>WNWU01000006.1:51384825-51469810 GCA_012654045.1 Ptyas mucosa | reverse complement strand
CATATATACATATATACATATATACATATATACATATATACATATATGTTTTCTGAGGTTTTCGCGGGTGTTTGTATGTAGGTCTTTGGTTATTCGGGTTTTCTCCCGCGTAAAATTGGAAGTGTCTTGGCGACGTTTCGACGAAGTCTCATTCGTCATCTTCAGGCTGGTGTTCTCGGCTTCGTGCTTCCAGGAGCAACTCTTTTGCTAAGTGACACTATAGTTAAAAGAGACATTGTGTTCCTGTGATGGACTTATGACCTCATTTCTACTGTGATTGTTAAGTGAGACTTCATGGGACCATGAAGTTCCTGCTGAAAGCTGTGATGTGTACAAATGGCAAGCATATGATTGTGTGACACTGGGACTATGTCTACCAGTTGCAGCATCCTAATCTCAATTACATGACCATAGACATGCAACAGTCATAAGTGTGAGGACTAGACATGGGTACTTTTTCAGCATCATTCTTAACTTCAAATGGTCACTAAACAGGGCAGCTATTTAACTAAATACCCATATTTAGTTAAAAAAATTGTTTTCATTACAATGGGCAATACAGTGATTCAGTTTCAAACTGCAAAGGTGCATTTGTGGCAATGAGGCTAGGAGGTTTTTTGTTTGTTTGGGGTTTTTTTTGCAATAATTTTATTAAGAATTATATTAAAGAGATAAAACTAATACAAGAATATAATACATTTTGAAAAAAGAACAATTAAACAATATAGAAAAATACTCCCAAAAAATATTAACAAATCTTTCACCTTCATCGGCAGTACATTCAGCATTAACAATTTATCGCTGCATTTTAAAATATAACCAAATACAACTTTATTTTATACTCCACCCCATTTTCTATTACCTCATCTCTAAACCTTCAGCTTTTATTAATTGACAAAGATCCAGTAAAAAATAATAGAAATGCCTAAAAATTTAAGTATAATAATCTAAATCTAATCCCCATTAACAAACATTACTAAAAAATTATTAAACATTACCAGAATAGTAAACCCTTATTTACTATTTACATAAGGCTACCAGACCTGATAAATAAGATATATTACAATGAGGGAAGTCACGAGCTAGGGATCCCAGAGCATTGATAGACAATTAGGATGGAAGAGCTAACCAAGAGGGGATAAGAAATGAAGAAGCAAGGAAGAAATGATACAATTTCCACCTTGTTGCTCAGACATTCTGACGACAGGGTTACTCCACTTTCCATTGAAGGAGGCTGAGTGTCAATCTTCTCCCTCCTTAGCTGGATACGCCCACTTCCTGCTTCCTCTCCTCAGTCTTTTCACTCAGCCGTGCTGTGAAGGCTTGAGTGTCTGTTTGGCTACAAACTTTTCTCTTTAAATTCTGCTAATTGTTGTTATTTTCGTTTTTTATTTTCTTTTTGTTGGGGACTGTGTGTTTTTTCACAAAATCTGATGGATTGAGCGTTTCGGGGCTCCGAACGCTACGGGGGTGGTCCTCAGCCGCGCTGCGGTTTGATTCCAGCCCCCGCTGCCTACCGCCATTGCTCAGCGCCGCTGCGGCTTTTCTTAAGGCTAATTAGCCGCTTTTTTTGCTTTCACAGTCCCCTCAGCTGTTTTGCGGCGTTCTGAGCCGGCTAGGCATTTCAAGATCGAGCGGCGGAGTTGTAATCGGCTCAAATCGCAGCCTGGGGTGCTGCGGAGCATTGGCTAAAAGGCTTGGATTGGCGCCACTTTTTCCACACGTTGCTGCGCCTGTTTGCCTCCAGTTAATCTTGGGCCTGGAGCGGCAGCCTGGGCTTTGGTTTCCAAGGCTGCTTGCAGCCCTGCGGGTGCTGGACGCTGTCCATTAACACCTCGCTTGCCTTCGGTGGATCTACTGCTTCAATAAGGGAAGTGCTTTTTTCCTTCTTGTTCTTGCCTTCAGGAGTTATTATTACTAGTTGATTTAATTCATTGTATATATATATATATATATATATATATATATATAAAGAATTAAAAAACAAAGAGAAGGCAATTTATTTTATTCAATTAATTGATTTTATTAAATATCTATTTTTATATTAAAAAAAAGAAAGAAAACATTGTTTATCAAGGAATTTGGAAAGGAGGAGTTCTTTTGTAATATACTCTTATTAATTATTTTCTTGTTTGAGCACCCCTTTTTTGTTATGGCAGAGGCTGAGCTTTCCTCTGATTTGGAGCAACCTTCTTCCCCCCCCCCTGCCCTTACCACCAGGGCTGCAAGGGGTAAAAAGTCCAGGAACACCAAGGCTTCCAAAGCGCCACCTGTTCAGGATAAAGATGCCTTACGTAGGCATGCTGCCCTGGAGAAACAGTTCTCCAAAGCACAAAAGCATTACTGTTCAGGACACGAGCAAGACCAGGACCCCCGGGGGGAGGTCAGTCAGGCGCAGGAAGAATTTGCCATCGAGATGGAATCTCTAGAGGCTTCTCATGGGGCACCCCATCTGGGGCAACAAGGGCAGGTTTTGGTTTCAGTTGCCCCAGTTAATTTGTCTATGAGATCACGCTCTGATAGCGTAGACAGCCGGGCTTCTCACAGGAGTAGACCTGCTCCAGAAGCTACTTTTACTCCCACTGCAGCGGGGCTCCGCTCTGAAGGGGGAGGGTTTCCTGGCCAATTCCCAGACTTCAATGCCATGATGTCTCAGGCGATGATTCGTATTTTTCAAGCTGGCCTTCAACAAACAGGTTGTTTGTTACCTCCAGAGTGTGCCACGTTTTCCCCGGGTCGTATGCCCAGTTCTTCCAGGCATCCTACTGCTGCAGTTTGCAATCTGGCACCTGAACCTGCTCAGGAAGAGGAATTGTGGGAGGATGTTCCGTTATCCGACGATGAGGCAGAGGTGCAGGAGGCCCCTGCTTTTCCGGGCCTCTTCAAACCTTCCTTGTTTAAGTCTCTTTTGCGGAAGGCCAAGGTGGCTACGAATATGGATTCGTCTTTGGCTTCGTCTTCCTCCCAGTCTCAACAGCCTGCTGCTTCCGGCTTGTTTCGTGTGCAGACACCTGATAATGATTTTATTCCCTTCCCGGAGCTTTTTTCTCAGGTGATCCAGAAGCCCTGGGAACATCCTACTTCGTCGTCTGGCCCGAATGCCTTTGATAGTCTCTATTGTTCCTCTCCGGAACTCGATGCCCTTCTCCAATTGCCTGCCGTTGACGATCCAGTCGCTAGTCTTACTTCTTCTGCGATTCTGGTAGGTGAGGCGGGAGATGGTCTTAAGTTTGAAGACAAGAGGGCGGAAATGTCGGTCCGCAAGACTCACCAGGCGGCTGCTTGGGCCATTCGGGCATCTACTTCTTCTTCCTTTTTCACTCGCGCCTCCCTAGTGTGGCTCCATCAGCTGAGAGACAGACTGCCTCCGGAGGATGCTCGTTTGCATCAGGATCTGGCAAAATTGATTGCAGCGGCGGAGTATTCAGCAGATGCTTCCTTGGACGCAGCCAGGTTTGCCTCCAGGGCCATGGCCTCTTCGGTCGCGTCCAGACGTCTCCTATGGCTGCGTAATTGGAAGGCTGATTCTAAGTCCAAGTGGCGTCTTACTGCAGCGCCTTACAAAGGTTCAGCCTTATTTGGGGCCTCCCTGGACTCTGTTCTTGTTGAAAACAGAGATAAGAAGAAGGTTTTGCCCACGTTGTCACATCGCCAGGAAGGTTGTTTTTCTCCTTATGGTAGGCAATCCTTTTGGGGGAATCAAGGCTTCAGTGGGGCCTCTTCCTTTCGCCAGCCTTCTCAGTCCTCCTACCGAGTGTATCCGGATCGATCATCCTTGCGGGACAGGGGCCGAGGCCAGTCGTCCTTCAGGCGCCCCTTCCGAGGCGTGGCTTCCCGCTTCCCCAGACGGGGTAGGTGACTCACCGCGGGCTCTTCCCATCGGGGGCAAGCTCCAGGCGTTTGCTCATGTTTGGGAATCCACCACTTCCGACGCCTGGTTGATTCGCACTGTTTTCGAAGGCCTGGCCTTGGAATTCACGACTCTTCCCAAGGACTTTTTCCTGGTTTGCCCGTGGCCCTCCCAACCCACCAAGCGTGCCTTGTTGCTTCTCGAAATCCAACACCCCCTTCAAATAGAGGCGGTGGAGAGAGTGCCCCTGGCGGAGATTGGAGGAGGATTCTATTCCACCCTGTTCCTAGTTCCGAAGAATTCGGGCGGCTGCAGGGGGATACTCAACTTGCATCGTCTCAACCGTTATATTCTGTACAGGCGCTTCAAGATGCATTCCCTCAGGTCTCTGTTGGGATGCATCCGCCCTCACGACCTCATGCAATCGGTGGATCTAAAAGAGGCTTACCTTCACGTTCCTATCCGACCAGATCACAGAAGGTTTTTGAGGTTTGCCTTCGGGAACAACCACTTTCAGTATCGAGCGATGCCCTTTGGCCTTTCTTCTGCACCGCGCTCCTTCACGAAAATCTTGGCAGCGCTGGCGGCATCTCTTCGAGAGGTTCCAATTCGTCTCGCTTGCTACTTGGACGACATTTTGATCCTGTCTTCTTCCCCGGCTCAGGCGGTCCACGACAGACAGGTTGTTCTTCAAGCATTGCAGAACCACGGCTTTACCTTGAACGTGGACAAATCTCATCTTGTTCCAACGAGCCGCATTATCCATCTAGGAACACTGATCGACTCGGATCACTGTCGGGTTTACCTGTCGCCCGACCGGCAAAACGACATTCGCCGTCTGGTGACCCAGTTGTTACATCAGCGGAGAGTCTCGCTGCTCCATCTGTCGCAGCTGTTGGGCAAATTGATTTCCACCATCAACATCGTGCCTTGGGCCCGTCTCCATTTACGTCGCCTTCAATGGTTCCTCCTTCCCTTTCAGCGACAGGGTCGGGCGGAGTCTCTGACCAGAGTGGCGGTTCCTGCGTCGGTGAGACTGGCTCTTCGTTGGTGGCTGTCACCTGCTCTCTGCAAAGGGTCCACCTTTTCAGAACCAGACCGGCTAGTCCTCACGACGGATGCGAGTCTCCGAGGTTGGGGAGCTCTTCTTCTCGATCAACCAGCCCAGGGGTTGTGGTCCCCTCAGGAGCTGAAACACAACATCAATTGGCTGGAGCTCAAAGCAGTCAGTCTGGCCCTGGTTCACTTTTCGTCCCAGGTGGCCAATCGTCACATTCTGGTCCTAACGGACAACATGGCGACCAAGGCCCATATCAACAAGCAAGGGGGAACCCGGTCCTGGTCCCTAATGTTGGAGGCAGAACGTCTGCTTCTGTGGGTGGAGAAACATCTACTGTCAGTGACAGCGGAACACATATCAGGCACGATCAACCGACAGGCAGATTGGCTCAGCAGGGACCTGCTGGACCAGGCCGAGTGGCAACTGGATCCTCACCTTTTCCAGCTTCTATCGAGGAGGTTTGGCCATCCTCTGGTGGATCTGTTCGCCTCGGAACGCAACACCCAGTTGCCCCGATTCTTCTCCCGTTACCCTTCCTTGACCGCAGAAGCCCACGACGCGCTAAGGTCTCCTTGGCCAGGCGGTCTGCTGTACCCGTTTCCTCCCTTCCCGATTTTGACCAAGGTGATTCGGAAGTTAATCAGAGAGGAGGCAGAGGTTCTTCTTGTGGCTCCATACTGGCCTCGCCGAGAGTGGTTCGCGGATCTCAAGGCTCTTTCCATAGAGGCGCCGTGGAGGATTCCTCAAGAGCAGGTGGTCCTTCTCCAGGGTGAGGTTCGACACCCAGATCCAGGATGGCTCCGGTTGACCGTGTGGCATTTGAAAGGGTGAAGCTGCTACGCCGAAATTTCACCGCAGATGTCATCGCTATAATTCAGGCTGCCCGCCGTCCATCCACTGTACGCATCTACAATGCCTCGTGGAATGCTTTTGCTCGCTGGTGTGTATCTCACCGCGTTGACCCTACGTCTGCGTCAGTTCCAGAAGTTCTCAGTTTTCTTCATTCCGGTTTTGCCAAAGGTCTCACTCCAGCGACCCTCAGGCGTCAGGTGGCGGCACTGGCTATGGTGATCTCCGGGGATGCTAATCAACCTCTTTCCCAGGATCCAAGTGTCCGGTCATTTCTTCAAGGGGCTACGAATTTATGTCCGCCTTGAGTTCGCCGTTTTCCTACGTGGGACCTTTCTCTTGTTCTTCAGGCCTTGACTGAGGCTCCCTTTGAGCCTCTGGACTCTGTGGGGCTTCATTATCTAACATTCAAAATGGCATTTCTCCTGGCCATCACGTCGGCCCGGCGAGTTTCTGAAATCGCGGCCTTGTCCATTCGGAGTGATCTCTGCCTTTTTCGACAGGACCGTGTTATTCTCCGACTGGATCCCGCATTTTTGCCAAAAGTCAATACCCCCTTTCACAGGGCTCAAGAAATTGTCCTTCCTGATTTCTGTCCTGACCCTCAAAACCCGTCTGAACGACGCTGGCACACACTGGACGTACGTCGGGCCTTGCGCCTCTACATTAAGAGGACGGCATCCTTTCGTAGGACCGAGGCCTTGCTGGTTTCATTTCTTCCCTCTTCTCTGGGTCAGAAGGTTTCATCAGCTACAGTGGGGAGGTGGCTCAAAGCGGCTGTCTTCCCTCCCGTTTGTTTTCGCTTTGGTATGTCCCTGTCGTCAGAATGTCTGAGCAACAAGGTGGAAATTTGACGTTGTTTACCTGAACGTCCCATTTCACCTTGTTGTGAAGACATTCTGTCCCACCCATTGTTTGCCTTTCCTGGTTTGGGTGGGGTGTTTTGTTTGTGTCTCCCTCCATAGCTGTCTCCTCGGTATGTTGGCGGTTCCTCTCGCCTTTGGAGCACCTGTCTTCGTGAAAAGACTGAGGAGAGGAAGCAGGAAGTGGGCATATTCGGCTAAGGAGGGAGAAGATTGACACTCAGCCTCCTTCAATGGAAAGTGGAGTAACCCTGTCGTCAGAATGTCTTCACAACAAGGTGAAATGGGACGTTCAGGTACACAACGTCAATTCTAGGAAGCTGCTTATAACAGTTCATTTGACTCATCCCCTATCCCTTTTCTGCAGCCCTTAAAGCATTTTGCACACTGGGATAAAAGAACTAATTCCATAAATCCAAGCATGCCTGGAAAGATTGTGGCCACCTGAATTTTTAGCAGTGAGGCAAAATAATGAGCTAAACTTTTGAAAGCAACAGTTGTGTCTTAGTGATCAAATAGCCCACATCCATGACTAGGATACCACAGACCTGACTATCTGCAAGGACTCAATATAGC
This sequence comes from Ptyas mucosa, assembly GCA_012654045.1. NCBI lineage: Eukaryota > Metazoa > Chordata > Lepidosauria > Squamata > Colubridae > Ptyas > Ptyas mucosa. The sequence continues at coordinate 51,462,612 of WNWU01000006.1, read as the reverse complement.
TGGGCATGACTCTGAAAGTGTGGAAGAACTGGGAGGGACAGAGAGATATACCTTTATACATTTCTAATAAAGGAGTTTGGGAATTTAGAGACAGTGGGTTTGGTTTGAATCATTTCCAGAGGAAGGCACACACTATTCATTTTAAATTAGGTTTAAAATTTTGCTATTCATTATCAGAGGGATGGATTTAATATTTTGAGTTATGTGCTACTGGCTCTGGCATCCTGTTAACTAAAGTGTTCATCTTAAGTCTAGAACCTGTCCTCAGCTCAGTCTATTGTCCAAAGCTTGCAAAAGAAAAACTGTGCCACCCATGATAGAAAGTTCCAACTCTTTTCTCCTTCAGCCTCTGAAAAATTACAGATCTGGACAGGTGACATATACCTCCAATATCCAGCAGACAAGTCCAATTCTCCTTAAAAGCCTTGATCTTGAGCCAGCAAATTTCATGATTTTTTTTGTGCAGGGATTATGTTGGGATTTCTCTCTGTCTGCCATTTCATCCAATCACTCCAGGACTTTTGTACAATATTGTTAATACAGGCCAATTGTTTCTAAGTTAGTAGGCCTAGGGAAGTCTTGCTGTGAGATGCACAGGGAGCCTCAGGAATGGATTCTTTCTGGCTGTGGGAGCATAGGAGTTATAGTTCAACATATCTGCAGGACATAGATGCGAAAGGTCTAGAATGCACCAATTGTTGACTAATATTAATGAATAAAATTTATAAATATATACATATATTAGTGACTTCAAATATAATTTTAGCCCATTTGTGATGTTCCCTTGATGACTGTGAAATCAACTCATAATAAATTGTATTTGCTGTGATTTGGGTTATGGCTCGGTTTTGCTTTGTGTTTTTGTTAAAATGTCTGTTTTATTACTCGACTGCCTGGTGGTCAAATAATTTGTTTTGTCTCCCTGCAGTCATATGCATCTACTGAGAAGAAAGCTTGACTGGGTTTAGTGGGACTTGTTTTTAGGGAATTGAGGGGGGGGGGATCTAATTTCAATATGTTATTGATAAATTAAAGAAGAATGAAAGAAGTTACAACCCTGCTCAATGATACACTGAGGATACCAAAAAGCTAGAGCTGCAAAAAGCTAGATGAGTAAGAGGATTGAGGATTCTGTCTGCCTGTCTGTCCATCAGCAGGGTAACTTGCAAAACAGAACTGGTGTGAAGAGAAAAAACTGCAATAGAAAGAGTAACTTGAAAACTGAAAAACAGTTTCCCAGGGCAGCAATTTGGAATGCTGCCCCACAGCCCAACTCCCTCTTTTCTTAGTCACTTGGGTCAGAGTGGGAACCTAGGCAGCCCACCCTCAATACCTATATGCAGAAAAACACACAGCAATTCCTCCCCGCACACAGGGGCCGCACATATTCTCCATCTGTCTAGACATTATCACACACAAAATCAGCACAAATATACTCACCGTGATTTGACCTACACACATATAAACCCAGACAGTACATATGCACATAACCTGTTTAAATCTTGAGGAGGAAGTGTACACACATAAAAATATAGACACAGCAATTTTACAGAAGGAAATCCAGGTGTCCCCTAAGGCCACTGCTGGTGAAGGGCTCAAAAGCATTTACCAAGCCAGACTATGTATATCCCACTCCCCATTGTTAATTAAAGGATTAGGACCATTTGCATGAAGTTGTCATTCAGTGGGAGTTTCATCTTTCCTCAAATGACAAACTCTGTATCAAAAAGCCAAACCATATGGAAACTGGCACAGATTGATGTGTGAAATGGGTCCTCTTTGGGATGCAGTATCACTTCACAGCTTTGAATAATAATGAAAGCATCAAAAGTCAATCTGAAAAGCTGCAAAGCGCTGGCTCAATATGTTTTGACAACAGAGTTTTTTTGTTTCCTAATATTTGCATTCTAGGAAACTAAATAACAAACCTCTATAATCTTCAATTTAAACAAATAGCCCAGGAATGAGCAGAACTTCAAAGCTGGAGTTTAGTTAGATTAACAATAATGTTGTACTTGTGAAAAAATATCTTGTAACTGATTACAAGCTGAATCTAAATGAGCAGTGGTTGTCCAGTCTCTTCTTAAAAGCCCCCAATGATGGAGCAGCCACGTCTGAAAGCAAGTCGTTCCCATTGTTCTCATCATTAGGAAATTGCTCCTTAGTTCTAGGTTGCTTCTCTCCTTAATTAGTTTCCATTCATTGTTTCTTCTCTTGCTTTCTGGTGCTTTGGAAAATAGGTTGACCCCCTCTTCTTTATGGCAGCCCCTTAGATATGGGAAAACTGCTATCAGGTCACCTCTAGTCCTTCTTTTGATTAAACTAGACATACCCAATTGTTGTAATCGTTCTTCATATGTTTTAGCCTCCAGTCTCCTAATCACCTTTGTTGCTCTTCTTTGCATTCTTTCTAGTCTTAACATCTTTTCTATATTGTGGAAACCAAAAGTGGATGTAATATTCCAAATGTGATCTTACCAAGACATTATAAAGTGGTATTGACACTTCACGTGATCTATTTCTCATACAAGATCCCTCTCACAGTTACTGCTTTTGAGCCAGGTACCACCTATTCTATACCTATGCATTTCTTTTTTCTTGCCTAGATGTAAAACCTTACTTTTCTCACTATTGAATTTTGTTTTCATCATACACCACCATTCCCATTTATTGTGCTTTGGTCAGTTCTGAGCACTACACATTAGGAAGGATTCAGATAAAATTAAGAGAAGGGCAAAAATGATGAGCAAAGGGGACAAAAAATGAACTCTAGAAAGAGAAATTGAAGGAGCTGAATACCTTTAGCAAGAAAAAGAATTCAGTGGGGGCAAGGTTATGGTAGCACATTACAAATCTTTCAAGGGATATCCCGTACAAGATAGCCAGATTTCTTCTCTCTTGTTCCAAGTGCAAAATCTAGAGTAATGGATTTATCTTAGAGGGAGTCAGATTTTCATAGACTATAGCAAAAACATTTCTAACAATGTGTACAAGATCGAGAATGGAAAGAAGAGGCTGCCTTCCTTTTGTTGAAAGTTATGGATGTTTGAATTTGGATTGGTGTATTAAATAGAGGAGTGAATCCAATTCCTAAATTCCTTAAACATATCTGGGATATGGATTTTCAAACAAGTTTGAGCCTAGTGTCTACACTGTATGAATTCTTCGCAAATGGGCATGTGCCATCATCTTATCTCTCTTCATTTCTAATTCTGAAATTTCATCAGGTTTTCCCCGTGGTTGGATGCTCTGCAGTTCTGTGGGGACACAGAAGATTATAAACTGCCCAAAGTTACCCTGTGATGGACAGCCAATAAATAAATCAAATAAAAACAAATAAAACATTTTCTGCAGTGCTTTTGTACATTTTGAATCTCTAAATCATTGGCCCACCAAGCCATCTGGTAGAGCCAGGTCTTAAGGTTCTCATGAAATGTCAGGAGGGTGGGAATTAATCTCACCTCAGGGGACAAATTGTTCCAGAGTGATGTCAGAGAAGGCTTTTCTCCTGAAGCCTGCCAGCTGAAATCCCTTGGCTGTTAACTGCAGTGGTGGGCCAGTCCCATCTTTATTCCATCTTAAAGAACTACTCTAGTAGAGAGCACAGGGCTTATCTCTCATTCCTATCTGACCAGGACCCCAATATATGTTTCCAGATTACCCAATTTTGTGTTATCATTTGTTGTATCCATCCTACCTATGGTTTAGGTTCAACACAATTGTTTGTGATTACCACTGCTATCTGTATAATGTATTTTATGTAATTTCATTGCATTTTACATCTTTTTTTAAAAATAATAATAATTACAGGTTTATGTACTTTATTGTTGTGCTCTCTGGCCTAAAGACCGTAATAAAGGAGAGAGATTGATTGAAAAGTGTATTACTTCCATTTAGTGTGCTTTGTTCCTCTGAATTTATGCTAAAACACGGAATTTGCACGGAGATATTATTTTAAAGGGAGAAAAAGTATGCAGAACACTTCAGAAATAAATCATACAAAAAAAACTTGATGAGCAATATAAAGCAGATGTCCACAGTTAAGAATAAATTGAAAGGTTTTGAAGATTTTTTGCAAGGCAAAGGTATTTTCCTATGAATGTGAACAGAAAACAGTAGCAATTACTTCTGGGATACTCTAGCAATTAGCGACTAATGTTTCCTCTGTCTCATTTATTTATAAATATTTGTGGGATCGACAACAGTTTTTCCACAGTAAATTAACTTATTGCTTAAGAATGATAAAGATGGACAAGAGATCAGCAATTCATTTCTATTTACTTCTTGGTAATATCAGGCGCTTTCATTGTGTCATAAGGAGTGAGCCTGGAGGCAGGGGCTGAATGAACAAAGCAGAACAAGCTGGAGGCCTTTTTATTTGATGTTCTGAAATTGCTGTAGGGGGTGACTTCTCTGAAACTCTTTTCCTCTCTCCAATATGCTAAAACACAAATGCATACATTTCTCTTTTCAATAAAAAGTAAGATAAGCATCTGTCCAGCTAACTAGTATGAAAACCTTTGTCTTGTCATACTTCTCTGGGGAATAGCTGTTACTGTCAGTTTTATTTATATATTTATTTATTGAGATAATTTGTATGCCTCTTGCTTCTCAGACTCTACTTGTTAGTTGAAGTTTGTATGTTTAAATATGTATACCCTGACACATGAACACATACAGGGAAGAAGAAAGAGAGAGAGACTAAGTGGAAATATTCCTGGCCAGGGAATTTAGTCTGCTTAAGTAGACTAAATTCAATATTGAAGTACAGTTTTCAAGATATGTCCAATATTTAGGATTCTAGACATACCTGAGTATAAGAAGTAATTTTGCCAAGGGTTGTTCAAATCAACACATCCTGAATTAGAAACTAAGGAGGGAATACATATAAAGGCCAGGACACTAGTTGCTCCGTTACCAGGATGGTGGTATCAGACGACAGCTGGATATACTGTAATTCATTCTCCTGTTTTGTAGGATTTAAAGCAGTTATGAAAGACTGCTATATATTCAGTGCTATACAGTACTGAAGAGAAAGGGCAAGCAGGCATGTCTGGAAGAATGTCCTAGGACATGGCAAAGTGCCTGGAAGCTGAGCCAGGGAGGAGAAAGTTTGTAGCTGAATATTCCTGAATCCACATCATTCAAAGCAGGAATCAGAGCAATCCTGTACCTTCGATTTAATATGTATAGCCCTCTGATTTGCAGGTCAGCCAGTGGAGGCTGCAGATGGGGGTCTCAGACAGATGCTGATTACATGTGGATGGGTTGGTATGTGCTATGAAGTACAGGTTGACAGGGGCTGCTGGCAGGCCCTGTAGAGCACTGCGAAATGAGCATAGGTTGTGACCCCAGCTGGGCACTATTGACTATGGGCAGGTGGACAAGATCTATGGAGTTTGGGTAGGCAAGTGCTACTGAACCTATTATTACATTGTTAGCACATAACATTACCTTTTCAACATACTGAAGAATAAAATATAGGAGTTGGAAGGGAATTTAGATGTTATATAGTGCAGAATTCACTAAGCTATGCTCAACAGGTATCCAACCAACCCATCTGAAAACCTCAGCTTGAATACCATCCAGTGGTGGGATTCAGCCAGTTCGCACCACTTCGGGAGAACTGGTTGTTAACTTTCTGAGTAGTTTGGTGAACTGGTTGTTGGAAGAAATCATTAGGGCAGAGAACCGGTTGTTAAATTATTTGAATCCGACCACTGATACCATCTATCCCTGTTCCTAAGCAGATTGTTTCACTGCTTTACATCTCTTATCATCAGGCAATTTCTCATGAAATTCAGATTGAATATCTTTGCTTTTAATTTTAATGCATTGGTTCTTGAACTGATCTTAATTTCAACAGATTTTCTTCTGTTAAGACAGCTGAAGACTGCATTTAGCTTTTGCATCGCACTGTTTGTTCATATTCAGCTGATGGTCACAAATACTCCTGGATTCTTCTTTTGTATACTACTATTGAGTTAAGCACTATTGAAATTGTACTTGCAGCCATACTGCTCTTGACAATTCTGTTCTGTGAGATTCTTTAATGGGTTCTCCTTGGATTCTTTTCTAGATATGTTGTTAATCCACAGCAGTCAGTTTGGTGAGCCTTGGCAATCTTTTCAACATGTTCTGGATATATATACAAGAAAAAGATAACTTCTTGCAATAACTTGTCTAAGTACATTTCCCATCAATATGACCAGTTTTTAATTGTCAGTGGAGTTTGGTGTATTGATTCCTACAGAGCAGTCATTTCAGTTGCTCTGAAGAGGCTGAGAGCTGCTTGTGTTACATGTTCAGTGATTCAGATTGGTTGGTCAGGTTCAATGGCATGGAACTCCAATTTTCTTCACACTTTCAAGTACTCACTACTCCCAGTGAGGTGTCTTCTTGCTCTCTTAGGAAATCCTTTTGTTTCCTTTGCTCCTGGAAGAAAATATCTGACTCTGTCCTTTTCAGTATCCTCATTCTGGTAGACTTTATGGAAAGCTCTCTATGGAATACCTGTGTGTTCCTCACCATCCCTGATGGGCCTTTAAGGAGAAAAGCTAGCCCCACTTTTCCTGCAACAAGGAGTCATGCTTGCATTTCATCAAATGTAAGTAGCGTACTTTTCTGGGAAGAAAACAAATTTAATGCATACTTGGCAGGTCATCACTAATAGCTTCTTCAGCACCTATCTTTTTTGGCAGGCATCGATGTCTCCTTGTTCCTGTCCTACTTCCAACCACCAGACCTATAGTCCAGGACCTCACAGTCTGACTCAAAATTTCTTTTTTTTTCATTTGTTAGAGTTTTATTATATTTTATATGTGTATATCTCCATAAATTAAGTCTTCCTACAGTATATGACTCACATGACCACCATATGCTTTGTTTCAGCATACATTCATACTTTCTGTTCAAAGGTGTTCCCATCTCATCACAGGTATGGGGGCATTTTTACCTATCCTGATTCTATGCTATCCCTTGTGAAATAGAATTCTACACCTGCCTATAGTTTAGACCTCGCCATGTCTAAAGATAGCTCTGCCCACCTCACTAACCTCCTTGTTAGAATTCCCCTGTTTTGGTTTGCTATTCTGTTTGCTTTCACTGGATCAAGCTCCCAGGATCAAGCCTACCCTTTCTCTAAAGAGTGTCAGCTGAGATTTTATTTGAGAAAAAAGTGTACAAAAGATACATATTAGGCAAGTTACAAAGAAAATACAGAAAGAAAAGAAAAATACAGTTTTGCCTAGTTTACATCAGGGAAGGTTCCAAACAATAAAATTAAATAGAAACATTGAACATAGTCCAGAGTGAACCCCATATGTTTTATTACAATCACAGCAATAGATTGGTTTCTTTTTTCAGATTTTCATTTTTTTAAAGAAAATGACATGCCTGGGAACATTGTAAAACTTGAGTTTCTAGAAGAACTTTAGGAAAACGTAAAAGCCAATTCATATAATCTGAGTTCTAAAAATGCCACAACATTTTTACCTATCACAAATTTTCCTTGGCAAGAAATGTTGAAAATAATGCTTGCAAACAGATTTTTAAAAAGAATCAAAGTAAATAAAAACAAATGAAAATCATTTTTCTCAAACTTATCATGCATCTTGCCATGCCTAAAGTCTTTGTTTCTGAAGGACATTTACATATGCAAATATTGTATTCAGTGGTAAAAGTGATAAATTACAGAAAAAAAATAATACAATATCCAAGTAGGCCAATTGATACTTTCTGATGCTGGTTTTGTGATTTAAGGCAGTGTTCTTTGATTCCATGGTTCTCAAGACAATTATTTGAATATTTAGCCATTTCTGGGGTTAGACTGTTCAATTGTTTAAAGATTTTGGATTCTGAATAAAACAAAAACAATTCCTTAAAAAATATCACACTGTTCAAAACATTAAAAAAAGTATTCACAAAATGCATTAGTATTCACAAACAGCTCTGTCTGAATCATTAAATTTAATTGTTAAACCATTCTCCTTCACAGATTCACACTGAAACAAGTTCAGTTGCCTACAGTTCAGTGGTGGGTTGCTACCGGTTCAACCCGGGTCAGGTGAATTGGTAGTGGTGGCAGTGGTGGGACGCTCCGTCCACCTGCCCAGACGCTTCTGCGCATGTGCAGAAGCATCGCCACATGTGTGAGCATGCACGTACCCACAAGCGAACCGGTAGTGATGGGATTTGAAACCCACTACTGCTACAGTTGTATATATACCTCAAGTAAAGCAAAGTGGCTGTGCAGCACACATCTATGGAAACAGCTTTAGCAACCTTGCAGATGGCATAGGTGCTTCAAAGAGAAGTGCTTCCTATTCCAGATGCTAACATGTTTTCCAAATCACCTCTTTCAATGGTTTGCTCTGTCCTAAAACTTTTTTCTCTTTTGAAACAAAATTGATGAGGAAGATATTATTAAGTGTAAGAAATCAGGAGCCAGGATAGAGTTCAAAAGTACTAGAAGTCATGCTACTTCTACACAAGACTCTGAACTAACAGTCAAGGCAAATTGGTGCCAGATAAGAGTCAACGGATTTCAAGACAGGCTGGACTTAGGTCTCTTAAGGAGGTTTACAGATTCCAGACTGATGATGCATTTGACCCCACCCTTGGACTAAGCCAGGTCACCTCCTACAGATATTCTGTAATATTGTTTACTTATACTCTTTCAATTTGGGAATGATTAGGAATAAGTCAACTTCCCAATTCCATTTAACTATTCTTCCATTAAGTATTTATGGTCCATTTTCTGTTCTGCTAGCTTTTGTTAATAAAAATAAAATTATGCAAATATGTTAGTATCCAGTTGTGAAATCCACTTTTTTTTTTACTACCGGTTCTGTGGGCATGGCTTGGTGGGAAAGATACTGCAAAATCTCCATTCCCACCCCACTCAAAGGGAAGGATACTGCAAAATCTCCATTCCCATGCCACTCTGAGGCCAGCCAGAGGTGGTATTTGCTGGTTCTCTGAACTACTCAAAATTTCAACTACCGGTTCTCCTAACTACTTAAAATTTCCGCTGCTAGTTCTCCAGAACCTGTCAGAACCTGCTGGATTTCACCCCTGTTAGTATCCCTTTGTATATTCAGATTGCTAATGCATGGTTTCTCATTGATCATACAGTATTATCATGATGAAATAAATCCCAATACATATATTACATCAGTGACCTATAAGAAAAACAACAACATAATACATATGAAATGAGCATATTAATCTATTGTGAGTCTGAGCAAATATGTAGTATATTAAATAATAAAATGAAACTTCTCATACTTTTCTGCCATTTTTCAAATATAATCAGCCCATTTGGAACCTCAAAATCTGAGAAAGAAATCAATGGAAATTTGTAAACTTTGTAAAGTTTCAATAGATTATAATACTAGTTTTCCTGGAGCTACAGGAATGGCACTATGCAACCCATAGGTCACAGCACAGCCTCCTGATATCTTATTTGTGACTCCTGAAACTCTCTTTAGTCACAGTTGTCAAAATCACAGGATATTACTATTTTGGGAAAAGAAAGAATAAGTCCTAAAATATTAAAGCCAATCACTGTAAAAGCATCTTGTCCCCACTCCCACCCCAAAAGGAAATTGGATATCCTAATCCTACTTATGTGCATGAAATGACCATGCACACTTCGTACTGCCACCCTGTGAATTGCAATGTTTGAATACCCAAAAGTATAAATCCTGGCTGCCAAAAATCAACCAGTTTTTTATTCACTTTTGTAGATTTATAGTCTAGCTCATTATCAACAATCACATTACAGATAAAAAGTTTTGGGGGAAAAATTACTATCAGGCTTTGCCAGTATTGAAGCTGGTTTCAAAGTCTTCAAAATTATGTCTAAGGCAATCATTCTTAATACAGTATTTCTATAATGTTACATACATAAGTGCTGTTAAAGTGTTATTTTCTTTGTTGCCAGCAGAACTATGTTAATTTGACCCAATAAATGTCATATTAACACATTATTCCTGGGTGGTGCTGCTCTGGATGTTGCTGGCTTTTTCATGGGGCTTCTGTAACAGCTGGTCTCTACAGAAGCCCTGAGCAAGAATTGGTAGAGTCAAGCTCTGCATAAACATTTGCCTTTTCTATGAGTGGGAAGCCAACAGCAAGACATCTGCTAGATATAGCATATTCTTATTCTGCTACTCTGTTCCTGGCTCCTGGACTATGTATCATTCGATAATCAATAGGATATTCTAACTTGCCTGAAAAGAAGATAACCATGTCTTTCAGATGGCTCTCTGAAGATTAGAATGAAAAATCTCATCTGAATCCACTTAATGTGTTTTCAACAAACTTAAAGCAACCCACCAAAGCCTTTTCATCTTTTCAGCACACTTCATGTTTTTCCAGGAACCTTTTAACGAGTCCATTCATTCACTTACTGTCATGGATGGGGTGGGGGTGGGGTGTTCTGTAAGGAACTCCGGCATATGGACAAATTCCATCCTAGTGCTAATCTGAAACAGAGTTAGCCCCATGCTACTATGCACTGCATTGTTGTAAGTGACTTCAGCAAATGCTAACTGCTGTGCCCAATTTGATTGCTGGTAATTTACATAAAATCTCAAATATTGCCCAATCATTGTGTTTGTGTGTTCCACCGCCCCATTCGTGCTTGGATGGAAACCAGAACTTGACCCTTGGGAGGACCCGATCACTTTTATAAACTCCTGCCAGAACTTAGCTGTGAATTGGACACCCCTAGCTGACATAATTCTGCGAGGAACCCCATGTAATTGATAGATATGATTAACAAATAGTCTAGCTAATTTCTTTGTTGAGGGGAGACCATTGCAGGCTATGAAATGGGCTTGTTTAGAAAAGAAATCAACCACGGTCCATATGATCATGTTCCTGCCAGTCTCTGGAAGCTCGTCTATAAAATCCATCCCTATCTCCTCCCAAGGACAGGATGGTTCTGCCACTGGCTGGAGAAGTCGTGGAGGCTTTCCAGGTTTTGTCTTCATTGTCGCAGAAGTGGCACAGCTCTTTACATAGTACTCAACATCTTTTTTCATCTTTGGCCAGATGAAAAAGAACTGTCCAGAACTGTATCCTGGCTAAGTGCAATGTCTTTAATGTTCTCCTTGTTTAGAATCATGGCTCCTTTGCAGGACTTGGATTCGCAGAGTATTGAGGACATATAATTTTGACCCTTTCCAAATTACATCATTCTTTTGAGTTAAAATGTCCTTGTTGTCTTGGTACCACAGGTCCGTTGAAAGCTTATCTTTCAATCTATTGATCATTGCATCTTTTTCTTTTGGGCTGTGCCTTTTTGCTTGCGCTCGGGTGGTAACTTGTGACACTAATTGGGAAGGAGGAATCATGGCATGAATTACCTCCTCTCTCTTGCTGTTGAATTGTGATTTTCTGGACAACGCATCTGCCAGTAGATCCCCCCCCCCCCCCGGAATGTATTTGAGTTCAAAGTTGAACCTTTTTGAAGTATTGTGCCCACCAGACTTGTTTAGAGTCAGTCTCCTGGGTTTTTTAGCACCTCTAAATATTTTTGATCGGTTCAAACCTCAAAAGATTGTTGACTGCCTTCCAAGAATTGTCTCCATGTGAGCAGTGCCCAGTGTACTGTGTACGCTTCTTTTTCCCAGATGGTCCATCATCTCCCAATCTCAGTGAGGGCTGCAGGTTTCCATCGGCATTTTTCTACAAGAGGACTGCTGCCACTGTTACATCGCTGGCGTCGGCTTGGACTTCAAAAGGTTGCTCTGGGTTTGGAAGCTTTAGTACCAGTTCTTTCGCAAAATACCCTTTTAAGCATTCAAATGCTCATTGGCATTCTAAAGTCCAATTTAGAGAAAAAAATAATTAAAGAAAGTCCAATTTAGAGGTTGCCCTGGCCTCGGCTTGGTACAGGCACCTCCAGTTTTTAGCAATTCTGTAATGGGAAGGGCAATCTCTGCAAATGAGGGGATAAATTGGCAGTTAAAATTTATGAATCCCAGAAAACTTTGCAACTGTTTCCTGGTGTGTGGGGGGTTGCCAGTCTAGGACTGCTTTCACTTTACTAGGGTCCATTTCCACCCCTGGTTCAATATGCGGTAGACAAGGTAATCTAAAGCATTTTTGTAGAACTCACATTTTGACAATTTTGCATACAGTTTGGCTGCCAGTAATTTCTTCAACCCTGGCTGAACCAATTTCACATCTTCTTCCAGGGTTTCAGTGTAAATGAGAATGTCATCTAAGTAAACGAGGACCCCCTTATATAGGTGCTCATGCAGAACCTCATTTATCAATTGCATGAAAACTCCAGGGGCTCCCTGTAGTCCAAATGGCATTACCCTGAACTGGAAGCTTCGTAAGGGGCAGTTGAAAGTGGTTTTTCACTCATCTCCTTCTTTTATTTGTATGCGGTAGTGCACCTCTTGGAGATCGAGCTTAGTGAGTACTTTCCCTTTCGTCAGGTGCCCCAACATATCTTTCATGATGGGCAAAGGGTAATTGTTGTGTATGCATACAGCATTTATTCTTTTAAAATCAATGCATAGTCTCAACCTGCCATCTTTCTTTTCTTTGAATACGGGGGCTGCCACCCTGGGTTTTGCTGGCTGTATGAAGCCCCTAAGCCAGGTTGTTGTCAATGTGCTCCCTTAGCTTATTCATTTCTCTGGGGGTCATGGAGTACATTTTTGGTTTTGGTAAATTGGCCTCTTCCATGAATTCTATCGCGTAATCTGTAGGTCAGTGGAGGGGTAATGTATTGCATTCTTCTTCACTAAAGCCCTTTTCCAAGTCTCTGTATTCCCTGGGGATCTGTGGGGTTCCAGGGGCTTGTTCTAATTCTGCTGCTGTCACTTCCTTTCGATTGCCAGGGGTTTGCTGCCTGTTTGCCCAATCATGTGATGGGTTTGGAGGTGGTTCAGTGCCGAGCGCTAATTTGAGTTTCCGATAGCCACCTTCCCAAGTAATAGTGGGACACCATTTGTCCAACCAGGCGAGGCCCAAGATGGTTGACTCAGTCATTTTTGGAACTACTATGAAGTGAATTAGCTCCCAATGTTTTCCTATCTCTAGTTTTAGCTCTTCAGTAATGAGCATGGTGGGTTGGCCTCCTATTAGTGACCCATCTACTTGCTTAAATCGAATGAGATTTCTTAGGGGTTTTGTATTTATCCCCAATTTCACTACTGTTGCCGTGCTGATGAGGCAATGGGTGCAGCCCACGTCTATGATGGTTCCCATATCCCCATGGGTCCCTGTTCTGGATACAGTTAATCTCACTTTTATCAGGAAGGGGCGGATGGCTTCATTTATCATCAGGTCGTCTTCTTCGCTGTCTGCATTTTGTATTATTGGCAAATCGGGGGCCTTCTTCTCTTTTGGCATCTGAGAGGGAGACTTCCATGGCTTGGCAGATGAACTTCCCTTTCTTGGCTGGTTTTCTGGGACCCCTTTTTGGTTTGGCTGAAGTAGGTGCTCTTACCTGTGGCATGGGGGCTGGTGCCAAGCATTCCGAGGCTCGATGGCCCTGTTGCCCACATCGGAAGCATTTGATGGGTTGGTTGTAGTCTCCTTGGGGCGTTCTTCTATTTGACAAGGGGTGGCACATTGTCTGAGTTGTCTCCGGGGCTGCTTCTCCGATGTGGCTCTGCAATGTTGTCTTATTTCATTGTGTATTTTTAATAGTTCCTCGTCAAGGCATTCTTTGAAGTAATGCATGAGAATTCATTCAGGCCGGGACTTCCGGTGGCTCCGCGTTCGTTGAAGACACCTAGGATTAGGTGCCCGCTTCCTGGTTTTGTAAGAATCCCCGAACAGCTGTTCAGCGCTGTCGGGAGGTTCAAAAAGGTTCTCCCCGGGCAAAGGGGAGACCGAAGAGCAGGCTGGTGGGGGTAGAGCTCCTCAAAGCCCCCCAGGAAAAATCCTGGGGTGCGAAGAAGAGGAGCTCCCCAGAAGCCAGCCAAACAGCTCCGGACCTGGAACGCCTCTGCTGATGCAGAGCGAAACGGCGTGACCACACCAAGCAACTAAAAACATTCGGGGTAATATTTTAAGATTCTGGATTTAAAAAAAATTTTTTTCTACTTTCTGAATTGGCATCATGAAGCTGGCTAAGCAGAGCAGGAGAGTGTAAATTGGGACTGTTTAATCTTTAACTCCGGGTAAACTGTTAGAAAAAAATGGCGTCTAGTGAAAGTGATTGTTAGAGCCTGTTACATTTGTAGCAGACAAAGACCTACAGAAAAACGTTTAGACTGGAGCTGGAATGGAAGTAAAAGCTGAAATAATGGCTGAAGCGGGACTTTTAAAAATAAAAGATATTCGAATTGAAATTGCAAAGATTTTTAAAGAACTTTCAGACACTATTATTTCTAATTTGTTGGTTTTAAATGAACAGAAGTCTGATAATGAAGTGCTGCTGGGGAATCCACAAGACATTATACAGCAGAATTTACAGATTGAAATACAAGCTGCAGGGACCTGTATGCTGGGAGACTTGGTACAAATGGAAGTTGTGGTGGATATTTTACATTTTTCTTTGGAAGAACAGCAACTGAATAAATTATTACAAGAGGAGGATGTATTTGCTAATTTGAGGTCTGCCACACAAAGGAAGGATCTGCTGGACTATACAAGCAAGAAATGGTGGAAACAGGACTATAAATTCAAGCTAAGGGACAAGACAACAAACTTGAAGGGATTTTTTATGATATTTCAACCTCAGGACAATTTTAAGAAATTGTTAGGAGGGTCAGAAGGAAGGGGGACAGAATTGTGGCTAACAAGAGAGTGGAAGAAATTTTAAAAAAAGAAAAAATTGCAAGACTTTTATTTTTGATGGTTTTAAAGGTTATGGATGTTTCATAGGTATAAAGGATAATGTTTTTCTCTCTCTCTCTTTTCCTTATTATTATAATGGTTAAATTAAAGAATGTTGGCTACCTTCCGGAAGCTTGAGGATTTACATTTATAATGATTTAAGAAGTTTTATTGATATTCTTTTCTTTTTAGAGAAAAGAAATTAAAAAAAAGAAAGAAAAAAGATAATAATAATAATATGAGATATAGGGTGTAAGGGGTTTGCCTCTTTTCATTTTCTTTTTGGGAAAAATGTTGAATTTTAATAACTTAAGGAAATGATTAATAATTTTAGCTTTATTATTGTTGGAAATGTAAAATAGTAAATGTATAATTTTAAAGTTACTCTTTTAAAAGGTTTAAGGGATTTGTTTTTTTTTCTTTTCTGGTAAAAAATGTTTAATTTTTAACAAGTTTAAAAAATGGATAATAATTTTAGCTTTTTTATTGTTGGAAATGTATAATTTTAAAGTTATTTTAAAAAATCCTAACAATTATAAGGGTTTAAGGGGGTTTGCTTTTTCCTTCCTTTTTCCTTTTGTTTTTTGTTTTTTCCTTTTTTTTTAATAGTAAGAAACGTTTAAGTTAAAAAGAGGGATAATAATTTTAGTTTTATTACTGTTGCAAATGAATAATTTTAAACTTATTCAAATATATATATATATATATATATATATATACATATTTGCATAACTTTAACAAGTATAAAGAATGACTAAAAATTAAGGCTTTAATATAGAAGTTGAAAAGAAGGTGTGGGAGGAAGGTAGGAAATTTGTTTAGGATTTTGTTTTTGGTTTTCATTCATTTTTTTTTCTTTTTTTTATTGGTGTTTTTTTTTCTTTTCCTTTTCTTTCTTTTTTTTTTGTTATTTGTATTTCCAGGGAGGTTGATAAAATTTAATTAGGGGAGTTAAACAAGTTTTGGATAATTTTGAATTTTTTTTTTTAGTATGTTAGCTTATTTTAGTATATGTTTATATTTGTTTGTAATACTCTGCTACTGCTTTGGGAAGTCAAGGGAGGGGTGAGATGGGTTGGGTGTGTGGGGGGAAAGATTTTATATAATGTAAACATAATTGAGAAGTTGGGGTTGTTTAAATATCACTTTAAATTGTATTTAAATACAGGGGTAAAATTCGGAATGTTAAAGTGATGTAAAGGTGTTTTATTAAAAATATGAAAGGGGGTGGGGGGAGGGGAGAAAATTTTTAATTTTGTTTGTAAAACTTTTTTAATTAAAAAAAAATTCATTCAGGCCAGTTTCTTAACCTCCGAGCAAGAAGGTGGAATTCTTGCACAATTTCTTTTGCGGGCTGGCCCCTTTGCTTCATCATTTTAATTCCAGCCTCTGCTTCTTGGGTTCAAGAAGAGTCCTCGAATTGTGCCCAAAGCTTTCACAGGAATTCATCCACATTATCCAACTCCAGGGTGACTTCATCATGGAGTTGGGTAAGCCACTCAGATGCTTCATCTTCTAAATTGTCACCCAAGAAGGAGACAATCTCACTGTCATTGTGGAAGTCATCTGCATGACGATCGATGTTAAGACCAGGCTGAATTCAGGAAGTAAGCAAGCTTGCTAGCGGTCCCAATGAAAACCGGTTTAAAGTGTGGGGTGCATTTACCCAAGCAGGAGGCAGTGGGGTGGCACTGGTAAGTGGGCTGCAACCTATTGGTCCCAGTCTCACACCCATCCTCAGTTGGGATAATACTTCCATCCAGGGGGAATTCAGTCGGCTGGAGGGAACTGCGACTGGTTCCTTGATGGTGTCTCTGCTGGCTTCTTTGCCTGGTACAAGACAACCCTGGTGCAGGAGGGCTGGCTGCTTGAGCTTTGGCAGTGATATACCGGGCTCCCCTTGAGGGGCTTCTTTCTCTAATCAGTTTGCTCAAAACCCAGGGTTGATGGGCTCGAAGCTTGGGTAGATTGATCCCTTTGGGGAGGCATTTGCAGTGCTGGTTGGTCTCGGGCTTCCGGTCCAATACTCAGCTGCTCAAATTGGTCGGGTAATCCCTTGAACATCTGGCTACGCATCATGAGTTTGGTACTGCCACTCTCCAGTCTCGCTTATGTTGATTGCTCCAGTGGACTGCCATTCCAAGATGGTAGCTCTGGATTCTCTGGATGCAGTGAGGGAGCAATCTGCCAGTGGGTCTGGAAGTGCCACTTGCCCCAGCACGTCCCTCTCCATCAGCTGGATCCCCCCTACGGCTCCCCAGTCGGCTTGGGTTTTGGGATGAACATCCACCTGGCACAGCCATTACTTTAACAGTAACAGAGTTGGAAGGGACCTTGGAGGTCATCTAGTCCAACCCCCTGCTCACACAGGAGACCTGTACTAGGTATTCGAACTGTTGAACTGCCGACCTTTCTGATCAACAAGTTCAGTATCTTAGCCACTGAGCCACCTAATCAAGCTTGCAGGGTCTCTGTGGGGATCGGCAGCTTCACACAAGGTCCTCCACAAAGTTTGCATTCTCGGGAACCTTCCTCGGGCTTCTGTTTTTTCTCCATCTTCCCTGAGTCTCTTCTGCTGCCTTACTGGGTGGACCAGGTAACTGGGTGAACTGGGCCAGGGCTCAGGACTCTGGATAGCGATCCTCGGTGAGGCATTGGAGGAAAAACTTTTCTTTTAGCAGAGTTGGAATAATGTCAAACCTCCAAATAACATGTCGCAAAAAATAAAGTCCAAGGTATCCATCTTCTTTTCAAAGTCTATTTATTAGGTGCACATTAAATTGGCAAGGGCTTGGTGTAATTCCAACTCTGGACAGGATCCAGATTACACCCAATAAAAGGAAAAGTATGAACCCCCCCCCCCCAAGACACAACCTCCAATCAATCCTCAGTCCAACAGCCCAGTGACTCCAAACTCTACCTTTGTCCATCTGCAGACATCTTCTCTGTTCCCACGGGAAAAGAATGCCACCTAGACATAACATTCCCCCTTTATCTTTACAACCCACCTTTCAACAGTTAGAAACTGGTGAGCCTGAACTATTATTAAATTCATTTACTTACAAACCTAAAAGCTAATTTTAAAAAAACATACAAAGGCTACAATAAAATATGGACACACTTATTCCATCTTCAGGGACGACACATTCAGTGTTATGAATGGGTTCCCTCAATTGCTTGATTCACTTAACAACCACCATAAATTGTTGTAAAATTGAATCCATTCATGTGGGTACCCTAACTTATGAAAATACAAAACTTCATATATCTCAAACTTTAACATGTGTTCCATTTTTTACAATATATATGTCAGTGTGTTAAATTTAATAAGAGATTATTTTTCCCACTCTGGACCCCACAGTATTGTTATGATTAGCTACTGTGCAAACTAATAGTTTAGATTCAAATTATTGTATCCAATTATTGTATGGTTTTGGATTCAGGTTTCTGAAGTAATTGGTTTATTTAGCAAATAGCTAAAATGATTGTGAGTGTGTGTGAATGGTTTATGTTTACATGTCCTTGAGTAACAAATGGATTAAATTAAGCAACATTTGAGCATGCACAAAGACAGCAGAGCTGGCTTAGTCATTTAGTCTGTCCCCTGTAGGGACAGAAAAGAAAAACTAACTTAGAAGTACCTGTACATATGGGAATTACAAATATTCTAGATTCATATTGTGGCCTGACTAATTGCAAGTTTTGTCATAACATCTAATTAACTTTTATAGTTCTCTAATCTCTTTTTGCTTCCAAGTAACTTTTCTTTATCAAAGTGCTTTCATTATAGAATAATTTACAGAGTTTCCCATTATTTATCCTGTTCCTTTTTCTTAGTCTTCATAAATTGTTCTGAGTAAAATAGTAAGTAAGGTTTTACAGTTGCTCATCATTCAACAATTATCCCAGGTCCATTATTCAAGCAAATACAGGTTGGCATGGACTTAAAATAACAGAAGGAAAACAAAAAAGAGATTATTTGTGAGTATGGAAAAATATGTTGTATAACAGTCCTCAGCATTGTTGTTACTTGCCTTCAATAACTGCAGTTTTACGATTTATTTTTAGTCATATGCAGACATCAGTCAGAATTTGCTAGGAAAAACGATAATAGGTCAAGGACATTAGGGATTTTTTATGTGACAAATCAATGCCATTTGCTTATTTTAACTTTGGGAAAATGGAGAAGCTTCTACTTTCCCACATATTTCAGAGAGCTGCAGTGTCACCTCATGTGATTTACAATTAATACACCACAGCCTGATAAATATAAGAATCTAGACTAAAAGTTATATCTTTAAAGGAGGACAGGCCTCCTTTCTATAGATGCTCTTTAAGAAACAAGAAAGAATGTACACTCCAACATATACATAATGCAATTTTCAATACAGGGTGAAAAGATTAAATCTATCAATGTTTTCCAATTTAGTACATTTATTAATACAGTTTCAAAATGTTTGAGAAGAATGTTTTCAATATATAAAGTAATAGAAGGAAAACATAGGTTTTGCTTGTTAAAACTTATCAGAGATACAGTAGCTATCTAAGGAATGGTAGCTTACAGGGTAGATCCGTGATGGCAAACTTATGGCACGTATGCCAGAGGTGGCATGCAGAGCCCTCTCTGTTGGCATGAGCACCATCGCCAGCTGGTCTTCTGGTTTCCGGTGCACCAGCTGGTCTTTGCGTGTGCTGGAGTGCCAGAAACCCAAAGACCAGCTAGTCGGCATTTATATGTGCGCCAGAAACCCAAAGACCAGGTGGCCGGGGCTCCAGCATGTGTGCACATATGCACACATTCCAGTTTGGGCACTTGGTGCAAAAACGTTCGCTTGGGACTACCTAGCATAATTTGGCCTCTAAGTTTTATAAACTGGTTGAAGGCAAGGCAAGGTTACTCAAAACAGAGTTTTCTAAGGGGTTAGAATGAAGAGTACTTCTAAAAGTGGAAAGTGAATCTGAAATCTTGGATTCTCCGCTCAGGTATCTTCTAGGTCAGGAATGTCAAGCTCAAGGGCCCACTGGGTGCTTAGATCTGGCCCGTGGGGCCAGTCTGGAAACAGCAAAGGACCACCCAAGGTGCCTTTGCTAGCAAAAACAGAGCTTGGGAGGGCCGTACCCGAGCTCCATTTTAAGCCGCAATGGCCTCCTGCAGCTCTCTGCCAGCAAAAATGGAGCTCCGCGGGGGGGGGGGGGGCTGTGTGTGGTCCTCCTGGGCTCTGTTTTCAGCTGCAATGGCCTCCTGCAGCCCTCTGCCAGCAAAAACAGAGCTTGGGGGGTGGGGGTGGCAGAGGAGTGCAAGAAGCCATCGTGGGCAAAAATAGGGCCCAGGGGGTGTGCACGCCCCACCCAGCTCTGTTTTTGCTGGCAGAGGGCTAGCAAAACAAACTAAAAACAAAGCAAAGGAGAAATAGTTCCTCTTTTGCATTTGAGCATGCAAGAAGGGACAGGAAAGGAGAAAGGGAAAGAAAAAGGAAAGATGGGAAGACAACAAGGAAAAAAATAAGAAAAGTGGGGAGGGAAGGAAGGAAGGAAGGAAGGAAGGAAGGAAGGAAGGAAGGAAGGAAGGAAGGAAGGAAGGAAGGAAGGTTATGATGAGAGTGAGGGAGGGTCTGAGAGAGATCCTGCCTTAGCACTTGGCCACCACAGGTGCTCCCAACACAAGTGATATTGAGCTGGCCATGCCCACCCTGGCCATGCCTACCCATCCCCCCAAGGTCAAACACAACTTGAATGAAATCAAGTTTGACACCCCTGTTCTAGGTACTTGTTCAGTGTAAGGCTGTATCATAGGAAAATTAATCTGAGATCTGTATTTCATAGAAGTTTTGATCTAACCATATTTGGGTATCTTTGTTTAGTAGAATGGATCTAGCAAGGGGAAGGAAAGCCAGGATCCATCAGTTTACACAATTCAGGACTTGGGAGTGATGATCAAAGAGAAATGAACACAGTCTCGGTTATCTGGTATACCCGTATCTTTTGGGTACTTTTGAGTATTTGCTTGTCATTTGCCTTTGAAAAACATGCAGACATCTGATATTTGAACCTCTCCTATTTTTACACTTTGACAATCATGGCAAAACTTCATGATTCCCAGTACTTTTGAACAGCACACCCCCAGATAAGGCAGAAATTTCAGCCATGGAAGATGCAGTCAGTATATCTACATTTAGGATATTTGTAGTGAAAATGCAAAGACTTAGAAGGCAACTTGGCAGGTAAAAATATTTCTCCCCATTTTAACTCTGACCTGTCATTTGAAAACTTTCAATCTGATGGAGAATAAGAATTGACATTTTATCCAAATAACTCTCTATCCAAAGTGCAAGTTTCAGGAGAAGTGGAGCGGTGGACTGGACGTACTCAGTCTGACACCTTAAGCTGTAGGCACTGATGGTGTTAGGTGTTAGGATGATGCTTTACCACCATGTAATGGGGCACCTACAATTCATGGAGGATTCTGATATATTTTGCCACTTACGAATCCCGTTTAATTTTGTTAAACTGGTACTCTAAATGCAAATAAATTTATTCATGAAATTTAGAAACTGTCCATTTTACTATGCAAGTAAAATGTTTTAATACTATACTTAGCTGGCAGAGGAAAGATCTTGATCATGAAAAAATAGATCTTTTTTAAGAAAAGAAAATCATCTCTATTCCATTGAAATAGAAGTATGGACTAGTCACAGTGCTTTCTGCTCTTTGGCCAGCCGATGGTATGGTGTGGTACAGCAGGGTCACTGTTCTACATGCAGGTGTGCAACTTAATTTGCGATTCTCATGTGTTCTGCCCTCTCTATCCAATTTTGGTTCACTCCCACCTTGCTTTGGGTCTCTTCTTTGAGAACAAAACTATAAGCTTACACTGTAAGAAATGTCATCCTGACATTTTAATTAATGCTACTATCCAAGGGAGTACATATAGACTACAGGAAAAGATTGTATCCTGGAGTATAGAATTTATGTTCCTTAGCAATTGAGGAAGGAAGAGAAACTGTATGGGTATTATTTCAAAACTAGATGTTGGATCAAAAATAAGATTTCTCATCTCTTCTATTGACAATTTCTGTTGCATCTTCCCTCAAAACTACTAACTTGCGTCCAAAATCCCCCATGTATCCAAGATGATCACAGATGTTTTTATATTAACGTTAGAAATATCATTCATATTTATGTGCTAAAGGGTACAGGTATTCGTACAGGTAGTCGTACAGGTACTAGAGTACATATTTAGGATGATTGCGGTGTCTCAGGATGATGTGATCCCCTTTTGCGAACTTCTGACAAGCAATGTCAATTGGGAAGCCAGATTCACTTAACAACTAAGTTACTAATTTAACAACCACAGAGATTCACTTAACAACTTTGGCAAGAAAAGTAGTAAAATGGGGCAAAATACACTTAACTCTCGTTTAACAACATAAATTTTCGGCTCAATTGTGGTCCTAAATTGAGGACTACGTACTGATTCATTCTAGAAATGAATCTAATTTCTCCCCAACCCCCCCCACCCCCAAATCTCTTCCTCTGTTATGAGCTTATGAAAGCAACAAAGCCTTACATGGCCCATGACTGTTACTAATCGACGATCTCGGATTATACTAAATGACATAAATTCAGGAACCAAACCTTGTGATAAATCCCAATGTTTAATCCATATCAACTCTGGAGATGCTACTTCCATATCTAATAACATCACTCCCTAAACCAGAAGAAGCTACATTTGCTCACCCTCCAATATGGCACGGGCAATCAATTATCTTTACATGTGTTGAATTGACAAATCTCTAGCTAACAAAAAAATGGAGATAAATGGCAATATCCAACAACTGGTGGAGAACAATTAAGCACCACTAGACAGTCTGCAGTTGATCTCAGTATATTACTTGAGGAAAAAAGAACTGCAAACATATAGCAGAAACAACATTAATTAGAACTTCCCAAAGCCATTACTCAAGGATTAAATATAGACCAGCATTTCATACTATATATGTTAACTACTTATTTCATGTAGTTCCTTGTTTACCTATTCTATGCCACATCTGAAAAATATATTTTTCAGTTCTGTCCTTCACCTTTCTTTTCATCTTTTTCCGCTCTCCTTTTGTCTATTCTCTTCAACAACGTAAATCTATTTCTTTCTCAGAATGATAAGCTCGTGTAATAAAAAAAATATTTAGTTTTGAGGTGCCACATAATTCTGAGTTGTTTCTGCTGCACTAGACAGATATAGTTATTTCACTGGTAACAAAAAAATATGTGTGACTTTTTTTATGGACACTTCTAAGTAATTCTATCTCCCAATTCTAAAATAATTCTATTTCTTTGTTCCTGACCTGTCTCCTTACCATTTCACCTTTTCTTTTCTCTCCCCATCTCATTTCATAGAAGCTTATATGTTTAGTTGTTCAGGACCCACAAGACTTTTTGTCTTTCCCGTTGCAGTAGTATGTCATAAATAATTCCTTTCTCTGTTTAGGGTTGGGGGTTTTTTCCCAATGGAAAAAAACTTTCACCCATGCTTATATAGTAAGAAAAAAAAAACAATTTTTTTCTCTGCCCTGGAATCTCTTCACTCCACTTGATGCATAAAATAATTCAAGTGGTAAATAAAAACAGGAGAATATGGTAACAAATATAATAAATGCAACACCTGTACTCTTAAAGATGCAAGTATGCAAGAGTATTCAGTTGGATAATCCTCATTTTTTCCAAACATTTATTTTATGATGGCAGAAAGTTTAAGAAGCATTGAGTATGAACTCTTACATCAGTTTGACTTTTTTTTTTCAATTAACATGCCATTTTCATTATTTCCAGTAGTCTTTTTCCATTGTGGGTGGAGCCAGCAGCCAGGCATGGGTTGTACTCGTCTGTTCAGATTGATGGACTGAGTCTGTCATAATTCTTAAGTCCTGCCCCTGTTGCTAGGGGCTCCAGCATTTGACTCAGTCCGTCAGTCTGGACAGACATGTGGGACTGTCTCTCTGGCTAATTCGACTCTTCAGAACTGTGTTTTTTTGTCTACAAATCGGATTTGACTCTTGGACTGCCTTTTTTGGCTCTTCTACTTGTGAGTTTGGACATTTCTATCAATTCTCCAATTACCACAGCGACTAGCTCTTGCTGGTTCACTGGGGGGTTTTGACTCCTTGTTGACCCTGGGACTGCTTCACCCCGTTGACTGGACAGCAATCTGGGGTCTTGTGGAGCTTCGTGCTCCCGGGTGGGGACAGGAGCTGCCTATTTCGTCAGTGGCACTTTGCACTCCCATTATCCGCTTTATTTCGTGTGGAGCTTCGCGCTCCCGGGGAGAGTGTCGGGTGGCCATTTTCTATCAACTGACAGCCCGACTTGCCATCAAGTGGAGTCCTTGTGCTCCCAGTTATTGTGCCGCTTGCCTTCTGCTGATAGCCAGATCGTTGGCCCTCCTTCCCGACGTTGGATTATAGGCTTGGAATCTTCGTACTCCAGCCTTCAGCTTCTGGTGGCTTGAGGAGGAGGAGCTTTGCGCTCCCTGTTATAGCGTGAGTTAGCGCCTGCCATTTTGTATTGCCTCCCGATCAACTGTGGCGCAAGTGTGCTTTATCCAGGCCTCCAGGTGTTAGCCTGTGCCATCTCGGCTGTTGCCTCACGTAAGGATCTCTCTTGTCAAGGAGGACTGAGGCACTGGGGATTGCAGCGTTCTTGCTATACTTTGGTGGCTTGTCAAGATTAGCCTTGGATATTAGACTTTTGGCCGGCTAATTACGTGGCTTGGACGCTTGTCTTTGATAGCCCAGGCATTTGGCAGATATATTGCCTTTTACTCCCGGAGCTCTCATCTTGAGTCGTTTGCAATTGTTGCCTCTGATGCATTTGGATACGGTGGCCATTTTGTGGGCTGGTTTATTGTGCTGTACTTCGTGGCAGCCATTTTGTTTTGGGTTAGCTGCTTGTCGTCCACATGTCAGCAGTTTATAACCCATGGCCTGTCATCCCTAAAACCTTGGCCAAGACCATGCATGGCCGGAAGGCCATGGCCCAGGAGCAATTACACCCTGTTCCTGAGGATTCTTCATCCAAACATGCTCAGGGTGGTGTCCCTGCAAGCAGGGCCTCTGGTGGCAAGGACTCTCACTCTCACCACAAAGCCAGCAAACAGTCCTCTGTCCCCTCGTGGGTTGAAAAATGCCGGGATAAAGTTTTGCAGAAGCTTTGTGATAAGGCCAGCAGCCACTGCACATTGCCTCCTGTCTACAGTGCAGATGTTGTCTCTTCTGGTATGGCAGTCCATGGTCCAGTTGTAATGCCAGATCAGGTGTCCCTGCAAGATTGCCCAGTGACAATCCAAACTTCTGATTTATGGGGGTCAGTCTCCTCTCCGGCTCCTGTGGTGGTCTCAGAGGTGTTTCACCCTATGTCCAACTTGGAACCCACACCGTCTTTATCTTCTGTTCCGGTCCGAGCTTCCACGGTAGCCGGCTTGGCCCAAGACCAAGTTCACAGTTGTTTGTGGCTCGAGGATATCCAACAAATGATTGCTACGGCTGTGCAGCAATCACTGTCAGCTCGATTTTTGCCACCAAGCAGAGATGCTTTGGTGCAATCTTTCACATCTGTGTCACCTGACAGGGATTATAACGTGGATTCCCTTTCTGTTGCGGGGCTGGATTCTCCAGTCCCCTCTTATTTGAGCCACCCATCAGCTCTTAGAGAGGTTGAAACTCAAGAATCAGACTTGTCAGAAGATGAGGGCCTTCCCCCGGAGCAGCCTGCCTTTATGGGCCATTTTCAAGTCTCTGTTATTTAAGACGGTAAATACGGCCCAGCTTGGTTCCGGTCCTATGGAGCCGGTTTCTCCGTCTGCTCCAGGAACTCTAAACACTCTGTTTGCAGAGCCTGCCAAACCGGTGACTTCCATCCCCACACCACCTCTGTTTCTCAACGTAATAAAGAAGCAGTGGGCTTCACCCAGGTCAGCTCCGGTTCCTTCCTCAACGGATCGGAAAAATTTTAACATGGCAGCTAACCTGGCTTCTCTTCTTCAAGTGCCAACAGTTGATGCTCCGATTGCTGCTTTGCTGCCCAATGCTTCTGTTCCTGGGGATCCGGATGAGGGTCTATGCCCGGATGAGCGCTGGTCGGATCAAGTTCTGCAGCAGGCACAACAGGGAGCGGTGTGGGCCATTAGATCAGCCACCACCACTTCCTTCTTCAACCAGTAGACTTTGTTGTGGTTACGGCAGTTTCAAGACAAGCTATCCCCTGAGGACACAAGACTAAAACAAGATTTAAATAAAATCATTGCGGCAGTACAATTTTCTGTGAATGCTACTCTCAACACTGCCTGCTTCGCATCTAAATCCCTGACCTCCTCAGTGGCTGCCCATCATCTGGTTTGGCTCTGCCATTGGCAGAGTGGTGTTTGGTGTCTGTTCCCTTTACGGGAACTAAATTATTTGGGGATCTGCTAGAACCCTTCCATGTGGAGACCAAAGATAAATGAAAGGTCTTGCCTACTGCATATCGTAGGGGAGAGTCCTGTTTTTTACTGTATTTGCATCGGCCCCAGTTTTGAGGATTGGACGGGGGAGCTGGTTCATCTTGCATTATGTGTAATTTTGTCTCAAGACAGCGGGGGTTCCAAGACAGATCTTCAAGGGGTAAACCCTTTATGAATAGGCAGCCCTTTCGAGGGGGAGGAGGTCGTTCAGTCCGACGCCGTCGCTAACTGTATTTCAGATCCTCCCATTGGTGGCAGATTGGCCCTCTTCGCCAATATTTGGGAGCAAACTACTTCTGATTGTTAGGTCCAGGCCACCATAAGATCAGGATTGGCTATAGAATTTCTTTCCATTCCCCCAATGTTCTTTGTGCACTGTCTGCTTTCTCATAACACTGAACGGCAAGCCCTTATGGACTCGGCTATCCGGCATCTCCTATCCATCAAGGCCATCCAAATAGTGCCTGAGGATCAAGTAGGACAGAGGTTCTATTCCCATGTATTCCTTGTCCCAAAGTCATTGGGGTGGGGGGTGGGGGTGGTGGAGACCTATTCAGGATCTTAAACATTTGAACCATTATGTGGTATATCGCAGGTTCAAAATGCAATCCTTGTGTTCTATCTTTACAGCGTTAGGAGGGGCAATCTCATCTCTTCTATTGACCTCACTGAAGCCTATCTTCATATTCCTATCCTTCCTTCTCATAGGAAGTTTCTCAGGTTCTGTTATGCGGGAGCCCATTATCAATATAGGGTTTTCCTCTGCTTCCCGTTGTTTCACCAAGGTCTTAGCAGCCTTGGCAGCTTCCCTCAGGGTTAGATTTGTTCATCTCCAGTGCTATCTGGATGACATTTTAATATTGTCTAATTCTGCTCAGCAGGCCCATACGGACCTCCAGTTAACCCTTCAGGCCATTGCTTGCCATGGATTCTCCATTAATGTGGAGAAGAGTCATCTCACTCCTTCAACCTGTCTCCTCCATTTGGAAGCGGTAATTGACTCGGTTGAGGGCAGAGTTTATTTATCCCAGGACCACCAAAATAGCCTGGTGGCCCTTGTGGCCAGGGTGGAAGGATGCAGGAAAGCATCCCCTTTGCTTCTTTCCCAGCTCTTGGGCAAAATGATTTCGGCCATTTCAATCGTTCTCTGGGCCCAATTGCATTCGAGAGACCTCAAATGGTTCCTTTTGCCATTTCAGAAGGTGGGCAGAGGCACGTCATCAGTAAAGGTTCCTGTCCCCAAGGAGGTACTCAGATCCCTCAGATGGTGGCGATCTCCAGCCATTGCCAAAAGTTGCCACATTGTCAGTCGTGGATAGCCCAGGGCAGGTGGATTACCAGCGAGAGCCGTTGGAACATCAATTGGCTGGAATTGAGGGCAGTATTCCTGGCTCTACATGCCTTCCAAAGTGTTCTTGCAGGCCCTCATGTCCTTGTGTTAACAGACAATGTTGCGGCGAAAGTGCACATAAATCGACAAGGCGGCACCAGGTACAAGTCCCTTATGCCGGAGGCCAAGAAATTGGGGCTGTGGGTGGAGCATCACCTTTGCTCATTGAAGGCAGAGCACGTCTCCGGTGTGTCCAATGTGCAGGTGGACTGGTTACGTTGACAGGATATCGACCATGCAGAGTGGCACCTGCACCTGCAGATTTTCAGGGATCTAACAGCCCAGTTCGGCACCCCGGTGGTCGACTTGGTCGTGACCCACCTGAACACTCAGCTCCCACGTTTTTACTCACAGTTCCTGACACCTCACGCGGAAGCAGTCGATGCTCTTTGCTCCCAGTAGCCTCCAGGCCTTCTCTATGCCTTTCTGCCTATAGCTCTCATTCCCAGGGTGATACACAAACTTCTGCAGGAGCACGCAGAGCTCATTCTTCTGGCCCCTCACTGGCCACGGAGGCCTTGGTTTGCAGATCTCACCTCATTGTCTGTGGCCCTTCCATGGAGGATTCCATAGGGCGTTGCCTCTCTCAGCCAGGGGTCAGTGGTCCATTCAGACCCTCAGTGGCACCAACTGACTGCCTGGTTCTTGAGTGGTGTGCCCTGAGTAGAGAAACATTCCCTCTGAGGTTATCCGGAGCATTCAGGCATCGCGGAGGCTGTCCATGGACTGCATTTATTCAGCCACTTGGCGGGCCTTTTGTAATTGGTGTGGCCATAAGGGAGTTTCAGCCCTTCAAGCCTCAATTGTTAATGTCCTTGTTTTTCTCCAGGACGGGATCAACAACGGCCTTTCGCCCAATACGCTTCAGAGACAGGTGGAGGCTTTCTCAATGGTCCTGTCTTGTGGGTCCCTTTCTTCTTTGTCCCAACACCCTCTAATACATAGATTTCTGCAGGGAGCAACTAACTTATGTCCCCCTGTGGTGCACAGATACCCCACCTGGGACCTATCTATTGTCCTGAATTCCCTTATAGCCCCCGTACGAGCCCTTATAGACTGCTAGCCTCCAGCTTTTATCATGTAAAGTCGCCTTTTTGGTGGTTTTCACCTCTGCAAGATGAATCTCAGAGATTGCCACACTGTCTATGCGTAGGGACCTCTGTGTGTTCCACACGGATCGAATGGTTCTTCGTCTTGACCCTACCTTTGTCCCTAAGATTAATACACCTTTTCACTGTATGCAAGAACTAATCTTGCCTGACTTCTGCCCTCGCCCAGCACACCCTCTAGAATGGTGATGGCATACGTTGGACGTCTGGAGGGCTCTCTGGGTATACCTTAAGAGAACTGCTGACTTCCGCAGGACGGAGTCTTTGTTTGTGTCGTTTCTCCCAGTCTCTTTAGGTGGCAGGGTGACTTCCTCAACTATCAGGCAGTGGATACGACAGACAATCACTAAGGCATACGAACTACATTCTTTACCCAGACCTGCTAACCTGACGGCGCATTCTACCCGCAGTGCAGCTACATCAACTGCTTGGCCCACACAAGTGTCCTTGCTGGAGATCTGCAGGGCGGCAACTTGGACTTCCCCTTCTCCCTTTATCCACCACTACAAGTTGGACAAGTTCACCTTGGCTGAGGCTGCATTTGGATGTAGAGTGCTGCAAAGGGTTCATACTGGGGGGGGGTGTCTTCGCATCAGACTGTATTTTCCGTCTTCGCCAAAAGCTGCAGCCCCTAGCAACAGGGGCGGGACTTAAGAATTATGACAGACTCAGTCCATCAATCTGAACAGACGAGTACAACCCATGCCTGGCTGCTGTCTCCACCCAACGAGAAGGTGCGTCTCAGGTAGGACCAACGTCCCTTTTCTTTTTTTCTTCTTCTTTTGCCTCTGTGTGTGTTTTCTGAAAGAACTTAGCCGAGTACAGATATTTATAGCTCCCACTTGCTATGTTTTTTTATATGAATGTCTTCAAAGATATACACCACAATTGGCCTTGTAGTTTTAATAGTGATTAGTGAGACTAATTTACCACAAACCAGCAAGAGGCAAGCAAGTAATAAAATTTCATAATGGCTGAAAAAAGAAATCGGTGTCATAAAACATAGGTGAACTGAAAACCACTTGAGTCCCTTATTCTTCAGATTCATAACCCAATAAAATATTGCACTGACTTGTAACGGCAAATTTTCATTAATTTTGTATACTGCTTTTGACAATAATCCAATGTATATTTACATTTATACATGCACTATTTTTATTATGAACATTTTGTTTGAACAGAGAACTTAAATACAGGACTGAAGCCATAGAAAAGCTATTTGAGATAACAAATTGAATTCACCAGAAAGAGGTAACTTTGGAAATGAATCATGCTCCTTTTTTTACATATGGAATGTTCTGATTAACAAGGCTATATGCCAAAGTTTAAAATGCAACACTATTTTCCCTAGCTGCCCCTGCCCTTCCCTTCCTGCCCCTTCCCTTCCTGCCCCTGCCCTGCCCTTCCCTGCCCTTCTCTGCCCTGCCCTGCATTTAGTGTTAAGAAATAGTGTTGTAAAAGATCACTCTATACAGTATTTCCATGTATGAAATTATTATTGCATATTGAAAGATGCACTTCATTCTGAAATATAGGAAAAATGGGGGCGGGTGATTCTTCAAATATTCAGAGTTTAAAAAGTGTGAAATTTTAGCTAACCAATTATTTTATTACTGAAATAGAACTAAAGAATACTTAGTTATCATTATAGCTGATGACTTTTAAAAGAAAACCTTTTGGGGAGGTTTTAACAGAGAACGCCAAACGTTTTCCTGTCCAATTCATGACTGTATTACATCTAGATGCTGAATGCATAGTGTATGTTTAAACAAAATTAAATAAAAACAAACTGTGGATATTAAACTGCATAGAAGCCGAAGAAATTAGGACATATACTCATCTCAATCAAGAAGTTCACATAAACTGATTGTAAACAAAAATATCATACAGTTGCCCAAAAAATTCACTGGAACATCTGTACCAGTAACGAAAAAATAGTGGAAATATAGAGTTGAAAAAGTAGTTAAAAATGAGCAGGTTAAAATATTGTGGGACTTCTTAATACAGGCTGATAAAGTCTTGGTTCATAACATGCCACATATATCTGCAGTTGAAATCTATATATATTTATCCATATATTAAATTATTGTATTTTATTACAATCTCAATTTATATTGTATTTTATTCCAAATACAATTTCATTTCAGTGAAATAAAATTTGATTTCACCTGGCAATAGTTGTCTTCAAGTTATGCAATTTAAAGAAGAAGAAGCACCTTCTCCATGGTGGCTCCCTCTCTCTGGAACATCATTCCCGCAGAGATTAGAATGGCCCCCACCCTAATTCTCTTCCAGAAGGTGCTGAAGACCTGGTTCTGCCAGCGGGCCTGGGGAACCCAGAGCGGGATAGAGCCCATTAAATTGCTTGTGTGACCAGCTGTCGCTGGGGCAGGAGATGGGGGTCAGGGGTAATTTTATTACATTAATTTATTTGATTTTTTTATGAGTTTTACAGTTTTTTAAATATGGTTTTTTATATTCTGTAAGCTGCCTTGAGTCGCCATGGGTGGATAGGCAGCAATATAAATCTAATAAATAAATAAATAAATAAAAATAGTCAACTTTTGGCAAACCGTATATAACTAGCAACGTTTTCCCAGGAATGCTTGGGGGTCATTCCATGTCAAGTGGTCTGGGGCTACCAGCTTGACCATCACGGATTTTGATGACTTTTTTAAAAATTTGATTTATATGCCGCCTTTCTCCAGAGACTCAGGGCGGCTTACAATGCGTTAAGCAACAGCCTTCATACTTTTGTATATTTATACAAAGTCAGCTTATTGCCCCCACAATCTGGGTCCTCATTTTACCCACCTTAGAAAGGATGGAAGGCTGAGTCAACCTCGAGCCTGGTGAGATTTGAACTTGCAGTAATTGCAGGCAGCTGAATGTTAATTATAATGCTTTAGTCTGCTGCACCACCAGGCTCTTGTAATTTGATGTGTCACTAACAGTTCAGTATGGACTTCAGCTTGGGAACCATATAAGATACCCACTTTAGGCTTGGGAACCTAGGATAAGCTGTCCAATTGTTGGCTTGGGAACCAGAGACACCTACACAAGGCTTTGGAACCTCAAGGAAGAAACCAAACTACAGGCTTGGGATCCTGAACCAAGAAACTGACCTGTGGCTGGTATTGCATGGATATCAGGTGTGCCCGCTATGGCGATGAGGTTGCTGGGTCAAGTGCTTGAACTGGTAGTGATAATGTCACCATGGACCAATGCAATATAATAGTAGCAATGATGTCTGTATAAAACAAACAAGACAAAAGAATAATAGAATGCATGTGACGCTGCCATAGCAATGTCCTCAACTTTGTCCTTATTTTTAGGGCTTTATACGTCAGAGATGAAACACCAACCCTACTTTTTGAGAGGATTTGAAACATGCTCTTTCTAATGAGAATGATTTAACAGAGTTTCCAGGAGGTCTTTTTTTGTAAAAGTGGGCTGAAAATACCCTATTTTTGGCATTTTTACAAAAACCGTCACCTTTACACTCAATTGGTGAACTATTGGAATGCAGTAGGAGAATGAAATTTTATATTCGGAAACCTTATGTTGCTAAGTTATTATGCACAAAGTTTCACATTTCTCATACCTTTCCTTCCAGAGATATAAGAAACCAAACTTTACTCTTTTTTTTGTGACTCAGTCATTTTTGGCCAAATTTGCTCCAAATTATCTAGATGGAGATTGCTCATGAGAATGTTTTTATTATTTTGTTTAATATGGCACAACAAGTTGTACAAGATAGCCATGTTTTGTTTCTCTCAACAAAATATTGCTGGAGATATTATGTCTCAAAGTTGCTGAAATCTCAGAGTCATATTGTCGAAGGCTGCAGTATCGGGTCACACAAATGACTATATCTCTGCAAATATTGCATTGGCAAATGTAACACTTTACCAATGTGCATTGGGGACATGTATGCATGTTCACACCAAATTTCATCGAAGTCCATGATGGTCAAGCTGGTAGCTCCAGAACACTTGACATGGAATGACCCAGGGAAAAGTGAAAGGGCTTTTCTAATTCAGTCCATGCCCAATAGAGCATAACTATAACCAGACCTACTACATTTCCTACTCTGAAGTATCCTCTGAACGCTTCTCCCTATGAATGGCTTATTCTAGTAAAGACTAGATGCAGGGCATCCCATTTACCTTTACTATCTATAATATAGAGGAAAAAGAGAATACTAAGATGTAACCCCCAAACTTTCATAAATTAAAGAATTGGGTCAGCCAAAATGACTCAATATTGGCTGAGTCTCCTTGTTCTGACTATGAAAATAAATGAGGAGATGATAGGAAGTTTTAACGTCTCTCTGTTGTTTGAGATAGATTAACATAATGGGAGTCAGAGAATGATGAAAATAATTAAACAGAACTTGGTGTGAGTTTTTTCCTGTTATTTGAGGTGGTTCCTATTATAATTGAATTTCTTAATAAATAGGGAATTGCACTAGATATCGGTGTTCTTGTCTGTACACCTGTACATACAATCCTAATGAGCTTTTACATGCCAAATGTGTATTCATCACCAGGGCTACCATTCAGAGATCACGAGTCATGTCTCTTTGTGTTTACAGCTCTGTTCCATGAATACCAGAAGGCAACGTGGAATTGTTCCTTCTGCTTAGCATTCTTTGATGTTGCCTCAAGTGGCTATCAGGATTGTGTGGCAATATTGTGGAGAGAAGCCAATGAATGCAGTTCATTTTGTCTGACATTGGTTCATATTATGCAGCTCAGCATAGAGATTTCAAAGTCTGCTGTATTATTTTTGAAATATTTGGCAATCTGTATTGCACTTTTTATTCAATTGATGTAGTAGCAGCCAAGAAAATGCCACCCTCCTCTTTCCTAAAAAGAAAGACATATGTCAGCTCAAACAAATTTCCCAATACAGAATTGAATGTGTGTAAAATTTAATACCCTCTCATGAGAATTCCGTTGAACCTGGGGTCTTCACTACTGGAGCTAGATGCAAGATGTTAACAATAAATAATGAGTACAGTACTAATGAATGTTTTGAGAGCAGACGAAGTGTGATGTCTTTGAAGGAATCTTTGAATGTTCAGGTCTTTGTACTTACCCTTCTAAATGAAGATAAATTCTAATTAAAACTAAGTCATTAGTTTAATTTTAGCATTGAGCAGCTACCCGTTGTCCTGGATTGCTGAAATAGGAGGTGAACTTCACACTTGTGTTTGTAAACTTGAGTAAATTGTTTTATAAACTCAAGCATATGCTTGAGTGAAGTGGTAGTTAGTATGCACAGCTAAACCTTGCCTTTTATATGCATAGCAATCTTTTGTGTCCCTTTTCTGTCTTAAATTATTGTAGTAAACAAAATAGTCAAGAGTGCCAAAAGAGTAAAGACAAAAATACAAAGCAAAAGAAACCTCCTTAAAGATTATATTTTTGTTTAGGTCTAGTTCTCACTAGGAGAAGTAAATCTATGCTTAAAAATAATATTAAATTTGACAGTTACTCCTTCACTGAAAAATGCTCCCAAAGCACCTTACTTTTCTGATGAAGTTGTTCTCTTATAGCAAGGATCAGCATTCAGATTGAGCCAACCTAAATTTTTCTTTCTCTTCAACACTGTAGCCAAAATATAATTTACCAATTCTATAAGAGGAAGAATTTTCTTTTTTAGGAAAGTGTATTTTTTAATGTCAAATTAGTTACCTTGGTAAAACTTTGCTGATAAAGAAGGATTAGATTCTAGCCTGCTAACCTAGAACCACTGGCATTTATGAGAGCCAATATTATGAACATAATATTGTTCATAGAATTTTAGAATGTATGAGTTGGAAAGGACATTTCAAGATGCCTACTTCCAACCATCTGTTTAATACAAGAATCCATTCAAGCATCCTGAGATGTGGCCACTGAAAACTACCAGCATGATAGAATCTGCCATTGTTCTAACAGCCCAATTATAAGGTGTGACGACAATAAATATGTCTTTGGTGGAAGAGATTATACTGTTTTTGTTGTATCTGAATAAGCACGCTGAGGCGGCGGCTGCTTCAATCAACTATTTATTAGTGTCAACACACGCCTGGTACAACAGAACGAACTTCTAACAGGAACGAGCGATAACTCTGACAAGAACGCAACTTCCCTCTGACAGCCGCTTATAAGGGCGAGCTGTCAGACCCAGTAACCAATCCCGGGGCTAGTAGCCTCCTGCTCCTGGAGTTGCCACCAGCTGAACCAATCAGCACCACTCTGCCCGGACGGCCCGGGGCAGGATGTAACCCCGAGGACTCAACACCCCTTCCCACCCAGATCGCGCATGCATAGCCAGCCAGATATGCCGGCCGGCGTCGGCAACACCCCGTCCTTCGCAATTTCAGGTTGGCTGAGGTCGATGACGGGTCTGGAGGTTCAGGTCCCGGAAGAGCAGGAGCGCCTCGGCTGTCAGGAGATGGGACGACCGGATCGGTGACCACTTCCAGAACTGGTGGTAAGACAACTGGATGAACTAGCGTGCTCTGGGTCATGATGGGCTCCAGTTCGGTCACTCCTGGAGAGCTGGGTGTTTCTAGGCCCAGTTGCGGGATAGCCGCATCTCCCACACGCCGCCTTAGTTGATTAATGTGGCGTTTCCACACTCTCCCATCGGTGAGCTGGACTCTATAGGAGTAGGGGCCCGTTAATTGCAGGATCCATCCCAGGAACCACCTATCCCCTTGGTTAACATTTAGGGTGTAAACCTGGTCCCCTACTGCAAAGGATCTAGTGGGCAATTGGGTCTCCAGTCGCCCCGCCTGGCATATTCAGGGTGAAGGCGATCCAGGGTAATCCAGAGTCGCCGACCCATGAGGAGCTCGGCGGGGCTTTGTTTGGTCGCCTGCGTCGGAGGTACTGTATATTCTATGATGCCAATCAGACCCCCCCAACCGGCGTAAGGCCTCCTTTGCTGACCGCACGGCCCTCTCCACCAGCCCATTCGCTGCCAGATGGGAGGGGGCCGTGCGAGCGTGACGGATCGCCAATTTAGCTAGAAAGAGCTGGAAGGGTGCGGATGCGAATTGCAGGCCATTGTCGGTGACCACTAAATCGGGTAACCTATGGGTGGCAAAAATCCTTTCCAAACTCCTTGTTACTGCTTCGGAGGTGGTGCTTGCCATAAGTACCAGCTCCACCCACTTAGAGTAGGCGTCCACTAGGATGAGGAAGGTGCGGCCCACGAACGGGCCCGCGAGATCCAGGTGGACCCTCGCCCATGGGGACCTAGGTGTTTCCCACTCCGCGACTGGGGCAGAGGGAGGGGAGGGCCTAGACAGCTGGCATGTCCGGCACTTGGCGACCCAATTCTCTATGTCCCCATCGAGGCCGGGCCACCAAACGTAGTCCCAGCCCAAAGCTTTCATCCGCACGACCCCAGGATGGGCGTCATGGAGACATGCCAACACTCTCTCTCTCAATGCGGGGGGAACCACGATCCGATGGCCCCAAAGGAGGCACCCAGCCTGCACTGACAACTCATGTTGTCTGCAAAAGAAGGGCATCAGAGTGGAATCTGATTGTGAGTGTGGCCACCCCCTGCGCGCCCAGTTCAGCACCTGGGCCAAAACCGGGTCGGACGCAGTCTGAGATATGACATCCCCCGCGGTCACTAATGGAGTCAGCTCATTCACCAAGAAAACTGTTGGGGAGGGGGACGGGTCGTGTACCGGTGACGGAAGCGGGCAGCGGCTAAGGGCATCTGCATGCCCAATAGCCTTCCCCGGTGTGTATTTCAAATCGTAGGAGTAGGCGGCCAAGAATTCTAACCACCGCAACATGCGCGGCGATAGGACGGGGGGCGTTTGGCGGCTGGCTGACAGCAAGCCCAACAAGGGCTTGTGGTCAGTCACAAGACAGAAGGAACGGCCGTAAAGGTAATCGTGGAATCTTTTGATTCCCGCCACGGCCGCCCACGCTTCCCGGTCAATTTGGCTATAGTTCCTCTCCGCCGCTGAAAGCGTGCGGGAGTAGAAAGCAATTGGGGCTTCCGCCCCACTTGGCAACACATGACTCAGCACGGCGCCTACCCCAAAAGGGGAGGCATCGCACGTTAACCGAAGGGGCAACCCGGCATCGTACTGAACTGGTACTGCGTCTGATGAGAGTACATCTTTGACAGCCTGGAAGGCCGCGGCAGCCTCCCGAGTCCACACCCAGGAAGCTTTTTTTTCCAAAAGATGATGGAGGGGCTCCACAAGGGATGCTTTATGCGGAAGAAAAACCGCATAAAAGCTAAGGAGGCCGAGGAAAGCTTGCAGCTCGGCCTTAGACTTGGGAGTAGGCGCCCTCTTAATTGCCTCTACCTTTGAAGGCGCTGGCCGAATACCGGCCGCGTCGATAAGGAACCCTAGGAATTCTACTTGCGGCACCCCAATATGACATTTCTCCGGCTTGAGTTTCAAGCCGGCAGCTTTAAAATGGGACAGAACGGCCCTGACTTTGGAATCGAGCTCCGTCTGATCAGCAGCGGTGATCAAGACGTCGTCGAAGTAGGGCACTACGCCCTGCAGCCCCTGGAGCAAACGCTCCATAAGGCATTGGAATATCCCCGGGGCCACGGAGACCCCAAACTGCAACTTTGTGCAATTAAAGGCCCCGCGGTGGGTCACTATCGTCTGGGCCAGGGCCGTGTCCTCGTCAACTGGAAGCTGCTGGTATGCTTGAGCAAGATCCAGCTTCGCGAAGACACGCTCCTGGCCCAGCGAGTGCAGCAAATGCTGCACCACTGGCACGGGGTAGTGATTAGCCTGGAGGGCCCTATTTAGGGTTGCCTTATAGTCCGCGCAGATCCTTACGGATCCATCGGGCTTCAGGGGAATAACTATAGGGGTCTCCCATTTTGCGAATTCAACCGGCTGCAACACGCCTTGTGATATCAATTTATCTAGTTCATGGTCCACCTTGGCCCGCAGTGCGAGTGGCACCCGCCTCGGTTTTAGTTGGATCAGGACCACCTGGGGGTCTAAGGTGAATGAGATTGGGAGCCCCGTGTATTTACCTAACTGGCCATCAAACACCTCAGCAAACTCGTGGACCAGGTCAGCCGATATATCCGCACCGGTGGAATGGATGCCCGACACCCCAAGATGAAGAGCCGCGAACCAGTCTAACCCCAGCAAGCTGGGAAGACTATCTCTCACTACGATCAGTGGCAGTCGACCTGAAAAGGAACCATAAGTGACAGAAAATGAGTCGCAGCCAAGGGTAGGAATCGGGCAGCCCTGATAGTCTCTCAGTTTGACTGGGCACGGCTTCAGGCGGCTTCTAGGGAAGGCAGGCACCAACGACTTGAGGGTGGACCATGCGATCAATGAGCGAGAGGATCCTGTATCAATCTCCATT
This sequence comes from Ptyas mucosa, assembly GCA_012654045.1. Taxonomy (NCBI): domain Eukaryota; kingdom Metazoa; phylum Chordata; class Lepidosauria; order Squamata; family Colubridae; genus Ptyas; species Ptyas mucosa. Next base: position 51,424,434 of record WNWU01000006.1, on the reverse strand, counting down.
CGGCAGGGGACGGATTCAAGGAGGACTTCCAGGTATATCTTGGCTCCAGAGGAAAGGGCGGTAGCTTGGCTGATGTTTACAGCGTCCACCTCGGAATCCAGGAACGCATCAACAGTATTCTCGGAGTGATCAACACGCTTCCCCTTCCAGCGTTTGGACGAGGGCTCCCCCGTAGCATCAGGAAAGGGCAGGGAAGCATGGCAAACCCTGGAGAGATGGCCACGCTTCCCGCACCGTCAACAAATAGCGGACTTGAACTTACAGTCAGCACGGCTGTGCAGTCCTCTGCACCCCAAACAGCTGCCCTGGGACTGCCTGGGAGGTGCGGGCCCCCCCGGCTTGCGCACAGCTTTGAGCCACCTCACCCCTTCTTCCTTCTCGAGGATGCCGCCATCATCCGAATCCTCGTAATGTATCGATTACGGGGTAGCGGGGGTGGGCAGGGTAGCCCCGCCAGAGCCATGTGGGGGGACATTTAGCTGTGCCCGCTGAATCTCCGCAGATGACTGTGCGGACATTTCAGCAGCCCGGGCTTCATCCAGGGCAATGGATAGTGTCAAATCCGGATGAGCCAGAAGCCACCGCTGCAGTTTGAGATCTCTCACACCGCACACCAGCTGGTCCAGGAGCATATCATCCAGCTCCCGAAACTCACAATGGACAGCAGCCAAACGAAGAGACGTCACATAGTCATTCACAGACTCGCCGGCTCTCTGAGCCCTCTGATGGAAAGCGTGGCATCGCGTGATCTTAGAGGGTGTGGGGGAATAGTGGCTCTTCAGTTTGGCCAACAGCGTCTCCCAAGGCACGGAGAAGACTGGCTGAGGCACGGCCAAGGCCCGGGCAGTCACAAAGATTTCCCGGCCACAAGAGCTCAAAAAATAACCTCTCTTTCTGGTGCTGGAGAGATCGGACAGATCGTTAGCCTGGAGAAAACATTCAAATCGTTCCACGTATTCGTCCCAGGTCTCCGTCCCCGGCTCAAACGGCATGAACGGTGGAAGGGCGAAGGCCATGGCAGGGAACGTGAACCTGTACCTTCGTCGCCAGTTGTTGTATCTGAATAAGCACGCTGAGGCGGCGGCTGCTTCAATCAACTATTTATTAGCATCAACACATGCCTGGTACAACAGAACGGACTTCTAATAGGAACGAGCGATAACTCTGACAGGAACGCAACTTCCCTCTGACAGCCGCTTATAAGGGCGAGCTGTCAGACCCAGTAACCAATCCCGGGGCTAGTAGCCTCCCACTCCTGGAGTTGCCACCAGCTGAACCAATCAGCACCACTCTGCCCGGATGGCCCGGGGCGGGATGTAACCCCGAGGACTCAACAGTTTTGAAACCTGGGAGATCCTGTAACTGATGCCACCAAGAAAAGGGCTAGCTCAGAATAATTGCTCTATTTGTGACATGAGTCTTGAGAGTTTTCACACTAACTAAATATGGCCTGATTTCCTGCGGAAAAAAACACTTTACTTTTGTATTCTTTGCCTGGACTATGCGAAGATAGGAGTAGATTTGTGAGTTACCCTTACTTTGCCATAGAGCTCTTACATGAACAATATATAGTAGGAATGGCTGAAATTTACTTAGAACACAGTGCATACATGATACATGGGTAAAATCCAAAAAGCATAAACATACATAAGCTATTTGTATGCTTTTTCATTACCTCACACATATCTATGTCAATTAAATCACAGGACAAGAAGAATTATTATGAGATATCTTCACGATTCCTAGAGGCAGGGAAAGCTTGATCTAATTAACCTTTGTAAATCAATAACTTTCAGGGAATAAAGAGAACTCAAACTATTTCAAAATTCATATGTGCCATTTCTGAAATTAAGGAACCATTCATACTAAATAAAAAAAAGACAGAATAGAATATGGGAGAAAATCTCAGTCTAAACTATAATAAAGAAGGATGGAGGATAGTTACTCTCTAATATAGAGCAATCACTGTTCAGTAGATGTTGAACAAGGAAAGATGCTACTGCTGCTATGGGCAATTGGAAAATATGACAACTGTTAACATTGGTTTGGAACATATCCTCCAAATAGGATTCTCCCCCCAAATTTCTGCTTATGCCAGAACCCTAATGCTTATGGAGACAATTTCAATTTGCAGTCTTTTCTTATAGTTTATTTTGAGATAAGTCGTTCTATATGAGATTCCAATGGTTCTTAATTGTGTAAGCAAAATACCAACTTTAAGAATACAAGCAGAAACACAGCTAAGTTTTGTGGGGAAATCCAAATGACATAAGAAAGGATATCCACAAAGGATCTTTTTTCTGTCTTACAGATCTTCTATATTTGCTGTCTCTAAAGTAACAACCACATCCATAAATAACCACAATAAGAAGCAGCATGATTGCTACCAGAGTTTCAAATGATAACAATTTACTCTCTATTACCCACTAGGGCACTCACTTCGTGACCAATGAAAAAATGTTTATTGTTACAATAAAGTATTTAAGCAAAAAGAAATCTAAGAGTTGAAGCTCAGAAATTTATACATACAACATACAATTTATCAAAAGAGGTCGCTCAAAATTCAAATGTAAAAGAAGACATAGCAGTTCTAAGGAATGCAATTAATAGAGCCCATTCTTGTTTTTAGCCATGCATTCTGAGAATAAAAATCCATTTTCTTATTGGAGAGAGCATCAAAGTCTTGGGAATCCAGGCAGATTCATAGTAGTCCTTGGAAGGACTCCACTCTCTTTTCTCCACTGCTCTCTCAGAGGAGGTGCAGAGGTGTCCGACAAGTCTTAAAAACAATACAAAGGCAGAATGATAACATCAGATCAATCCTTTACTTTAACATACCTAAACAGTTACCACAGATATGTTATGTTTGATTAAACCTTTAAGAAGGAACAATTAGGTTATTTCAATCAATTTTGTCACAAAATATTTTTCACCCATCATGATTTCCTAACCTACTGAAATTCTGTAAGATATTCCCCTGCTGTGTGTTCACAAAATAGATCAAATAGTAACTAAGCATGTAAATCAACCAATGGGTTCCCCCCATTTCCCATTGAATATGGAGGGGAGGGTGGAACTGCAAATGTTTATGAATTTTGGAAGTTTCTTAACCAGATTCTTGTATGTTCTCTGTCATTTTAATTACTTTTTCAAAAAAAAAACATATATTTTATATATATCATTTTTAGAAAGCCCTAAATTGTGACATAGAGGAACAAAACATCTTTCTTGTTATCAAATTAACAAGTTAGCAGCAAATAAATTTAAAAAGTTCATTTAATTCAAAAGGAAGCTCTTGATTCTTATCCAGAATTGATTATGGAACCTCCCTGCAGACTAATTGCTGTTTGAACCAAATCTTGTTGTTTATTAACAGATTTTGGAAAGATACATAATCATTTTTTCATACGTATTTTTTCATGTAGAATGGTATACTTAACTGGAAAATAATAAGAGTGGGTGACAGGCAGAGAGAGGCTGACTGTGCAGATGCACACTTGCCATTTAATCTGTTCCTATCCTGGACTTGTACTAGTTTGATTCTAAGTAGTTCTAGAAAATTCTGTCTGGATGTAAACTTTTGAGATCTAACAAGGTGTTCAGGCCAGACTGCACACTACCCCACATCCCTCCTTTGGACAATTCACCAGTTGTGTGTATTTCGGCAAACCATTTCCAAAATCTTGCTGAGAAAACTGCAGGGACTTCTCCAGGCACTTGCCAGAAGATAATACTGACTTGAAGGTGCTCTCACTGTCTTAACACACCCACACAGCACTCCTTCCCTCATAAAGAGAAAGAGACAGGGACAACAGCAAGTAAAAAATTCCTCCTTTCCAGGTCTTTCTTTGCCCCCACTGCTGAAATAACATTTCAATGAATATTTTTTTAAAAAAATGGTTCAAAACCTTGCATACTTAAAAAAAAAACCTGTCTTAGAAATGTATTTTTCTTTCCCAACTTTCTCCTTCTTCCTGACTATTTTTAAGATAAATCTAGGAGTTTCCAGTCAGGTGAACTAGAAGGTTTTACACAAGCACCCAAAGAGCCAATATAATCAATGAGCTATCTTAGAACTGGAAACAAAAAAATATGTCTCAGGAAAAACTCCTGAACAACAACAAATGCTTTTTTTTTAAGGCTAGGAAAAATAGAAAGCTGGGTAAGAAAAAAAAATGAAACCAGTGACCCACATTTCGCCCAGATCTCAAACCAGCAATCTTCTCTGCATAAATGGAAATACGGAATTTAATAGAGTGCATTATGAGGATTGGCCCAGTTGAGGGCATGGTCCTTCCTAGGCAGAGGAGTCAATGAACTACTGCCAACTGCAGTGCTGAAACTCAAATGGAGAGGAGACCTTACAGAGAAACAAAAGGAAGGGATACTTAAAAGGTCAGTAGGGGATTATTAGAGGGTGACACCATCCATTTCTGCACTCCGAAAGTAGTTGCCTGTGTTTTCTGGACCAAGAGCAAGCAGGCAGGGTGACTAAGCCCATTGAGGAAAAAGGAGGAGGAACTAATAGATTTCAGTATAGTTGTTCTGGGAATGGCCCTGAAAATTAAATTGTACAATGTATTTTTCATTATTGCTGGAAATTTGGTTTTGATTTGTATATGTTTTAACTATGAATATGACTATTCATTTGCAGAAGCAGGCATTTATGCACACATATGAGAAGGTGGTTATGCAAGCTGTAGAATGTATAGTGTGCTGGATTAGTGGATAGAAATTCATTCAATGACATTAACAAAGATTGTATCTGGAAGTTTAATTTTGCTTGAAATATTTGCAGAAGAAAAATGTACTATGCCTGGAGGGCTGTTCCTAATAACTGATGGAACTAGAGATGTTTTGCCAAATAAGGAATGATATTATAAAGCAGACTTTGGAGACTAGGTGTATGGGCCAAGTTTCAAAGAAGAGAGATGCAAATTGCTAAATTAAGAGCAATGCAAATAGAAAAGATGAACTGAAGCTTTGTATCAGAGAAAGAGGAACAAAAAGTCTTCTCTTCCTAGTTGCTCATAATCATTTGTCAGATTCGTTCCCTAAACAACACTTGAAAATGAATAGCTTTGAAACAGGGCCTCTCCAAACAGCCTACCTCCTCAAAGAAATTAACCAACATGGTGAAGGAAGTGAAACCAGAAACAAGAATTGAAGAGGTTAGAGCTTGGGATCCCATGAGGAATGTAACAGAAAACTCTTAGCTTAACTTTAAAACAGCACACTACAGTGTTTTATCACACAGCATACAACCCTAAACTCTCAGCAGTGTCAAGATTACATTTATACATGGGTTCTACTAGGTTTCAGTGTTTGATTTGACAGCCCAAATTATGCTTTTGCTCAAAATAGTGCTCTGATTTATAAGGACATTGGTCATCAATGGAATCTTCATTTCAACTTTTAGCAGAATCAGGGGCAATTAAAAAAACAAATATACTTTTTTTAAACAAGTCTTTACTAGAATTTTACTATTGTGACATTTTTCATTGGAGGGAAAGATTTAAATCTCAGTTACCATAATGTATTCAATGGAAATATAAGCAGTTTTTGACTGACATTCTATTTAAAAGCAATTACAAATTACATGACTGTTAGAATGGAAGAAGATTAATTCTTTCACAAAGTCTATTTCGTAGTATGATGAAACCTGACCAAAAGCACCTGCAGTGTGGATTTAAGCGGAGAGCAATGTCTCTCTCTCTCTCATTCTCTCTCCCTCTCTCCCCCTCTCTTTCCCGCCATCTCTCTCCCTCCTGTATGTGTGCACTTTGGTGTGCACAAACAGCAAGGATTATTTTAAGAAACTCTCATGTTTTGCATTAAGGAACGCCTCTTTTAAAGGATATCTTAAGATAGATGTGTGAATAAATACTTGGATACCTCTTACTTGGAGGAAGTCAGAGGGAAACAAACTTTATATGGAAACATAAAACTTTTATTATTACCAGGGAAAAAAAAAACCTTGAACAGCAGTCACTAAGCTCTTCATAAATTGTATAAAACTACTCTTGATATTTTTACCATTGTTCAATGCACCAACCAGGGAGAAGAAAACTAAAACAAGAGATAGATTTTGAAAATATATCAGCTGGAGGCATCTCTTGGAAATGATGAAGCAAATTGTTTTTGTCAGATGTAAAACAAGAGCTTACAATACCGACTTACAATGTGTAGACATTTTGAAATAACGTGGTTCATCTCTGGTGGGATAGACTGAGCTCTGATCCTTGGGTGAGGTAGATCCCCCTAATTTGTGAGTGCTTCAAGCATAAACAAGAAAAGAGATGGGTAGATTAAACATGTCAGCCCATTGAAAATTATTACGTATTCTCTTTATACAACCAAGCTTTAGCAGTTGCTAAAACTGCTTCAGATGGGATGTAAGGGGAGGAGTGAAATCCTTTTCCAAGACCTGCTTGCTTTCACAGATTTTGAAATATTTCTAATTTTTTCGACAAATCGCCAAAGAAATAAGAATGTGGAAGATGAAAGATGACAACATGAAATACCTACTGAGTTAAACAAGTTATAACCTTCTGTATAGTTTGCACAAACATACATGCATGCATACATCTGCAGTAACAAGCAGTTAATCTTGGCAGGATGCCACATATTCAAAAGTGAGTTGTTTAGTATGTTATGATGAATGGAGAGTTATATAGAAGCTGTTTTTGCATGACCACTGCCTGGCTTAATGGGCAGCTTTATGTGATGGATCCAAAATAGTGACAAGCTGAACAAAAATGAGGGAAACTTCAGGATGAATTGAACTAAGCATAAATGAAAGCTTCTTTGGAGTGCTATTCCATGGTGACAGAGAAGCAAAATATGCTTATTCTTTTACTTCCATTGTATCTACATCTGCTGGACCACAATGTGGTTCTATACTTTTCAGGCTGTTGTAAAGGAGATGCTGGAGCAGTTGGTAAGAGTTTCCATTAGTCTTTGCAGTCACTTTCATTAGAATTGCTTTGATTCTGACACTAGTATAGGCAGGTTGCAGTGATAGAGTTAAGACAGCTTGGCCTATTGGTTTGGTTTCTTTTCAGCTTGTAAATGTTATATATAGAGAGGTGAATGTTACCACCTTCTAGCTATTTAAAAGACTAACTTCATAGTTAAATTATACAATTATTGCTTTTTTATGGAAGGTCTATTTAAAGAAGCAGTGATAAGTCAGTTATTAAAACATACCATCTGATTGAGAAGAGTTAAAAAATCATCAGCTGACTTCAGATGGACCATTTATAACCAAAGTGATAGGGGAGGTTATGACCTTTAAGACACATTATGCATTTTTTAATGCATTTAACGCATTAAACATTTTAATGTTTAAGACACATTATGCATTTTTTGATTATCTATACCTACTGGTTCCAGATTGGCTTTTAGCCAGATTGAGGGACTAAGATTGTGTTGATCAACTTGGTGGACAGCAGAAACTGCTGATGGGGTGTGCTGCACTGCTAGTTTTCTTGGTCTTCTTGGGAGCTGTTGATATCCATTACAAGTTGTAAGTCATTGGCTTACAACTACAATTGAGCCCTAAATTTCTGTTGCTAAGTGAGACATTTGTTAAGTGAGTTTTGCCCCATTTTACAACCTTTCTTGCCATAGTTGTTAAGTGAATCATTACAGTTTTTAAATTAGTAACATGGTTGTTAATTGAATCTGACTTCCCTATTGACTTTCCTTGTCATAAGGTCACAAAAGGTGATCATATGATCCCTGGACACTGCAACTGTCATAAATATGAGTTAGTTGCCAAGCATCTGGATTTGATAATGTGAATATGGGGATGCTGCAACCATCGTAAATGTCAAAAACAATTATAAGTCACTTTTTTGAGTGCAGTTGTAACTTTGAATGGTCACTAGATGAACTGTTGTAAGTTGAGGACTACCTGTATAGTATCCATCTGCACCACTAGGGAAATGGGGTTTGGAGAGCACTGTTATGTCACAATTCCTTCTATTTGGGTATGTCCAGAAAGTGCTGAGAAATGTCTATTATTTGACGCTTATCCCATGAGTCTGTCTTTCCACCAAGATTTCATCTTGTACTTGTTCTGTTTAATAATTATATAAAACCACTGGAAGGAGTAATTCAAGGCTTTGGAGTTAAATGCACCAGTAAACCAATGACTTCCTATTTACAGCTCCTTGCCGTATGTAGCTCCAAGGAAACTAGCTTGGTGGGCTTGATAAAAGTGAAAAAATTATATCCAGACAGACAAGCAAGTTTCAGATGTAAAATTCAGCCTGTGTTAATCAGGATTGTATTCTCTTTATAGGAGCAAGTCCACAGTTCCATAGAGATTCTTCACTCCCTACTGTTTCTAAATCTTCAATGGCAAGGATAATATTTGTCCAACTACAGTATGGCAGTTATATGAATTTCTGAGCTGATGGAGCTTAAAATGATAAATCATTCTCTATATATTAGACTGCTGCAATGTGCCCTACATCAGACTACCTTAAAAGAATGTTCTGAAATTTCAGCTGATGCAAAATTAGCATTAGGCTGCTAACTAGTACATGCTAACTAGTACATATAATATGCTCATGTTGCATGAATCATAGAAACATAGGGTTGGAAGGGACCTTGGAGGTCTTCTAGTCCAACTCCTTGCCCAAGACAGGAATCCTTATAAAATCTCAGACAAATAAATGTCCAATCTTTTCTTGAAAATCTTGAGTGATGAAGTACCCCCGACTCTGGGATGCAAGCCATTCCATTGACTAATTGTTCTGTCAGGAAATTTCTCCTTACTTCCAGGATGTATTTCCCTTGTTGAGCTTCCACCCATTGCTTCTTGTCCTGCCATCAGGTGCTATGGAGAATAAATCCATCCCTTCTTCCCTGTGACAGCCCTTTAAGTATTGGAACACAGCTATCACAACATCCCAACTAAGCCTTCTCTTTGTTAGGTTAAATAAATTTAGTTCCCTTAGCCAGTGGTCTGGAAGCTAAGCTAATCATCTTTGTAGCTCTTCTCTGCATTCTTTTTAGGACGCAGCGTCTTTTTGGAGATTTTTGTTTAATTTTGTTTTTTTACCTTTTTATTTGATTGGACTAGGGCACACAAGAGCCTGAAAACTGTTTTCTTTTTGGTTTTTTCTTTTTTCTCCTTTTTCTCTTTGCCTTGGCTATTTGGGATTATACCTGCCATCCATAAAAATGGATTAGGATTAAGAAGAACCTGAAGATATTTTATTTCACTATCTTGATTTGGACTATTTATAGAAATGAGTAAAAAAGCTACAGTTATTAGCTCTGCTGGATCAACCCTGTCTTCATCACCAGTGGGAGGACAACGATCAATACAGGCAATGTTGCAGCAGGAAAAAGAGAAAGAACGTGAGAAAGAAAAGGATGCGACAATGCAGATGATTCTACAGGGAATACAGGATATAAAGTTGAAAATAGAAAAAATTGAACAAAGAACAGAGGAAACGGAAAAGTGGAGAATATACAACAGATGATGAAGAAATATGAGGACAAACTTGGAAAAATTGAAGAAAAGGAGGAACAAAGAGACAAAAAATTAGAGATGTGGACAGTAGATTAGAAGAGGTTGAACGTGACAAGAGTGGATTAGGATGGGAGATGGAAAAATCAGAATTTTATTTAAGATTTCAAAATGTGGAAGAAGAAAAAGGAGAAAATTTGACTGAAAAAAATATAGAAATTTTGGCAGAAGCACTAGAAATTACCAAAGAAAAAATGTTTGATGATATTGATGAGATGCACTGAGTATATCCTTGCAGTGATGTCCCAGTGCCTTGAGGCCGTGCGGATCTGGATGGGGAGAAGCAGGCTCCGACTCAACCCTTCCAAGACTGAGTGGCTGTGGCTGCCAGCATCCCGATATAGCCAGCTGATACGATTGTTGACTATTGGGGGCGAGACATTGGCCCCCATGGAGAGGGCTCGCAACTTGGGTGTCCTCCTGGATACGCGGCTGTCTTTAGAAGAGCATATGATGGCCATGGGCAGGAGAGCTTTCTATCAGGTTCGCCTGATTCGCCAGTTGCAACCCTTTCTGGACTGGGACTCCTTATGCACAATCACTCATGCCCTCATCACTTCTCGACTGGACTACTGTAATGCTCTCTACATGGGGCTCCCCTTGAGGTGCACATGGAGGCTCCAACTGGTCCAGAATGCAGCCACATGGGTGATATTGGGAGCAACATGGCACTCACATGTAACACCTCTCCTTCGTGAGCTGCACTGGCTCCCAGTGGCCTTCCGAGTGCGCTTCAAGGTGTTGGTTCTTACCTTTATAGTACTCCGTGGCTTAGGACCTGGGTACCTATGAGACCACCTTCTGCAACCGATAACCTCCCACCAACCAGTACGCTCCCATAGAGTGGGCCTTCTCAGGGTACTGTCACTAAAGCAATGTCGATTGGTGGTTTCCAGGGGGAGAGCCTTCTCTGTGGGGGCACCTACCCTTTAGAACAGGATACCCCCAGGGATACGAATGATCCCAGATCTCCGTACTTTCCGTCGTGCACTTAAGACCCTTCTGTTTCACCAAGCTGGGCTGGCATAAATTTTTCTAAATTGTCTAAATTTTATGCTGAAGATCTTAATTTAACTGATGAGCCAAATTGCTTAATTATTTTAAATTGCTTCTATTTCACATTTTTATATGTATGTTATTTTGACTGTTCACTGCCCTGAGTCCTTCGGGAGAAGGGCGGTATAAAAATTAAATAAATAAATACATACATACATACATACATACATACATACTAGATATGCAATGAGAAATAAATTACCAAGAGAAGTTCATATAAGATTTACTAAGAAATCAATTAAAACACAAATACTTCAGAATACAAAAGAAAAAACACTGCAATATAAGGGTAAGGAAACTGTGGTTCTGAAGCAAACACTGAGAAGAGTGAGAGAGATAAGAAGAGAATATCAATTTTTGATGAAAATACTGCTCCAGAAAGGTGTGAATTATAGATGGCTGATACCAGAAGGTCTGGTGTTTACATGGCAATTGCAAAGATTTAAAATAGATTCAATTGATAAAGCCAAAGCATTTTATGCAGAATATCTAAGAGAAGAGGATGTAGAATCAAGAAGGGAAGAGCCATTGCTTCAATTGCAAGAGGAAGATCTAGTGATGATTGAAAAGGAGGAAGGTGCAGTGGGAGGCACTGTAGAATATAAAGAATAACATGAACTGAGATCCACTAGATCAGCAAAGCCTTTATATAAAGTATAAATATGGAAGAGAAAAAATTGATTACAATGAATATAGATGTATTTCCCTTGTTGAGCTTCCACCCATTGCTTTTTGTCCTGCCATCAGGTGCTATGGAGAATAAATCCATCCCTTCTTCCCTGTGACAGCCCTTTAAGTATTGGAAGACAGCTATCACGACATCGCTAAGCCTTTTCTTTGTTAGGTTAAACAAATCTAGTTCCCTTAGCCAGTGGTCTGGAAGCTAAGCTAATCATCTTTGTTGCTCTGCATTCTTTTTAGGGACTCAGCGTCTTTTTTGTATTGTGGCAATTGGAACTGGACACAGTATTCCAAATGTGGCTTCTGCTGTCTCATTCTTAACTGGTGGTCACCAGGATACCTATAGCACTACCATTGAGCCAGGTACTGCCTATCCCATATCTGGGCATCTGGTTTTTCCTGCCTAAGTGCATTACTTTTCCCACCACTGAACTGCATCTTGTTGGATATGGTCTAATGTTAGTGTGGTTGGTCAGCCAACTGCAAATCCATCTGGTGCTGATATTGTCCATTCCAGATTGTTCTTATTAAAAAACTTTTATTGGGTTTAGGAAGTCATTATTGATGAATTGCTAACAGTTTAATTAATGCATGAATGAGCTCCATAAAAGCAGGAATGATTTAGAATAATGGAAATTATAACAATATAGATAAAACAAGACTGTGACTTCTAAACCCATTATATCATGGTGTAATAGAATGTATGAATGACCTTGGGAAAAGGCAGGAGGGAATGCTGCCTAGGAAACAATTAGAGAAGAGAAGCAGGAGCCCACAGTTGTTTAATGATGAAAGGAAGAAACTTAGGAAAGACACCCTAATGGATCAAGTAGTTAGAATTGAAGATGGGAAGTTTGTGCCTGCAGACTTGGAAAATTCTGTTAATGTAGTCTTGCAATAAAATAGAATTAGTTCATTTTGTTGTGTTTCCTGTCTCGTTTGCCTGGGAGGGCTGACACATACTAGCTCCAAGACATTTTATAGGTTATGATGTGCAGATATTAAGCACTCAATTTCCATTTTATCAAAGCACACAAATTACTCTACTGCTGTAGTTTTTTTTACCCTGTATGTATAACATTAACTAAATCATTCCATTTTTCCTGTGAAACACAACTACATTTTTGAACCATTAATTTTCAGATCCATATTCCTGATTTCATCATACATTTTTTTCAAACACTTGCTAGAAATCATTTTGGTTCTCAGTCAACAAGACATCATCTGCATACAAATGTACTTATACAGTCATAGTGCCAAGAAACACAGCTCTAACATTATTCTGAGCATTCTTTGATACATACATACATAGTAGAAACAAAGTGAACAGTTACATGGACACCACAAATTTAACAGTCCTCAGTTTATAACCATTTTTTCAGCAATCATTGTAAAGTCTGATTTTTACGTGGGATCTTCCTCAAACAATCCAATCTAAATAATGCCAGTTTGCATCATGGCATTGTATTTTTTTTTTATTGAAAAAGTTTTAAAAGTTTTACATACATTTTCTCCCCCCTCCCCAACCACCCCCCCGACTTCCCAGAGCGAGTACAAAATAAAATACAGCTTAAATTCTCTAAATTAAACTCCATTTCACACTTATTATAATCATGATCATTAAACAAATAGATAAAAGGAAAGCAGGTCTTCTTTCTCCTTATTCCATCTAATTCAACAAAATTAATATTCATTTATAATTACAGCAATTAATAAAACAATTAAGTATTACCTAATCAAACCTATCATTACTCAATTTAGCTAATTGTTACTTAACAAATTATTAGGTCTATACAATTTAACAAAATATTTTATAACTTCTTTCATTTAAAAACAACAACAACAACAACAACAACAAAAAAGGAAACCCTCATTCAAAAAACCCCAGATTTAAAAAAAATACTATATAAACTCTTCCGTCCTCCACTTTTAAACCATCAAGGTCCAATTATAATTAAAACACTTAATAAGAAATAATAATAATAATAATTTTTTAATTAATAATCAAACCTCTTATTAATTTATCAATACATATTAACAAATCAACTAAGAACATCATTTAAGAACTTTATCAATCATTTAAATTCTTCATACTAGATTGAACCAATTGCTAATCTTCTTGTCTTCACATCTTCCAACAGCATATAAGATATCTTCATTTGCGTCTACCCACCTAAATAAAAATTGCTTCTTTATATAAAAAAAAAGCCCCCCGAGTGACTTTGTAATTATATTTGAAATGGTATCCATCAAATCCAGTCAAAAATTAGATTAATAAATTCATCAGACGTATTAGGGAAACCACCAGATCAACTGCAATTGCCCTAGGTCCATAGTCCTTTTGCCTTATATTCATTACCATCAAGCAGGAGACTCCAATTTGCTATTTTCAATAAAACTTCTGCGATTGCAATTAAGTCCAAATTTGTTACAGTCCTTAATAAAATAATCCAAATCATTCAAGTCAGGGCATATTTCACAGCCCAACACACCAGCATTGCTGTGATCTGTTTATTCTTCTCAAATATTCCAATACAGCTGTAGGTTGCCTCCTCATCGTCGCTCATCGCTTAGTTAACTGGCATTAAACTGCTGTCTGTTTTTTTTTTCTTTTTCCAAAAAATTCAAAATCTTTAAACAGTTAAACAATACTTTTTAAGGACCATCATCTCATCAAGCAGGGTTATTTTCCATTTCTCCAGTCTTTCTTCTTTTCCTTTTTACGAACTTTCTTCTTAACTTTGATCCCTCTGCCTTTTTTAACTCCAGTAAAATTTTGCGGTTTTTGGGATTGCATATTATAAAATTTTTGCAGAAATGTAGCTTCTTCTGGAAACAACTCTTTAAATGCAGATTGAGTTTTATAAAAAAAAATTCGTGGAACCAAAATTTCATCAGCTTCCAAAATTTCTTGCTCCTTATTCTGCACAGCATTCATCTTTCTCTCCTCAGTAAAAACTGCTATGATCTGTTGTTGTTTTTTTACATCTCCCAACTCTTCATTCAATCCCCCACTGCTAGATTGCAACTCAGTATTTCCATGTATTTCATTGTTTCCAGCTTGAGAAGCTTGAAATATAGTATCAATTCTTTTCAATAAAGTAGAGGTAATTGAACTCAAAGCTTCCTCAAAATCAGACCATTGAGGGTTAATTAACCCTCCTTTGCTTTCTTTGCTTTCAAAAAGACCAGCCATCTTGCCCCCCTTCTTCCTTCCCTTCCAGAAGGACAGAAAAAAAAGGAAGAAGAAAAAAGGAGTTTCAAGAAGAAAAAAAAAAGGACCCTTTACAATTTGTAATTTGTATTGCTGCTTCAATTATTATTATTAAATCCTTTCTTGTTTCATCCACTTTTCAAAAAGGAGTTTTACATTTCAAACAGGGGCTTGTCAATAATTACTTTTAGCTTTCACTTCTTCACGCCCCGTTAAAACTCAAACGCCATCTTGCTTTCACTTTCAGCTTAGGAAGAATCTTTTAAAGAAAGTAAATCTTTGGAGTTAAAAGAAAAAAAATACTTGCTGTTTCATTCATACTGCTTGTGCTTCACCAGCTTGATTCAAAGAATATCAGTTTAAAGTTGGTTGCTGGGATGGTACCGACATCTAGCTCTGCAAAGCAGAGGCATCCAGGGTCCGGAGTACTGACAGGCTTAATGGGGAGCTCTCATCTTCGAGCGCCAGATTATGGGTAAAATCTGGCACTCTCAGGGAGCTCTACCCCACCCGTCTACTCACTTTCCCCCCTCATACCAGGGGGAAAGTTTTCAAACCGCAAGACAGCTGATAGTCGCTGTTCTTGCAGTTCTACGAAGCCCTGGGCTGGCGCTTCAAAAAGAAGCATCCGGCAATGTCGCAGTCCTACCGGAACTTCATGGCATTGTATTTTTCAGAGCTGAGATACCAGAAATTTTGGAAATGGTCTGTGGTAACTTGGATAGTCTAAAACAGAGCTGCAGGTTTGCTGACTGGGATTGTTTGTCAGATATATTGGCTGTCTCTCGGCTCTGCCGGACCACGCTCACAAAGACACAAAACTCAGTTGGAGAGCAATGTGGTGAATACGGTTTACTTCGTGACAACAGCTCAGAACGAAACCAGAATGCATAGACAAAAGAAAGATTCAGCTCAGGGGTTCTGGTGCGCACAGCCCTGGTTAAATAACATGGCTGGGCATTCCCTCCTAATGACATCCAGCTGGCCGGAGGTTTCAAAATGCCCGCCACTGCGCGCCCACGCGCCGTTGCGCCGATGACGTCTGCGCCTCTCGCGGCCCACCGGCCACTGGCACGCTGAGCAGCCATCCGCTGGGTGCATGCAGGTAGAAGGAGAAGCCCCAGGCCACCCCACATGAATCCGGCTAGTCCCACCACCGTGTATCTACAACCTATTCGGTTCTGACTGACCCCACCACCATCACCCGTGACACCGCCCCGCCAGGCCCCTTCTGCGTTCACGCCGTGGCTTCATGGTGTGGTGTCGGATAGCTTCATGGTGTGGTGTCGAGTGCAGCTCGCCGCTCGACAGGTGCCCCCCCCCCCACCAGGTGTTTGCCTACATAAGAAAAGAAAACAAAGATGAGGCATCATCGTGGCTTATGAGGGTTATTTTTATGAAAGTATCTTAACATTTTAGGGGCATTAATATTATCCACGGGTACCCAGGACGCCTCTGTATCTGGATATCCAGCCCATTGGACTAAGTATTGAAGTACCCCACTGCGATACCTGGAATCAACAATTTCCCGTAACTCATAATGGTCTCCCACTATGGGACCTGGACACGTTTGCGGGTTACTTGGGAGGGTGACCGGTTTCAATAAACTGGAATGAAACACCGGATGGATGTTACCGAGTAAAGGTGGTAATTTTAACACCACAGTTACTGGATTTTTACGTGGGATCTTCCTCAAACAATCCAATCTAAATAATGCCAGTTTACATCATGGCATTGTTTTTCAGAGCTGAGATACCAGAAATTTTGGAAATGGTCTGTGGTAACTTGGATAGTCTAAAACAGAGCTGCAGGTTTGCTGACTGGGATTGTTTGTCAGATATATTGGCTGTCAATCTATTTCCAGGTTGCCTATTAAAGATTTTAATGACTTGAAGCCAATGTATCTTGGATTCTCCTCATCCTCCCGCTCCTGCTGCATTTTATCATCATCGTCATTATCATCAGAAGGGACCTTGGAGGTCTTCCTAGTCCAACCCCCTGCTCAAGCAGGAGACTCTATACCATTTCAGACAAATGGATGTCCAGTCTCTTCTTAAAAGCCTCCAGTGGTGGAGCATCCACAACCCCTGAAGGCAAGCTGTTCTATTGATTGATTGTTCTCACTGTCAGGAAATTTCTCCATAGTTCAAGGTTGCTTCTCTCCTTGGTTAGTTTCCATCCATAGTTTCATGTTTTACCTTCTGTTGCTTTGGAAAGTAAATTAACTCCTCTCTTCTTTGTGGCTGCTCCTGAAGTATTTGATTATTTGATTGGGCTCTTTGGTTATTTTGACAAACTTGTAATTCCTACAGAACTTTGGCAACATGGAAGATAGGAAGATTTCATGTGTCTAGAGATCTCAGGTTTTTTTCTACTTACTTGAAAACAACAGTTTGTGAACTTTAATTATAAATACGGCAATTACCCAGCCTGTGGTCTTTAGAATCTTTTTGCACCTAACTGTAGTGAAGCTTCTTGTATATAAGCTTATGCATTTTTTCCAGAACAAAAGCAAAAACACCAACTAAATGCTTATATCAATAAAATATACATATGAAAGCTATAAGTACAATATGAAAACCACATAAAGCAGAGCCAACTCCCCATTCAATAGACAACACATAGCTGGAGAATTATGTTCTTTTTCTATGAAAAATAATTTCCTTTCAAGAGTTATAGTGTATAGTGTATTATCTACCATGTATTATATTTGGTTCAAAAAAGTCTAATTCTCAAAGTACTGTTTCTATCAGTTCTCTGTTCTTTGCAATTTGACAACAGTGATACAACTCTGTGCAGGCATTTAGTTGGGGGGAGATGTAGGCTGGGAGGAGGGTTTGCATATCTACTTAAAAAAAGTTTGGAGCAAAGAAAAGAAAGATTCCATGGAATCTTTCACATCATAGAAACAATAATTTATTCATGAATGATAATTAAAATGTACATCTCAGCTTCAAAAGAAATGATACATAAAGTGGTCTGTCTGAATAGTTTATTTCCTCCAAGCAATGCTCTCCTTCCTCCCTCCCCCCGCCCCCCCCCCCAACCAACAACAGTCTTTTCCTCTGATTAACCACATTGGAGCAACCAAGGCTGATCCAACTGAACTTTGACTGATTGACCAAAACATGGTTTTTCAGCTTCATGTCTATCCAGTCAGCTTTACAAAGTTCTCAGAAAAGCCTACAAAACTGTAAAATGTTAATTTAAGATGATAATTATTTTCATAAAATCAATATTTATGTTAGTCTCTGGTCCCTGGTTTTTTATTGGTAAAAAAGATTAGGTAGTGACTGTTTAAACCAAGAAGCAGTTGAGAAATAATTGTTCAAATGTTATTGGATGGAATATTGTTTCTTCTGATCCCGGGTTATACTGTAGCCCAACCTTCTCCAGCTAGATGCACCTCTCATACTTCCAACTGACATAGCATGCTGTAATGGCAGGGGGATGATGAAAGCTGTAATCAGACGATCTGGGAAATGAGATAAAGTAAGGCTGGTACAATATATCTTAACTTTTATGAATAGCAATTGAATTAATAGTAATTAAATGACAGTATAATGTTTTCAAATTTATTACAGAAACCTTTGAATCAATATTATTAAAATAAAAGTGTCAACAGAACAAAAAGATAATTGAGCAAGGAAACATTATGAAATTCAAGGTCACATAAAATATCTATTTTACGAAGTGAATCTCTGTTGAAATTGAAAAAGTCCAAATAATATCAGAAGTTGAGTAAACCCTTGGATAGAGTTAGGATGTGGAAATATTACTAGTTACCCCTATATTGACCTCAGTCAAATATAACAAAACAAACAAACAGTAACACCCAATTTAGCTTCTGAGTCTCTTCTTGGAGGCCCCCAATTTTGGTGATGAAACTGCTTAAAAGCAGCATTATTTTTTTATCAATCTGAAGCTGGAAATAGTTTGAATACCAAACTTTTCCACTGGCCGTAACTCACTTTGCACTGCTGCGGGATTATTTGCATATCTCTAAAGCGAAGCTCCTTGTCATTAAAAGGCTTGAACTCCCTTTGGATCTTATTTGTGTAAATGAGCTAGTAAGGCAGGAGATATCATTCTAGTTATCTTTTTGTAAGAAAAATTTTATTAAAGATCATTTCACAATAATGAAAACTAATAAAAACTAAAAGAAAAAAGAATAGAATAAAAACAATAAAGGAAAAGAAAGGAATAAAAAGGAAAAGAAAAAAAGAATACAGAGAAAAGGAATATATAAAGTGACTTCCAACCTTCCAACTTTCATTCAAACAAGTATAAACAATTTAGTAACTTTTTTCTTGTCTTGTAAATTACAACAAATGATTTCTTTATCCATACCCAAGCCCAAGGATAAACAAATCCATAAAGCATAATCATTTCAATCACCAAATGCCCATTAAGGTTGCCAGAAATAACAACCTTAATCAAATGAACCAACTTTAAATTCCCTTTTACTTCTAACAGAAGAGTAAAAACATCAGCCTCACAACCAAATGCAGAATAGTTAACACAATAATTTTTCCAATTGCTACTTATGGCTGTGTAACTTGGACTCTTGAAAAAGGGAGGTAGG
This sequence comes from Ptyas mucosa, assembly GCA_012654045.1. Classification (NCBI taxonomy): domain Eukaryota; kingdom Metazoa; phylum Chordata; class Lepidosauria; order Squamata; family Colubridae; genus Ptyas; species Ptyas mucosa. Next base: position 51,405,351 of record WNWU01000006.1, on the reverse strand, counting down.
AGAAGGATGGATGCCTTTGAACCAGGGGTGAAATGCTACCAGTTCGGGCCAGTTCACCCGAACCAGTAGTAAAAAATGCTAGTGGTTTGCTGAACCGGTAAAAAAATGTAAAAAAAAAAAAGTTCCGACGGTCAGCTGAGCGACGTGCAATCTCTGGAATCAGTAGTTAAAAATGCTTTTTTTAAAAAAAAGTTCCAATGATCATGCATCGCTCAGCTGATCATCGGAACTTTTTTTTTTACTTTTTAAGCATTTTTTTACTACCTATTCGCCCGGAGCAATAGTAAAAAAATGCTTTAAAAAGGTTTTTTAAAAAAAGGTTCTGAAGATCACAGCTGTGCCCTGTGATTGTCGGAACCTTTTTTTTTACTTTTTAAAGCATTTTTTACTACTGGTTCAGGCAAATAGGTAGTAAAAAAAATGCTTTAAAAAGTTTTTAAAAAGGTTCCTATGATTGCACAGCACAGCTGTGATTGTCGGAACCTTTTTTTTTACTTTTTAAAAGCATTTTTTATTACCTATTTGCCTGAACCGTAGTAAAAATGCTTTTAAAAAGTTTTTTAAAAGGTTCCCAAGATCGCCCCCCCCCCCCGCTGTTCTACTTACCTTCCCAAGCCTCCTTTTGGTGTGTATTGTGCCTGCGTGCCTGCAGCGCGTGCGTAGCACACAGCGTGCATGTGCTTCCAGCAAACCGGTAGCAAACCGGTTCAGATTTCACCACTGCTTTGAACTGTGGTGCTGGAGGTGACTATTACACATCCCACGGACTGAAAAAATAACAAAGAAGTCCTAGACTGAACCTCACCAAAAGTATCACTTGAAGCTAAGATTGCCAAACAGAGGCTGTTATACTTTGGTCATGTCATGAGAGCTGACTTACTTGAAAAGGCAATCATGCTGGGGGTTATTAAAATAGTCAATAATCAGTAGTGTTCTCAAGCTCTGATTTACTTGTTTATATTATACATTTATAGAGAAGTTATTAAAGAATAACAAACCCCAAACAAACAGAAATGCATACAAGTATCTCTGCACAAAAATTATCATTTTTTTGGACTATAATATGCACTGGTGTAGAAGATGCACCAAGATTTTGAAGAGGTTATTAAGAAAAAAAAAAGGTTTTTGCCCTCCCCGGCCCCCAGGAGCACTCTTCAGGCCTCCCAAACCCTCTGTGTTCCCCGTTTTTCACAAAAATGGGCCTGTTTTTCATCCATTTTTGTGAAAAATGGGGTGCACAAAGGGTTTGGGAGGCCTGCAGAGTGCTCCTGGGGCTGGGGGAGAGCAAAAAATGGGTGAAAAATGAGCCTGTTTTTTGCAAAAACGGGGGTGTTTTTGCCCTCCCCAGCCCCCAGGAGCACTCTGCAGGCCTCCATGCACCCTGTTTTTGTGAAAAACGTGCCCATATGTCACAAAAATGGGACGAGAGGGGTGAGGCTTCGGGAGGCAGAAAATGGCTGTATTCAGTGTATACGACATGCCAACATTTCCCCTCTCTTTTAGGGGGAAGGAAGTGCATCTTATACTCCGAAAAATACGGTAAGTGGGAAGCTATGTTTTGAAGTATAGGTGGTCCTCATTTAGCGATTGCATCATGTAGCAGTCATTTGTAACTATAGGAAGGGTAAAAAAGTAACTTTATTACCAATCCTTGCATTTATGACCTTCACGGTCTGTAAAGCAAAGGAAAGCTGAAGTAAGATCATAAGCACATTTTGTGGTTTTACTAAGCAACTGCTTTGCTTAATCACCAAGTTTCCAATCCCAGTTGTGGTTGCTAAATAAGCACTACCTGTAATTTCTGGATATTCTTCAGATAGCTCTCATAGACAATTTGTCTGGCCTGGAAATAGCTAGTCATGTTTTTCTAAGCATGGTTATACTTTAAAGTGAGAAGAAAAAGCACCCACATTTTTTTTTTCTGAAGACAGGTACTTCAGAGATCATTTGATTGCTTTTGGCCTTGCCTACCGATTATAGAAATCACAGTTTCTATCTCGCTGCCACTTGAGTGAATGGAGTAATTTTCTGGCTAATTTTGAGAGTTTTAAGAAGCAAATTTAATAAAGTAAATATAAAAAAAAACAATTAAACATAAAATACAAAGGGCCATCTTAATTTCTCTTGGAAAAATGAATGAAGCTGGAGCCGTGTTTTATTACTTTTCTTTAGCTTTCCTGAATAGGTCTCTTTAGTGACTGGTTATTGAATTTGGATATGCTGGATACTTCTGAAAACAATTGCCAGAAGAGGTCTTTCTTGATGTAAAAAGTCTTATAAGCTTAAAATCTAGTATTGGACCATTTAGGTCTAAAAATAACTAAGGCAATGGTGAAATCTAAAATTTGTTACTACCGGTTCTGTGGGCATGGCTTGGTGGGGGGGTTATGTGACTGGGTGGGCATGGCCAATTTTTTTTTTACTTTTAAAACCATTTTTTCTACAACCTCTTTAGCGAAGAGGTTGTAAAAAAATTCTTTCAAAAGGCTCTGACGATCCCAGCTGAATTGCCTGATTATCAGAGGGTTTTTAAAAAACCCTCTGCCGATCAGGCAACTCAGCTGGGATCGTCAGAGCTTGAATCGCCAGAGGCATTTAAAAGAAAAAAAACTTTTTTCTTTTAAATGCTGCTCTGCTGATCAAGGCAACTCAGCTTGGATCATCAGAGCCATTTAAAAGAAAAAAAGCCTCTGATGACCACGCGGCTCAGCTGGGCATGGGGGAGGGCAGGGATTTTTGCTACCGGTTCTTCGAACTACCTGCCTCCATCGCTACCAGATTGGGTGATCCAGTCCGAACCGGGAGCATTTCACCCCTTAACTAAGGGATATGAATGAAATGCATGGAAAAATCAGGTTTGACTTCCGGTGGGATCGCGACATCGCCAGACGCTTCTTTTTGAAGCGCCAACCCAGGGCTCCGTAGAACCGCAAGAACAGCGACTATCAGCTGTCTTGCGGTTTGGAAACTTTCCTCCTGGTAAGAGGGGGGAAAGTGAGTAGACGGGTGGGGTAGAGCTCCCTAAGAGTGCCAGATTTTACCCATAATCTGGCGCTCGAAGATGAGAGCTCCCCGCTAAGCCTGTCAGTACTCCGGACCCTGGATGTCTCTGCTTTGCAGAGCTAGATGTCGTGACCATCCCAGCAACCAACTTTAAATAAATATTTTTGAATCGAGCTGGCGGAGCACAAGCAGCAAGAATAAAACAGCAAGTATTTTCTTTTTTTTTAACTCCAAAGATTTACCTTTTAAAAAAGATTTTCTTTAAGCAGAGAAAGTGAAAGCAAGATGGCATTTGAGTTTCAACGGGGCGTGAAGAAGTGAAAGTTAAAAGCAATTATTGACAAGCCCCTGTTTGAAACGTAAAACTCTTTTCTGAAAAGTGGATTAACCAAGAAAGGAAGTAATTATAATAATTGAAGCAGTAATATAAATTACAAATTGCAAAGGGTCTTTTTTTCTTTTTGATACTTTTTTCCCCCTGTCCTTTTGGAAGGGAAAGAAGAAGGGGGGCAAGATGGCTGGTCTTTTTGAAAGCAAAGAAAGCAAAGAAGGGTTAATTAACCCTCATATATGGTCTGATTTTGAGGAAGCTTGGAGCTCAATTACCTCTGCTTTATTGGAAAAAATAGATACTATATTTCAAGCTTCTTAAGCTGGAAACAATGAAATACATGGAAATACTGAGTTGCAATCTAGCAGTGGGGGATTGATTGAAGAGCTGGGAGAAAGAAAAGAACAACAACAACAGCCTACAGTATTTTTGGTGAGCAAGATGGATGCTTTGCAGAATAAGGAGCAAGAAATTTTGGGAGCTGATGAGACTTTGGTTATACGAATTTTTTGTTACAAAGTCCAACCTGCACTTAAAGAGCTGTTTTCAGAAGAAGTTATACTTTTGCAAAAATGTTATAATATGCAATCCCAAAAAATGCAAGATTATATTGGAGTTAAAAAAGGCAGAGGAATCAAAGTTAAGAAAAGAGTTCCTAAAAAGGAGAAGAAGAAAGACTGGAGACAAGGAAAATAACCCTGCTTGATGAGATGATGGTCGTTAAAAAGTATTGTTTAAGTGTTTAAAGATTTTGAACTTTTAGAAGAAAACATCCAACAGCTTAATGCCAGTTAACTAAGCGATGAGCGACGATGAGGTAACCTACAGCTGTATTGGAATATTTTGAGAAGAATAAACAGTTCACTGCAATGCTGGTGTGTTGGGTTGTGAAATAAGCCTTGACCTGAGTGATTTGGAATATTTTATTAAGGACTGTAATAAATTTGGATTTAATTGCAATTGTTGAAGTTTTATTGAATATAGTAAATTGGAGTTTTCTGTTTGAAGGTAATAAATATAGGGCAAAAGGACTATGGGCCTAGGGCAATTACAGCTGATCTGGTGATTTCCCTAATACGTCTGATGAACTTATTAATCTAATTTTTGGCTGGATTTGATGGATATTATTTGAAATACAATTACAAAGTCACTCGGGGGGGGGTTTATATAAAGAAGCAATTTTTATTTAGGTGGGTAGACGCAAATGAAGACATTCTACATGCTGTTGGAAGATGTGAATATAAGAAGATTAACAACTGGTTTAATCTAGTATGAAGAATTTAAATGTTTGATATAGCTATTAAATAATGTTTTTAGTTGATTTGTTAATATGTACTGAAAAATTAATAAGAGGTTTGATTATTACTTTTTAGTTAGAAAATGTTTTTTTTAAGTGTTTTAACTATAATTGGACCTTGATGGTTTAAAAGTGGAGGATGGAAGAGTTTATATAATATTTTATCTTAAATTTGGGGTTTTCGAATGAGTTTTTTTTTTTGTTTTCAATGAAAGAAGTTATAAAATATCTTGTTAAACTGTATAGATCTAATAATCTGCTAAGTATGTATTAGTTAAATTGAGTAACGATAGGTTTGATTAGGTAATATTTAACTGTTTTATTAACTGCTGCAATTATAAATGGATACTAAATCTGTTAAATCAGATGGAATAAGAAGAAAGAAGACTTGCTTTCCTTTTATCTATTTATTTAATGATTATGATAAGTGAGAGATGGAGTTGAATTTAGGGATTCAAGCTGTATTTTATATTTTGTATTTGCTCTGGGAAGTCGGGGGGGTGGTTGGGGAGGGGGGGGAAATGTATGTAAAACTTTTAAAACTTTTTCAATTAAAAAAAAAAAGAAAAATCAGGTTTGTAAGCCAAACTATACATTATGCTGATTAACCTGTAGCGTATAGGAGTTGGAGTTCCTCACAAGGAATGGGGAGATCCAAGTTCAATTCCAGCTCAATAATGAAGCTCACTAGATCAGTACGTCAACCAGTATTTTTAGATTTCAGACAAGAATCTTTCTCAACTCTATGCTTTGAACCTGAGATCTTTGGTGTACAAAAGTCTATGTGCTATCATTAACCTCCAAATGCATGGCACCCCATTATTCTGGATGAAAGTTTACACTTGCCATACGTTGCGATCCATTGAAGGATGTTCTAAATATTTCTATTATAATTGCTCTGTTATGTATGGTCTCTCTAATGTACATTTTATAATCAGTTACTTTATATTAAACTCCATCCATATCCTATTTCACTTTTTCAGGGCCAATTTGGCAGCAGAATCTTGGCATCCTATTTCTATTAGCATTTTCATTAATAATTTGTTAATATTAAGTAGTAAATAATTACTAATCACTTTTGTTATCCCAAAGAAGTACAATTTATGCAAAGTCCAGGACATCAAGAGATTGTTCTTAGATAAATAAATATGATATGTCTTAATTGTGCTACCAAAGATAACAAAGCCAAAAATTGAGATTTTACAATTTATCAAGAAACATTTTGCTTCTGAATCATATATTTTAGATATAATTTTACATACAGTGTTATGTTTTCCCCTCTGTTAAAATATTTAAAGAATCCATTTATTTAATTTATCTGTGTCAGATTTTAGATATAATCAAAATAATTTTCACCAGATACAATTTTAGTCTGACTTTCAAAATAAATACTTGTAAATGGATAAAATCGAGAAAAAATAAGCTTTGCCAAAGTAATGAGGTTATATGAATGCTTAAAATTACTCAGCACCCATTTTGACCATATAATAAACTGAGCAAATCTTGTTCAGAGTTTATTTATAGTATTAAAAGCATTCTTCAGAAATGAAAGAGTATTCAGCAGATTTCAACTCATTGGTTTAATGGACTGTATGATTCATTCTGTATATTGACTAATCTACATTAAAATTTCTTCAAAGAATGTACTGCCTAATGTTTATTACCTATGTTCTGATTTCAATTCAGGACAGTTGAATTCAGAATTTTAAACTTGTTAAATACCTTCTCTTGTACCTAAATGTATTTAATACCAAACCCAGGCTGTTTAGGCAAAAGTGTGGTTTTGTTCTGTTTGTATATTTGGTGATCAGCGACTCTTTTTTTAACAAGCCTGCAGCAAGTAATATATTAAACCACTGTAATAAGAATCAAATGGTTGTGTAAAATCCCCAAGAGCATTGTTGGATTTTTCTGAAATACCTAAGAAGTAAGAAGCTTTGTTTAAGAACCCCGAGTTTGAATACTGTTAAAATCCACTGTTACAAAATACACAACTTTTCCTTATGTTAGCCAAATTTACTACAGTTACGGTACATCTTTTTTACCCTGATATGGAGTTGTCTTTTACAGCCACCAGAATGATACAGTAACCATCTATTTTTGTCAAAATAAATCTTTTTTGTGAAACAAACTTTTTTTTAATTTGAAGAACACTGTACCATAACAAAACTACATTGGTGAGAGGCCAGCAGTTGAGCTTGAGGCTTTGATTTCGAAACAGCAGATCTATCCCTTATGATAAAATCAGAGAGGTGAAGTAAAGAGAGCACTTTGGTTTTTCCTGAAAGATATAAATGGCATTTGAGAATTTGCAGTTACAAGCTGTTATTCTGCATGAGGGAGAGGATAGAGCAGATCCTCTTACTCTGCATATATAATGGAATTATTCTTTAAATAATCCCACATTTATGATAGCTACAGCTAAAGAGTCTAACAAGCTTGAGCATATGTTCTATATACTGACCTTCATTTTCAAACTGTTGGAACAGCTTTTCATCTGTGAATAATCTCTTATACCACACTGAATTCTGATATAATCTGAGAGATTTCCGTCCTATGGAGCTTAATTATGATCCCTTATCTTTATCTGTGATTTTAGTCTTGCTATACTAAAGACCAGGGGTGTTCACTGCATGACTAGGATAATTTGGTAAATAGAAAATTTTCTTTTGTTATCTGGATGCAGGAAGCAAGCAGGCAAAATATCTGAGGGTGGAGGAAGCCCTAACTGACCACTTGAAATACTAGTGACTTGATTGCACTTATCAGGCTGAACACTTTAAATGTGGCTAGCCAATACTCTTGTACTGGGAATATCATATTCTCAGAGACATTTATCAAGAAGTGATGGCTGTTTCCAGAGTTTCTAAGTTCATTCTTTTTATTTTGGTCTCTGACCGGCTTTGCTTTAATGGCTATAGGATTAACCAAGATTTTCTTACCAAGATTGTCATCCTAAATATAACAAAAACAAATGTTTCTTTATAAAATCAAGAAATGTTTCTGGTTGTAACACAGTGAAGTCTGTTTTTTAAATTCCATGTAAACCTAAAAGGCAGATTTTTTTAAAAAAAACTTCATTTTCTATAGTAAATAACATAACATGTATAACTGATTACCAGCATTGGATCAATTTAACACCTTCTGTAATATTCAGACTATTTTGAAAGAGTTGTCATTTTGTAAAATTTATCTGTGGCTCAGAAATAAGCTACTGTACTCCATGAAGGATTATTTATGGCATGACGGCACTTCTAGATGTAAGGTTGAAAATTATGCATTTATCATTAGCTTCTTCCAAACAATTCTAAATCTGCCAACCTCAGTCCTTCTTAATTTGGAAAAAAAGCATTCTGGACATTTGGATCAGTTTCAAGCTCATTGGAATGGGCTATAGGAGCTATGGTGACATGTGCAGTGGTTAGAATGCAGATCCTCACCAGCTCGAGGTTGACTCAGCCTTCCATCCTTCCGAGGTCGATAAAATGACCCAAATTGTTGGGGGCAATATGCTGACTTTGTTAACTGCTTAGAGATGGCTGTAAAGCACTATGAAGTAGTATATAAGTCTGAGTGCTATTGCTATTGCTACATGTCATTCTTCCTCTTAGTTTTTTTTCTTTTTTTTTACAAATATCTATTTAAAGATTCATTTAACTTTTCCAAGTAAACTTTCAGCCTTAACTTTGTTTGATATAGAGCAGTGTTTCAGCAATTTCATTTTAGGATAATACAAGACAAATTAGAAACAATAGTAAATAAGAACACACATTGATAAAACAATCCATCTTTCATATCATAAAAATATTTTAAAAATCTGATACAAACTGCAATGAGCTGCAAAGCTTATAAAATCCTAATTCTTCAGATTGAGACAAAATTGGTGATGGTGTCAGCCAAACTTGTATCTTAGAGGTTGTATCTTACATGACTCCCCTCTTCCTTATTGTGCACCATCTACATATCTTCCATCATAGGTCACAACAAATATCTCATCCTCATATCTTCAGCAAAGCAAGTAGTTGATGCACTTCAGTTGAAAGCCTAAATTAATTTCACTACTGACAATGTGAAATCAGGCTAAACTGATAGTGCCTAAAAACCATCTAAATAATTACCTTCATTTTGTTTACTATAGTTGGTGATTGTTGTTTGTAAAATACTGGTTAATTAGACTTTGTTTGCTGAACAGCTTCCAGTGAGTGTTATCTAGAGAGAAATCAGTATAGGTTGATTTCCAGGTCTCTCCAAATGAAATACTCCACCTGTTTTGTAGTAGCCTTGTGGTTCCTTGATTTTGCTATTTAAAGCAATTATTACAGGATCAGAGTCATCTAAGTTGTCCATCCCCTTCAGTGAAAGATTTGAAGCGTAAATTTATATGAACATTCCTCACACTCCTTATGAACCACTCTGCTGTAGGAGTGCCTAGACAGCTTATTTATAATAGCTTCTTTTTTAATATTTGGGCAAGGAGGACATTAGCCTAGGGATCAGATGGTTTACAGAGTGGAAAAATATTGCTTTATAATAAAAGGAGGATATTGAATAAAGCTCAGATTTAATACCCAGCCTCACAGAACATCCTGATGAATGTAATTGCATTTTAAGCATTCTGATTAAATTTTTTTCATCCATATTGCATTTGTTTTGCTTGTGAATCTTTTATGGGCAAAAATGTGTCTGGAGATTAAAGGATTAACGAGGTCTTAAGAAGCCCAGGCAGCTTTTAAAGCATCTGAATATTCTTACTTAAATTGGGTGGGAAAGCTCTACTAATCTCGTCTGCTATATAGAGTGATACAAGTAAAGCCACAATTGTGGGGCGGAGAGAAAGCAGCCTGGAGACAGTGGCTGTTGCAGTGGACAAAGCAACGAAGTTCTCTTTACATAAAGCCAAGGAAATCTTGTCAGAAGAGAAGACAAATGTATTTTTTAATTTGCTATGTACCTGTTTGTGTCTACATAACAAAATGGTCTTGGAGATTAATGGACAAACCCATAAATCTGGGGAAACAAAGGACTGGACTTGTATACGGTTAACTAACCTTAAAGGGCTCCAGCAGTCTCTGTTATGTGACTATTACAAGTGAGAAAACTAAATTAATATGCAGAAAAGCATGTTATGGTTTATATTGATGTCAGTTCTATGAAATGTTTTTATTTGAATAATGTAATACTGGATGGGTAATGCTTAAAGCAATGGATCAGCATTCTTATTTTATATATACTGACCTGAAGGCAACTGAGGCATTTGTTTCAGATATCTGAGTTATCTGAAAACTGAGTTAGTGCTCAACCTGCATATAGCAATGAGTAGTCACTTCGCCTTACCATCCACATATTTCTTTGTAAATCTGCAGTGTATTTGTGTTTGCAAAATAATTTTTTTCCAATGAAAACTCATTGATTCCTATGAAAAGCTAGTTGAGGTTACAAACAGTAATGTGCCTTGATCTGGTTAATGGGCTGATCTCAACTGGGAAAAATAAAAAAAATAGAATGGAAGTTTGACATTGTGGGACTGCAGAATTCATTCCATATTGCTCAACCTTCTATTTTTCTGTGCTGCCCTAATCTTTCTTTAACACATCTAACTTAAAATTAGACTGGCAGCTGCATGGAGTGGACTACAGGCTTGCCAATATGTAAATAGATACATAATAATTCTTAGAATTTTTGGAACAATTTATCACAATAGCTGGATTGTTGATTTCATTTCTTGTTAACCTAAACTTTTTTAAAAAATTAACTTTTATTGTGAGATGGGTTTTCAGTAAAAAATAAAAAGAATTATGTTTGACATCATGGCACAGTCTTTTGGGGTATTTTCATTCAGAAGATCTATGGCAGGACAGATTTGACCCAGAAAAACACTTATCTGCCCTCAGCTGCCATAGGGAATAAATTGAAGCCCTCTTCCATTGACAGCCCTTTAAAGTACTAGAGGACTGCTGCCATATCTCCTCTTAGTCTTCTCTTTCTTAAGTTAAATGTACCTAATTTTTTTAGATGTTCTTCATAGGATTTAGTTTCTAGACCCCGTATCTTTGTTCTTCTTGGCACAATTTCTAGGACCTCACTATCTTTCTTGTAATATGATCAGAACAGGATACATTATTCCAAATGTGGCCTCACCAATGTAGCATAGATCTCTTCCCTTGATATTGATAGAGTCTCTCTGTTGATGCATCCCTGGCTTACAGTGACTTTTTTGACAGCTGTAGCACACTATTGGCTCATATTTAAGCAGTGGACCAATAGAATACATTTTCTCACTGTAACCCTCAATATTACTGCCCACATTCCTTAAGAAGGTTTCCCCTTTCTGAGAAGAAAGAACTTGTAAATGGATTGCCAGTTTCACCACTGTAGCATTGCATGGACTGAGTACTGTACCATTCAGCTAAAACCTTTTTTTAATATAGTATAAGCATAATCATTCCATGGATACAGAATAATTGGTTTTAATGCCTCTGCCTTTAGTCTTTCATAAATTGTGTTTTCATTTTTTTTATGAACTAGTGCGTACTTATATTTCAAGACTTCAGAAACACGACAGCACATAAGTAACACAATATTTAAGCTTCTCTTCCGGGCAAACCTTTATAAACTACTAAAAATTGAGAACAAAGCTAATGTATGCTTAACAACAAATGAGAAATATTAAGAGAATGCCTAGGGAAACAGGTTTTAATTTCTTTTAGTCCCATCTACTTCCTTTGATTAGTGTCATGTATTCATTTTCAGCAGTTTCCTCTATTTTTATATTAGGTAAAAGATGCTTAGTCTTTTTTAATAAGGTTCAACTTTTTTAATGAACAGACAATAGATGTTTTTCACTTTTAAGTTTTTAAATAATTTGTGACATGAGATAGTTAAATTAGGTAAAAAGACCTACATGTGAGTAATAGGAATAAGGTGGGGAAAATTATCAGTAATCTGCTTTCAGAGCTAGGCAAGATTTTAGTTCAGAAAGACCGTCTGAAGTATATTCTGATTTGTGTGATTTTAGGTTTAAGTCTGCAAAACTCAAAAACTTTTTATTAAGGTTATCTCTTGTTCATTGGAGTTGGGCAGCTAATAAATTTAAATAATAATAATAGAAGTTAATTAAAATGTGACATTACTGCTAATTGAAGTCTTTCCTTGCCAAAGGTCTTAGCATAATTATGAGTCCTTTAGCCATTTTGGGTGTGTGGGGGTGTACTACCTGAAGTAGCTCACCGTATTCCTCCACCCCTTCTTGTTTACATAGATTTAGAAAAGGTTCTAAAGGCTATCTTAAGCCATAACCATGGATTGAGGCAAATATATTTGGGGATGTACACTATGACCCAATCATAGTGACTGGATGAATTGCTTCTCTTCCTGAACCTTTCCTGCCTAACCAATCTAGTAGAAGTGACTAGTCACAGTCCTGTTACTGCTGTTGTTAATTTAGAGCGAATGGGGAAATATGGTAGTCCAAAATTGGGAGGAAAAAGCAATTAAGCCCAAGATCAGGCAGAAGGAGCCTGTTTGCCTGCCAGACCGCTTAGTAAATTACAGCTGTCTTTTAATTTAATAATTTTATAGTTGGGGTGTTGGTGTTAGAGTTCATCTGGGTAAATACATAGATTCCATCATTGTTGTGCTGTGCTTTATTTTGCAGGTTGGTATTGCAAAGGATTATGTATAATTCATTTGCCTCTCACACAGGTATTGCTGAACATCAGCAAACCCACCAAATTGTGAGGCAGTGAATAAATTCCATATATTAAATTAAACAATTCTGCTGAGATTGTATAAAAATAAACACAACTAATACAATATTGGCATGGTTTGTTTGTTAAAGTTTAGTGTCTCTATATACTATATCCATGCTTTTGTATTCTATTAGTACTGACTTTCAGGGTGTAACTGAAAATAAAAGATTATTGCTTTGGGTTGATTTGTTTGAGCATAGATATGAGTGTTGTTATGGCAATAAAAACTTTAATATTTAAATCATTTCCAGCAAAGTTTAGATAATTATCAGAATATATTATTGCTATATTTTCCATACTTTATAATATTTCTTTTCTCTGCCTAATGTTGATGGCACAATTCTTAATTTTTATGAATCTTAGAAATATGTCAGTGAAGAATTCTTAAATTTCAATTTTCTATTCCGTGTCCATACTACTAATTTGAGAAAGAAAGAGGAAGAATTTGTGCATTTGTGCATAGAATGATGTAACTTCCGTAGTTCTATGCAGTAAATGTGAGTCACTACCTGTATTTGATAACCGACATCTTACAAAGATTGCGTCTTCTCTGTTAGTTCCTTTGAAAAACAGTGAAAATTGTGTAGTAACAAATATTTAATTATGCAATATATATGCAATGAAGGTGGCTTTTTATATCATTTATATTCATTTAGTTATTTACACTGATGTTTTCTAGAGCCAGCATCAAGATAGAAACAAAATGAGTATGTCACCTCACCATGCCATTACATTTATATAATTTTCATTTCAGATAATGTAATAAGTGCATTTTGAACTGACACCATGCCTTGTAGAGTTGATTGCTTTAAAGTGTGAAATGTTTCAGTTCAATTTGGGATTATTCACCGTGAAACATCAAAATACTTCTGCCCCCCCCCCCCGTCCCCGTCCCCCAATATCTGAAGGATATTAAGCAATTGCTGTTCCCATAGCATTTGTTAATCTTCCTGTTGGGAAAATGAAAATGGAAGTTATAGGATATAGATAAGCCAGAAGAAGAACTCAAGGCTGGCAAGCTTGTGGTTTCATACTGGAGAGCTTGTATTCTAAGATTTTAGGCTACTTTCAATCAGCCTTGAAATAAGTGACTTCTGCATAGTAGCATAAATGCAGTTTAAGTGGGGTGGTTTGCTTTCACAAATTATAGACTAACTGTTAAGTCCTTTTGGTTTAAGCAGGAGGAAAAGGGATTATTGATTTCTAATTTCTTTATCTCATGGCTCAACTCCATCTTGGCTCTTACTTCTGCCTGACCTACCATTGTGTTTATTTTACATCTGTCAAATCAGTTTCCCAGTCTCTCCTTTGATCACAAAATACTCCTTTTCACAATCAAACCATTGATCACACTGATACCTTGTTCTAGGCCTGGATAATTATTTCAGGAAATGTGCCACTGCTCTCTCGGATGTGAGATGCATGTAAAATTGCTGATCGTCCACAAGCAGAATCATGATGGTCTTCATATTCAAGTCCTACTCCTAAGTGGGCAGAAATTCTCCCTGACTCCTGAAAATACAGCTGTTTATTTTCTGCTGCTCTGCTGCACTAAAAGATAAATATGATTTTGAGGTGATGGAATGGTGCTTTGTAGTTTTGCAACATGAACTGTTCTTATTCTCTAATAACCCCATTTAATGCAAGCATTCCTAAAATTAAAATAACTTCAACATTACAAGGAAATGAATTATAGTTTGACAGTTCCAATGCCTATCAAAGATAATGAGTAGACTGCTCCTTTTATTTTATGATGGGTAATCCATCAGTGTTGGGCTAAATCTCTGATCCACCAACGAATGCTGTTTTCCTGCTGCATGTTATTCCATGTCAGCTACATGGTCCCACTGCCACTCATGAGCCTCCAGCTCTGAGCTTCAGAAAAGCCCGCATTACTACAGAAAATAGTCAAATCTGTAATGTTATTGTTAGGCGATATGCTCTGTTTCCAAAAATTATTTCATGAAATGAAGATTGCATGAAATGGAGGTATCATGAATTTTTTTTAAAATGAGATTTATATGCTGCCGTATCTCCAGCTGGACTCAGGGCGGCTCACAACAGTAAAAAACATCTAGTGAAAAAGTTAAAAAGAAATTAAATCTAAATCTCATAATTTAACAGTTAAAAGTGCAATTAAGACTAACAAGTTAAAAATTAAAAACCCATCAGTCCAGGCCAGCCAAACGAAACAGCCATGTTTTCAGGTCACGAAGGAAAGAGTGGAGGTCGGGGGCAGTTGATTCCAAAGGTTGATTCTAAAGTGATTTTATCTCACTTTAAGACTTTTATTTTCTTAGAAAAAGATATACCCTATTATATACACTTACTGTATTTTTCAGAGTATAAGATGCACCAGAGTATAAGACGCAGCTTAGTTTTTGGAAAGGAAAATGGGGGTGGGGGGGTGGGAAATCTGCCTACCAGGTATTCATCTGGCTAGTGTCCTTAATCTGGTCAGCTTCAGCACATTAGTTTGCTGGTTTTTTATCCCCTGCTTGGGGATAAAAAACAGCTTCTAAAGCACAGCTGAGAGGAAGCAGCAATGAGAAAAGCAGGCAAAGCACGGGGGTGTGTGGGGGAGGAGATCGCTTCACTCAGCTAGCGCCTAGTTAGGGCTGGAAAGAAAAGCTTCTAAAGAACAGCTGAGAATTGGAGCAAAGCATGGAGATTGCTTCATTTGCTAGCACCTCGTTAAAGCACAGCAGAGAGTCGAGGGAGCAGGCAAAGCAAGGAAGATCGCTCGCTAGTGCCTCGTTAGGGCTGGAAAAAAGCTTCGAAAAAGCTACATTTGGAGTATAAGACACACCCAAATTTCCAGCCTGTTTTGGGGGGGGGGAAGGTGTATCTTATATTCTGAAAAATACGGTAGTTTTTTAAAAATAATTTCCCCTTAACTTTAATCCACACATTTGAAAAGTACCCATTGAAAGCATATACATTTCCATGTCTTTTTAAAGGATATAGGCCACAATGAGACCTTGCATCCTTTCTTTTGCAAGGAAAATGTTATTTCTAATGGTATTCATTTCTAACTGCCTTGACAATATCCAATGTTCTCATCATTAATTTTATTGCAGGTTCCT
Organism: Ptyas mucosa; assembly: GCA_012654045.1. Classification (NCBI taxonomy): domain Eukaryota; kingdom Metazoa; phylum Chordata; class Lepidosauria; order Squamata; family Colubridae; genus Ptyas; species Ptyas mucosa. The sequence continues at coordinate 51,389,886 of WNWU01000006.1, read as the reverse complement.
ATACAGTAAGTTTTACTCATTTTCTATATAGTAATGTCCTTATGATCATTTCATTTTCTCTTCAGAATATTTCTTATAGAGCTAAAGGGCTTGTTCTATCTGTAAAATATTTTTAGAACTGCTTCTTTTTTTGCATAACGGGAAAATTCCCATTGCCTCTGACATTTGACATCACTGTTGAATGAGAATTCACTTCCTTGAAGGATTTAAGTTATTTTAATTTCATGTATGTTTACAAGTTGCTATATAGAAAATTATTTTTTTAATTGTGTGTTCTATCCATTTGCATCTCTTCAGTCGCACACTATGTTACATAGAAATACTGTACTACACAAATTACTACTTTATTATACTGAAGGTAAGATATTCTAAAATCCATTTATTCACCTATATTCAATTATAAGCGGTGTTATACAATTTAGTATTCTTGAGGTTTCTAGAAATACATAAAACTTTTCAAAGAGTGTTTGAGGCATCATATTTGATATCTAAGGTAATATTTTATTTCATCACGTTGCCATGGAACTACTAAAAGTGAGGACAGAAAATGTTATGTTACACACGCATATGAACACGCACACACGCACATACACAAACATAGAGATGTGAGAAAGGCTTTTGTGCCTGCTCCAGCTGTTCTCCAAATACTAAACGGGACAGGCATTTCCCCTTTTTATGATTTTTAATCTTTCAGCTAGACTTAATTATTTCTTTATTTTTCAATCAAATTTAATGCCAATGAATCTTCTAAGCTCAAAGCAGCTTTCAACAACAAATTAAATACAATAAAATTTGCACAACAAATACGAGTAGTGTAATACAGTACAATGGATCACAAGAGAAAACTGATAATACAATGCCTAATAATACTGAAATAATGTTTAAATAAAGGTGGCAAAAAATCATTCCCTAGAGGCCTCCTGAAAATTTTGTTTTTAATACCTTTTTGGAAGGCAGTCTGACTTCAGAGGAAGGCTGTTTTATAATATAGAACTGATGATGCCATTATCTTGCTGGACTTGGAGGAGAAAATAGAATCGGGGGCTTCTAGGGACAAATTGTCTTGGAAGAGAGATTGTAGAAGTGTTTAAGCCCATAACTCCACCCTGGCTAAGCAGATTCAGCAGGCCCCATGGATTCCTGGCCTGCACCCCTGAGTATCACCTCTGAGTGATACTGTTGTGAACTGATTCTCACAAGTTTTTACAATTAGTTTTGGCCTAATTTCTTCTTCTGTTAATACATCATTTCTGCTCTCAAGGAAATAAAGGCTAATTTATTAGTAGCAGCCAGGCAATTGTGTTAGATGTTTTCCTCTAGTTTGTTTCTGCTTATCTGCTATAAATATGTCAGTTGATGGTTTTGCCTGCGTTCTTTAACGCTCTTACCTTGTTCTTTGCTCTCCTTTTCTGGTATTAAAAGAACCAGAATTAATAGAAGGCATAGTGGAGCTTAGAATGTAACAGAAGGATAATGACTGAGGATAGAATAAACAGGGAAGACATATCTTTCCTATATGGAACTAGGGTTGCCAGGTCTGCTTCCAAAAAATAGCGGACAAGCAGGGGGTGGGGGGTGGGTTAAGTAGTAAAAAAAAAATACAATTAAATTATATATTTTCTTACAAACATTTTAACACGTATTAAAATAACCACTTCAAAACTTTACTTAGAATTCAAAACATCAAATATATTATAATAATATGTAAAATATTAAATTACATTTTACTTTGCTGTCATGTGTATTTTTTATTTGACTGTGCAGCTTTGATCAATTCTTTGTGTTTAAGGAATAATTCTTTAATTTCAGTACAATGTTGAGAAATATTAAAAAATATACAAATTTCACTTCGAACTGATGGTACAAGCAGTCGGTTACGTTCGTCAGTCCACAAATTTCCCATGACGCTGAAAATTCGTTCAACGTTTGCATTTGATACCGGAATTGATGCACAATACTGGAACAGTTTCAGTAAACTCGGAGCTGGCTCTTTCTTGAAAAAGTACGTCCACTTATCAAGGGATGAATCGCCCTGCAGATGAACATAAACTTCTTCTAAGGCAGAAATTTCATCGAAGAGAGTGTTGGGTGGAAGTTCTCTCGCCATGGTGATAATAACCAGATGTTCATCATTTCTTCTAAAGTTGGAGGATTATTGCAATCAATTAGATTGAAACAATTTTATATACTTTTATTAAATGTCTTGTGAAACAATTGAGTATGATTAATAATTTTTTCGGAGAATCAAGTTCAATGGATATTCGATCTTTGCCTCATTCTAACTTAAAAAAGACAAACTGCGATTCTCCTATCCTTATTCTCTTAGACTGTACAGCTTTAGATTACGTACCATTTCATCATAAAGCTTTTGAATAAAAAGAATGTCCACTATTTTGTGAAAAAAATAGTGAACATAATGTGAAAAAAGTGGACTGTCCGCTCAAAAGTGGACACCTGGCAACTTTATATGGAACACTCAAGGAAATGCTTTCCAAAGTAGCCATGTTTTGCTTTATGTTCAGAAAGAAGCTCAACACAACTCATAAAGCACACATACTTTGTTTCATATTCAGAACATTAAAAGGGCTATTTTTAATTCAAGAAGTTTTAAGATTGATGCACTTTGCACCTCTCTATTATGTAGGCACTAGAGTCGATCATGTTGAAGTTCCTTAGAATACCTATGAAAACATATCAAACTGCCCCCCCCCCCCCCCCCCCCCTCTGTACACCTCTTACATGTCCAGATAAAGCCAAGGGGTGACTTAGTTGGGATGCTGTCACTCCTTCAATAGTTTGTCAGTACTCAAATTGACAAGTAGGAAGGAATGAAAAAAAAATGACAACATCCCTCTTTCATTTTTATTTACAGCTATATCCCCCCCTCCCCCAGAAAATTCAATTATTCAACAAATAACAAATGCAAGGATACTTGGGGAAACTTAATATCTCATGATTCTCAGAGAAACCAAAACTCAATTTTGAAATAAAAGTATCAAAAGAGGGAATCAGTTCTTCCAAGTTTCAAAGACAGGACAAATGATTTCAGTTTAGGAGTTTTATAAGTATTTTTGGAAAATATATAGTTCTTCTGGTATCTTAATTATTTCCCAAGGGCCAACGTTTTCCTTTTCAGGTTCCATCAGTAGTTTTAATTTAAAAAGATCATATTTAGCAATGGCTTTAACTGCTAACAAAGAAAAGAAGTTTTTTTCGCTAAGGGTGTCGTATTTGATATACTTGCTATTGAAGAGTAGTTGTGTAAATCACAGCTACTACAACATCAGAGTCTAGGAGGGAGGGAGGGAGGGAGGGAGGGAGGGAGGGAGGGAGGAAGGAAAGGAAGGAAGGAAGGAAGGAAGGAAGGAAGGAAGGAAGGAAGGAAGATTTCCAGTGCTTCCTGCCAGCTTCCCACAAGGAAACTGAATGGGGAATTTGGCAAAGTCAGATGTGGTTCTGCTCCCATTGCTTTTTTGCCCATCCATGGTCATTTTGTTTCTCTGTTTAGGAAAGGAAATGATGTTTCTGAAACAATGATCAGTGTGGCATGGGTTATCTGGTAATTTGCTAAAGCCCAGGATACCAATGGATTTGCCATTAAAGTTTAAATGACAGAAGTTCTATAAATTGAATAGTTTGTATTTGGGATTATTAAACAAATGGGAGATAGCCATTAGCAGATCATCTCCCCCAACCCCAAAAAAGACTGGAGAATATGGCAGATGAAAGGGAGGTAAGAAATGAAATATTCTATGCCAGGCTTGCATAAACACAATTATAGCAGTTTGTATATATTGAAATTGAAAGAATTTTAAAGCGACCCCATTGCTCCTAAATGTATGTCCCAATTTGAATTGCATTGAATGCTTGAATTTTGCATCGAACAAAGCAGAGTGATGGTGAATGTAAAAGCATATAAGCTACCAAATGGGTGCTAGAGAATTCAGATCTCCCTGCATTCCCCCATGTGTTGGGATATTTGCCCTCCATGTCCTCAGCAACCCAATAAGTTCACAAGTGTTATATGTCAAAATAGATAACCAAAAATATATTCTGAGAGATTTTTGGAGAACAATTATTCCTAAATATATATACTCTTGTTTATGTGCAAATGTTGGTTTTGGTAGAGAGGTTTTGTAAATAATTTGATATGTCCTCTGTAAAAGGAATTTTTAATATGTGTCTACCCAGCTAGCATTTTGTACATCTTCCCAGTGTACATCTCACAACCACATGTGTTGGCTTCCTCCATCACAAAATGGCATGCCCAACTCTGCATTTAGGCATCTGACTTTCTGCAAGAATAAGAAATTACTGGGCTGCCCAGTGATTTGTCCTATATCAGAATGTCTGCTGGTATTCTAATTGGAGTCATAGCCAACATTTTTTAGTTTTTGTATTAATCCAATTGAAGAAAATAAAATAAACATTCTTCCCCCTTTTTTGTTTTTCTCCCCACTGACATTAGTTTCTGTGGTCTTATACATTAGCTTTGCTTAGATGTCTGACCACCTGTGGGTTGCTGTCAGGTTCAAAACCCTCCTTTCTTGTATCCCTGAGTCAAACTGATTCAAACCAGAATATTACGGACATGATCTTAAAATGAGTTTTATTTAGCACATAATCTTACTGAATGGAAATAAGCACTAGTTATATAAATCTTTCTCTTGTAATACATACTTTATTTGAAAACAATCATTTTGGCACAAATTATTCCTTAATTTTGTTATTTGTTATTCGCAACAATAATGTTGTTTCTATACAGGTAGTCTTGCTTAACAATCTTAATTGGGACCAAAATTTCAGTCACAAAGCAAAGTAATTGTTTGTCATGCGAAACAACACATGACCATGCCACTTAATGACCACAGTTCTGCTAATTACAGTTGTTAGGCGAGTATCTCATGCTTCTCCTGCCCTACTATTCTCACCTCCACTTCAGTTCTCCCCACTTGCCTGTCTCCCTCCCTATCTCTGTCCTTTTGGTTACCCTGAACTTTGCAGCTTCCTAGCCCTGCTGCCCCTCCCCTGCCATTCAAGCTAACCTTTGCCATCTTCTTC
>WNWU01000006.1:51366522-51384153 GCA_012654045.1 Ptyas mucosa | reverse complement strand
TATATATATATATATATATATATATATATATATATATATATATATGTATATATTTGCCCTGTAGGCATTGTTTACTTTGAAACTTTGCATTTGGGGAACTTCCAAACTTCTACTCATTCATACTTCTCTCTAGAGCTTGGAAGACTAAATTATACTGTAATGTTTATGAAGTGGAACCAATGCAATGAGAATTCTCCTCTACTATTCTTGCATTTTAATTCCTAAATTCTTAGAAATCATTATATTTGCATAGCTTGCAACAGCTCTCATTTACATACACAACTACCTCTCAGGCACTTCAAAAATATGCATCTGTTTCTTTATTACACTACACTGAAAAAATAAGCACACTGGTAAGATAAAGCACTCTATAAGCAATGCACTATGCTAATATAATATAATACAATGAAGTACAATATCATACATTAATACAATACAATATAGTACCATAATGTAACTTATGCAATATAACACGAAGAGCCTTGATAAAATAGCACTGCAAAAATTTGTCTAGTTGTAATCATACACACACACACACACACACACACACACACACACACAGATAACTAGGAAAGGAGGAAAAAACTGAGAAATGTGAATTTGAGAAGCTAGAAGAAAAATTGGGTCTTAGAGCATCCCTTAAAGTATGAAAAGTGTAGAATCAAGAATATTTTGAGAAAATTAAGTCTATGGCTGCCACCATTTAATATCTCAACATTCATATGCTGGTTTGAGATCATGATATTTGATTGGATTGAATTTGAAGCCATGTTGATCCATTTAATATGGTCCCACTATATGCATTTGCTATGCTTTTATAACATTAAGGCTGAGGAAACATTTCAGAAAAACTGAAAGCTCACATACACCTTTATGTCCAATTAGAATGGATAGAGATAAAAAAAATAAAATAGCACATACTTTTGATATATAGCAATAGCACTTATATATACCACTTTATAGTGCTTTACAGCACTCTCTAAGTAATTTACAGTGTCAGCATATTGCCCTCAACAATCTGAGTCCTCATTTTCCCAACCTTCCCAAAGGATGGAAGGCTGAGTGAACCTTGAGCCAGTGAGATTCAAACTGCTAAACTGCAGGCATCCGGCAGCCAACAGAAGTAGTCTGCAGTACTGCATTCTAACCACTGCGCCACCACGACACATATAACTGAGTAATACAGAGTCCTTATAAGAAAAAAAATAAAAATTTTAAAAGTGGGAGTAGTGAAATACTGTTATATTTATGAAATTAAAATTCCAAAAACACTTTTTGCACAAACAAACATTTGGAACTACCTCCCAACATGCATAGCTATTCCCCATCAAATGTCTGATAATTAATGGCCATTCAGTGAACTATGCACTATATATTTTATATCAAAAAGCCTTTATGAAATCATTTAAGACATTTCTCCCTTGTTCATGGTGGATCTGAACATTCTATGTATCTGTCCTTCAAAGTTTAATGTCTTACCTTCTTGTCAGTTGATCTATCGTATGGTAAGATGTTTCTGTGTGATGCTTGTTTTACTATGATGCTATGGAGTGACTGCTAAGGAGTGACTCTTCTATTACATATATTCTATTGGGTAGAAGTAAGAAAAGTCAGAGCTATTGCTAGGTATTTGCCATTTGGAAATATCTCTTAAAATGTGTGTGTCATGGCCTTAATATCAGTTTTGTACTTATCTTTTATTCTGACTTACACAGAGACTCATCTTTTGGGAAACAATGTCCATTTTCCTGGATATGAAGTTAATCGTAATTGGTACTGATATATACACATAGTGATATTACAGCAAAAGAAGGAAGGGATGTTACATTTCACCAAAATATAATACTGTCTTACAATTTTCTGACAATTTTATCTTATTCAGCATTTGTTTATTTATTTTAATTTAAATTGCCTTACAAGGTCCAACCCTTGTAATATTTGTTCAGTCTCGCTTCTCCTTAAACCAGGACTGGAAACTAAGAGTCTTTAGATATTGCTAGATATTGCTAGATATCTGGCATACCTACCAGCATCTTCAATGGGGAGAAATCCTGGAAACCTAGTTTAACAAAATCTAGAGGTCCCTTGGTCCTATTTTAAATAATAAAACATACTAGATAAGGAATTTTTCTTTCAATTATTGTGTGAAAATAATTTCATTTATTCTTAAAGAGAAAACTGGTCTGATTAAGTACATTGTTGTGATGTTGTAAGTAATAGAGTTTTGGAAGAAACCTCTCATTTTTAAGTACTTTTTAAAAGTTAATATTTCTTCATTGTTTTTCAGTATCAAGTCCTTGTATTTGGATGGATTTATTTCCTTCCTTTATTAAAAACATTTATCCTAATAGAAATGTTGGCAAGGCAGGAAAGGTAATAGTGGAGAAAGATGTAGGAGCAAAGAACATGTTATTTCAATCAAGGTTACTTTTATAACATGAATCCAGATAGGTTATTTGTATGGCGTTGCAAATTTGGAGTTTCCAAATGAAGACATCTGCATTTTTATATTCAGAGGAGCCTTGACAGTCCTATGAGCCTATCTGTCTTTATTAGAAATGGTTTACATTTTCACTAACAATGAAATTTTATTGTCTTTAACAGATGGGCTAGAAGTGGACATTTGGAGGGCAATGTCTCTATGAATGGCATTGGTGCTTTTTGCCTGATATTATATTTTATATTAACATCAGCTTTGTACTTTCAAAATTGGCAATGTATCAATCATATGGTGTTCTCCTAATCAGAACTGGAGTTAACTGATGCAACAATTTGATTCAATATTGAATTTATGTGCCTTATGTTACAGAGTTATTGTTATATGTTCTAGTGCATAAGGAAAAAATATGCATCTATAATAAGATGTTAGTGAATGGTTGTGGGCATCTTTCTTTTTGGTAATATACCTCGCTAGTTTTTAAGGCTGTTTACTGCTTTCAATTGGAAGAGAAAACGATGAATTGGGGTACAGAAGGGCATGTGGTAGCATCCGTTGGTGGCTCCTTAAGTCAAACTCCTGAAGCTTTTTCTTCAGATCCTGCAACAGATAGGGAAGAAAGCCATGCAAGCCCAAGGAAATTGGCAGCTGCTTTAAGAGTTGCTAAGTTCATGTCTGATACCAATTAGTCCTTGTACAGTACAATTTGAGGAGAGTTAGAGCAGGAGAGAGCAAGAGAATTAGCAATGGAATTTTTGGTGGGAATTTTTTTCTTGGTATTCATCCTGGGAGATCTCTTATTTTTTGGGGGGGAGGTGGAGTGGGGTGATTATCTGCTTCTATGTATGTGGAACCACTGTATGACAGTCTAGGCTTCTGAACCAGGGGTGAAATGCTCCTGGTTTGGACCAGATTGCCCAATCCAGTAGCAATGGAGGCGCTGTGGTGATTTGGAGAACCGGTAGCAAAAGTTCCTGCCCCCCCTCCCCATGCCCAGCTGAGCCGCGCAATCATCAGAGGCTTTTTCTTTTAGTTTTTAAAAGCATTTTTTCTACAACCTCTTCGGCCGAAAAAATGCTTTTAAAAGTTAAAAAAAATCCTCTGATAATTGCACAGCTCAGCTGGGATTGTCAAAGGCTTTTAAAAGCATTTTTCTACAACCTCTTCAGAGGTTGTAGAAAAAATGCTTTTAAGAGCCTCTGACGATCCAAGCTGAGTTGCCTGATCGGCAGAGGCTTTTTTTCTTTTAAATTCACCGAAGAGGTTGTAGAAAAAATGGTTTTAAAAGTTAAAAAAAAATGGCTACACCCACCCAGTCACATTACACCTCCCCACTAAGCCATGCCCACAGAACCAGTAGAAACAAATTTTAGATTTTACCACTGTTCTGAACGAAGCTCAACGTAAAGACTAGGTGCCAACAGAAAACATGAGGACAAAACAAAGTTCTTTCTGGATTGAATGTACCTGCCAAAATGAAACAAGGAGGGATTCATCTTTGTCAATTTGCAGGACAGCATCTGAAGTATTTGTTATAAAATTACAGCTATCTCAAGAGTGCATGTTGAAGTTACGATTGCACATTCACAGTCATTCATCATTTTTCCATGTTAGATCAGCTCATTGCACCTAAGTGATGCTCAGAGAAAGTTGATTAATCAACTAAGGCATGAGAACAGTTACAGTATAAATCCTTTAAATAAACTGGTTTTCAACTTTCATGAAAAGATGAATCAGTGTTGAAAGGGAATTAGTAAAAATTCTAATTTTGTAAACAAAATTAATTTTAATGTACTTTAAATATTTGTATAAGATTACATCACATTAGCTTTTCTTAGGATTATTTCTGTTTAAATAATAATTATCTGGCTGATGTGTCCATTTTTTTATTTCATAGACAGAAAGTTACCAATTTTTTAACCATCATTGAAGAATAGTTAATCACAAGAATAGTTTGACTAAAGCAAGAAATGTAAATATTTTGATTGTTCTGAAAGCCACTAGAATGTTTTGTTCTGGGAAAGAATATGTTTATAGGGACTAACAGATATCAACATTTATCGTGCTGAGATTTTTATCCAAAATTTCCATTATGATGTAGCATTATTTTATTAAAATATAGCTGTGGAAGTTTGCTGGAGTAACTTGCCTGCATCACCATTAAATTTTGAGAATGAAGTATAGCTATTTTTACATAAACTACAACCAATCAAGGCATTCTGTGCATAGGTATTCATCCTTCTCCTTTTGGATCCCCTTTCCCCTTCATACTGCTGTTTTTGATACAGTATAATTTCTGATTTGGTCTGTTTCTTAATTACTGTGTTATTCATTTTACTATAATTCACTAAGCACTCATCAGAAGGAGAAGTGGATGAAACCCATGATCACATTACACTTTCACTTCTAGAATTCACTTGCTAGAAAAGAAACTAGAGAGCTTAGGTAAAAGGTAAAGGAGTCCATGCGGATTTCACTTTGTTAGTTTTTGCTGACTATAGGTGCTCATCTCCGTTTCAGAGAGCCTAGAGGCATGCCTAAATACTTTGGGACTCATCCATTAACAGTAAAGATTGTTAATGAGTCTTTAGGTCTGTATCCAAACAACTACCAAGAAAAATGAACCCCAAAAGGTCTGTATCCAAATCGAGTCCAGCAATGAAAAAACAGCCACAAGGGAAAATGAACCCCAAGATCATTGGCAACAAATTACTTGTAGGAAAAAAAATGAGAAAACTGTTCCCACAACAACTGGTGGTGAACAATCATTTTCATAATCTCCTTCTGGAAGAAACCATGCAAACATCTGGAGAAGGGTGCCCTTCAAGTGTTCCAGTAGCTCAGACTTCCCCAAAGAAAAAAAGGATATGTATCGGTAATAGGTGATTCATTTTTAGAAGAACTGAATCAATAATCTGTAGACTCAATAATCTTGTGAGGGAGGTAAGCAGTTTTTCAATATTTGAGGGGCTCCTACAAAGAAGAGGGGGTCAACCAATTTTCCAAAGCATCAGAAGGCAAAACAAGAAACAATGGATAGAAACTAATCAAGGAGAGAATCAACCTAGAACTAAGAAGAAATTTCCTGACAGCGAGAACAATTAACTAGCTTCCCTTCAGAAGTTGTGGGTATTCCATCACTGGAGGCTTTTAAGAAGAGACTTGATTCCCTCTTCTTTGTGGCAGCTCCTTAGATATTGGAACACTGCTATCAAGTCAGCCTAGTTCTTCTTTTCACTAGACTAGATTCAATTCCTGCAACTGTTCTTCATATGTTTTAGCCGCCAGCCCCTTAATCATCCTTGTTGCTCTTTTCTTCACTCTTTGCAGAATCTCAACAACTTTTTTACAATATGATAACCAAAACTGGATGCAATATTCCAAGTGTGGCCTTACTTTAACACTTTATAAACTGGTACTAATATTTCATGTGATCTTGATTCTATCCCTCTGTTAATGCAATTTAGCATTAACATTTAGCATTAAAATGAGCAATTTAAATTGCTCCAGGATCTTTGGAAGATATGGTTCAATGGTTTTGAAAGTAGTAGTACCTGTGAGATGGATCTAGATGTCCTAAGAACCACTACAAGTATGAACCAGCAAAGTGCTGCAGCTGCCAAAAAAGCCATTTAATTCCTAGGCTGCATTAATAGAGGCATAGAGGCATAGTGTCAAGATTACCAAAACTGATGGTACCACTCTATACTGCACTAGTGAGACCACACTTGAAATACTGCATCCAGTTCTGATCACCACAATACAAAATGAGACCTTAGAAAGATTGCAGAGAAAAGCAACAAAGACTAAATTGTATGATGAATGGTTAAGGGAACTAGATATGTGAAGCCTAATAAAGAGAAGGAATATTGGTGACACAATAGCTGTCCTCCAGTACTTGAGGGGCAGTCACAGAGAAGAGGGGGTTGATTTATTCTCCAAAGCACATGAGAGTAGGGAAACAAGTAATGGGTGGAAACTCATTAAAGAGAGATCCTACCTGGAACAAAGGAGAAATTGCCTGACAGAACAATTAACCAATGCAAGAGCTTGACTCCTGGTCTTGTGCGTGCTCCGTTACTGGAGGTTTTCAAGAAAAGCTTGGACATTTATGTGCCTATGATTCCAGAAGAATCTTCATTTTAGTTTTAGGAAGGGTTCTTTTTGCAGTTATATTCGATTATGTTTAACATAAACATTATTAAAATAATTATCCATGACATGTTCCAGAAAATATAACATCAAATGGAAACTAGCAAATTAGAATTTCTATTCTAATGGGTGTGACGTGTTAAAATACTCTACAGGTCTGTCTAATTTTCATTTAAGGAAGCAACAAGAACTAAAGACAGTAGAAACACCCGAGTACGACTGTACTATTTCTCCAGGGAGTTCTTTCAGTTGGTTTAAGGGTAGGTTACTTCATTGTGTTTCCTATGTCTTTTATGGTTGTTCACTTTTGTTTTAAAGAGAATGTGTGTTGAAGAAATGGTAAAAATACTTATAAATACGGTAACTAAAGGAATTACAGTAGAACATGGAAGGATTTTCAGATATGTTCTCCTTTCTTTACTAGATGGCTGCATGATTTCCCTAATGTTTTAACAATTACTTTATTCTAGTTCCAGTTTGTCAGTTTGGGGATACCTCAGCTGCCATTACTATTAGTTCCAAATTTTAATTCTGTGCTTACTTATCTGGAAGTATATCAATAATCTTTCAAGCCTAATTATAATATTTTTGATGCAAAATATAATGGGTGATTTGCCTCAGCAAATTAGCCATTCTATTAGTATTCTGGAGCAAGCTGTCAGCTAATTAGGTTCTCAAAATGTAAAATTGCAGAAGTTAGAGAATAAGTAAGAAAACTGCATAAACATCAGATTTCCTGAAGTTTAATCTGTGAAGGATTTATCTAACAAATGTGCTGGGCTTTTAATTTCTTTTAAAAATATTTAATATGTTATAATTTTTGTAACTGCTGTGCACGAAATCTGTATATGAATATATACACATATACACGAACTGTATATGTGTTAAATGCTGTTAAATGTCAAAGATTAAATGTACTCTAACATTTTTTTACATGTTGCCTTTTTCAAAATTCAGTTTTATCTGTCTGATCCCTACTGTTGTGTTGAAACAAGTACATTTTACTGTTAGTTAATTAATTATCCCAATCAACAAGCAGATATTCTCTCTACTTAGAAGGCAATAGAGATAGGGATGTTATTATTTCAGATTTAAACTCATGTTCAATGTAGGGTGCAACTTTTGAAACTCAAGGCAATAAAATATTTTTCTATAGAAGAGTGAGCCAAGAATAGACTTCAGTGCTGTTACCCAGTTTTTCAAATGTACTTTTTCTGAAGTGTCAGTCTATACCCGTGATGGTGAACCTATGGCACGGGTGCCACAGATGGCACGCGGAGCCATATTGGTGGGCACGCGAGCTCAGCTCCGGCACACATGTGTGCGCCGGCCAGTTGCTTTTTGGGCCTTCTGGGCCCACCAGAAGTCAGGAAACGTGCTGTTTCCGGCCTCCCGAGGGCCTCTAGGAAGGGTGGGGAAGGCTGTTTTTGCTCTCCCCAGGCTCCTAGAAAGGCTCTGGAGCCTGCGGAGAGCGAAAAATGGGCCTACTGAGCCCACCGTGCCATCACAGCAAAAGTAGAGGGAGCATGAGGGTGGGGGGCGGGGTGCATAGAATTATGGATATGGGCACACATGGGTGTGTCCCCCCCTCTCCCCGCCTGCTTTTGGCACATGATGGCAAAAAGGTTAGCCATCACTGGTCTATACTATAGGTATACTTTAACTGTTGTATTGTGCTTAATCAAAACACTACTTCAAGAGAAGTTAGACAGTATGAAGCCTTAAGCAAGAACTGGCCATTCCTATCAATTCCACACTGTGCTGAACTTGACAAAGTCAATACAGTTTATGCCACTAAAGGGGAATAAATTGATTATTATCAGGTGTATCACAGCTTTTGGTCTACTACATGTAAACTTGTAAGAACCCAGGTAAATCAGACCAAGATTTCATTTAATATGCCATTTTATATGTATTTATGAAAAATCAATGTTTTTTGCAAAGCCCATAAATTTTCTGCCAGCAGTGTTGTACCAGATCATTGTTGTCTTTTTCATGCTAAAGAATTCAGGACATAACCAAGATTCCTTCTGGCACTAACCATCTAAAATTCACTCCTCTTTTAATCAGACATTTAGTAATATTCTTTTCTTAAATCTCTAACTCTTCTTAGAATTTGTTTCAGTGCCACTATCTCTCTACCTTTGTGGTGTATTGTTGCATTTCTCATCAATTGCAGTAACTCTTCTCTCAATGTTTTCTTGGTAAATCTGACATGCATTTCTCTCGGTAAATTATTTCTCATTGCATATCTTGTATGCACTCTATTTATCTCATCAATCCCGCTTAGTATCTTTTCTTTGTCCTCTTCCATTGCCTCCACTAATATTTCTGCAATTTTTTCTGCTAGATTCTCTCCTTTTTCTTCTTCGATATTTTGAAATCTTAGATAATAATCAGCTTTATCCATTTCGAGAATTATAATTGTCCTTTCCTGATTCTTATCAGTGGTTGCAAATCTATAATCCATCTCCTCCACTTTTTTATCTGTTGCTTCTGCTTTTTCTTCCACTATCTTCAGTCGTTGTTCATTTTTCCGAATCATCTCTTTAACTTCCTTCAATTCTCCATCAATTTTTTCAATTTTCTCATCTACTTTGTTTATTCTTTCCTTGAGGTCTTCATATATGGCCCGTATTAGTTTTCTCTTGCTGTGTTATAGTTTCGCTGTTTTTTGTCCCATGGAGCTGGTTGCTGATTGATGGTGAAGATAGATGTTATGTTGTTTTCTTCATTTTGTTCTTTAAATTCAAACCACCCAATTTGTAATCCAAATGTTTTGACATTAAAATTCAAATTTGCCTTTTAATTACTTCCAGGTTTAAAATCAAAGTCCTATCCATAATCAAAATCTTCAGGTTCTTGTTACCCTAATCCACAAAGGGAAATAACAAAAAGTTCAAAGTACTGATTTGAAAATCAAAAAGAGCCAGGAAAGTCAAAAATATAAAAAGGACAAAATAAATATAAATATATATCTATCACCAAGAAAGAGTGTTAAGAATAAAAAGAAGAGAAAAAGAGAAAAGAGAGAAAAGAGAAAAAACCAAAAAAAACCCCAAAAAAAGAGAGAGATAAAATTTCCAAGGAGAGAGGAAAAAAGAAGCTAATCTCCAAAAATTTAATTCCAAAGAGAAGAAGAAAAAAATCCAATTTAAAAAAAGGACCAAATATAAAACTCCAACATTCCACAATTTATAAATTCGCAAAACAATGGGTAGGCAGTTCAGTTTTTAGCTGTATATTTCTTTTCCTTTTTTCTTCTCTGCTACAAAATCGCCAGACATTTCTTATCAGAGTTCTCAAAATATTGTTCGTTATTCCATTCTTGTCATCTTCTTTGTTCAATTTAATTGTTGAATTTTCTCTAGCACCACTAGATGGCACTACAATTTACTCCCAATTATCTTAAGTTATATGCAGTCCAATTGTTTCAGATACAAATCTTGGGATTTCAAAGTTCAATCATACATCAAACTCAGCACAAAAAAGCCACTCTGCCCAATCTGCTTTCTACTCATTAAAACTCAATTTTCAAACTTTGTCAATTATCTCCATTAATGGCTTCTGCTTTTTCACCACTACTGCCAGAAGAGGGGAGTTAGCCTTGTATCCGCTCCCTCCCCTCTCCTCTTTTGCCGTTCTCTCTCAAATAAAGTTTTTTAAAGTCAGGGAGTGATTTTTTTCTTTTTACAAAAGGAATCTTATTTCCAAGACAGCAATTTGTTCTCACCCAGATGTTTCACCTCACTTTCTTCTTGGCCTCCCCAGCTTATGACAGCTCCCTAGCTGTCTTCCCAGCCACTGAGTCAGAGGCTATTTGCCAGTACTTCAGGGAATTAGTGATTTCCCTGTTCGTACCAGCTTGTGCCTCCATTCTTCACCATCCCTACAAGACAGCTATGACTCCGAAGGACCCCCAAACGGCTATAATATCAGCACTATCTTTGAGCCCCGAAGTTTCATGCTGTGTCGCTGTGGTGCTGGCCATGAAAGTAAAAAAGCCTAACACTATGTAACACTGTGTATAAATTGAACAAGGCCATTTATGGGCTGAAGCAGTCAGCCAGGAATTGGAATATCTGTTTAGATATGGCACTGAAGGGTCTTGGGTTCAAGAGTTGCAAGGCCGATGGCTGCATATAAACTGGAAAGTTAAAAGGTGGGGATTGTCAATTATTAGCATTTGTGGATGATCTTTGTTTCATTGCAAAAGATCTGTCACAGGTAAAAGAATTTGCTAATCAATTAGAGAAAAAAATTTGAATTGAAAGATTTGGGTGAGATACAGAACTATCTTGGAGATACAAAAAACTGAGAAAGGTGGTTATGTTTTCAGTCAAAGAAGAAAAATTGAACAGCTGTTGATTCATACAACATGAAGGATTGTAATTCTGCTCCAACACATTTGAGCACAGATTTTTACAACAATTTGGGTGCGGACAAAAGTGAAACCTGTGATCAAGAGATATATCAGTCAGCAATAGGGAGCTTGTTATATCTGTCACAGTGGTCCAGACTAGACATATCTTGTGCAGTAAGCATCTTAAGTCGCATTACTGCTGCACCAATGCAATTGCATTGGAGGGTTGTAAAAAGGATTCTCAGATATTTGAAGGGGATCTTCAAATACAGGTCTCTGAAGAATTAAAGTTGAAATGTTATGTTGACAGTGATTTTGTCAATGATGTAAAAACCAGAAAGTCCAATTCTGGGATTGTGGTATTATTTGGAGGGGCTTTAATTGGTTGGAAGTCCAGAAAGCAAACAACTGTAGCCATTTCTACTGCAGAGGCAGAATTTATTGCTCTATCTGAATTTTGTTCAGAGGTAACTTGGTACGTATAACTGTTAAAGGATTTAAACATAAAAGTAAATGAAGTTGTAATGGTGTTTGAGGATAATGCTGCCAGCATTAAAATGGCAACAGGTGACAGAGTAAAAAATAGAAGCAAGCAATTGGATATTAAATATTGTAATGTAAGAGAAGCCATCAAATGTAAATTAATTAGCTTGCTTCACTCTTCTTCAGAAGACAATCTGGCAGATATAATGACCAAGCCATTGGGTGGAGTGCACTGGGAAGAATATTAAGTTATTCGGTTTTATGTCTATTCCAGTCATAAAGGGAGGAGTGTCAGTGTATAAGAAATTATGAGCTGGGATAGCCATAACAACAAGTCAGCCAATGGAAAATGTTTGGTGACTAAGAATCAGGATCTGTTGTGAGCCATGTGAGATGGCTTGGAGCCTGGGCGTGGCTTAGCTTAACTGGTCTGTGTGTGTGTGTGTGTGTGTGTGTATAGGTCTTTGGTTATTCGGGTTTTCTCCCGTGTAAAATTGGAAGTGTCTTGGCAACGTTTCGACGAAGTCTCATTTGTCATCTTCAGGCTAGTGTTCTCGGCTTCGTGCTTCCAGGAGCATTGCCAGGAGAACACCAGCCTGAAGATGACGAATGAGACTTCGTCGAAACGTTGCCAAGACACTTCCAATTTTACGCGGGAGAAAACCCGAATAACCAAAGACCTACACACACACACACACACGTGTGTGTGTGTGTGTGTGTGTGTGTGTGTTTCTTCTATAGATTAATCCTGCTGAATTATTTACTTGTGCGCTGGTTGGATCACTGCAAACTCTAACACACATGAACTCTTACCATTTTCTTGCCCATTTTAACTTGTATTTCTAATCGGTTTTTTATGGTACTCTTTTTGATAGGTTGGACTGTTTTTTCATTTTGTGTAAAGACAGCTGCAAAAAACGAGTTAAACAGCTCTGCTTTTTCCCTGTTGCTTTTTTTTTTATTGATTTCATAAGCCTTAGTTCATTTTGAACCTTAGCTTTCCTGACTTCATCTTTGCAGGTTTGGGCTATTTGCTGGTATTCTGCCTTAATTATGTGTCTCCTTTCCACTTTTTATACTTGTCCTTTTTGTCTTTCAATTTATCAGACAGTTCTTTGTGCAGCCATGTTGGTTTCTTTTGAGAGCTGTTATTTTTCTTCTTCATTGGAATTGTGCTAGACTGGGCTTTTATAATCTTACTTTTTAAAATTTCCCAAGCTTCTTCGGTTGTTTTTCCCTTGAGGATTCTCATCCATGGAATCTTTCCCAAGTTCTAAGTTTATTGAAATCAACTCTCTTAACGTCCAAGACTGTAGTTTGACTTTGTTTTATTGCTTATTCTTGCAGAAGGTTGAATTCCAATATTGCATGATCATTCTTCCCCAAGGTCTCTGTAACTTCAACACTATCATTTCCTCTCTGTTAGTGAGAATTAAGTCCAATGTGGCTGATGCCCTAGTTCCTTTCTCTACTTTTTGGGAGACAAAGTTGCCTGGTAGGTTTGAAAGGGAACCTGTTTGATATTCCACTTGATGCACATTTTGTCTCCAGTTGATGTCAAGGTAGTTAAAGTCCCCCATTACTATTATATGCTTCTTGCATACATTAGTTAACTGACTAGCAACAAGTTAATCTATTTCTTGTATTTGATTGAGTGGGCTATAATATACACCTATGGTAATGTCATTCTCCCCCCTTTTATATTGACCCAAATACATTCAAGATGGTTTTCATCACTGTTCTTCTCTAGTTCTGTAGAGATGTAGTTATTTCTTTTATGTGTAGTGCAACTCCACCTCCACTTTTTTTAGGTCTTTTTAAAAAATAATTTAAATCCCTCTAGCTGTTTATTTCATTCATGAGTTTCATCCCACCAAGTTTCCATAATGGCAACAATATCATATTTGCCCTCATTTATTTGAATTTCTAGTTCACTCTGTTTATTCCTCATACTTTGTGTCTTGGTGTATAAACATTTGAGTCATTTTTGACTGATGTCCTTTCTGACTGATGAACCTGTTTAGTGTTTGAGTGCCTCTTCTTCCTTAGCACCTGTTTGATTATTGCATCAAGTAGCAAAATCTTGTTAAGAGAAATTCAATTCCTTCAAAATCATCTATGCTGCTTTCCCAGACATAAATTTTCTATGCAAATAAATGGGAGTCTCCCTATATCTTTAACTAAATTGTTATTTGGCTGGCCTGTGAATAAAAGTGGATTTTTGAATGCAAAGATTTTAGGCAAATTATCTTCTAAATTAAGCATTTATTTCAATATATTCCTTTCTTTCTCAGTTTATATAATCTTTTGTTATAATAAATACTGCAAAACTGTATTTAAATAGTTACATTAGAGATTGTTAAAAATCAGTTAAAATGGGTACAAACTTGGCTACATAATATTTTGGTAGGAACATGTCCATGTTCTGAAATCTATCTGTTGCTGGAAGTCTAGGAAAAAAATATCAAGTAATTTGAATTAAAGGATACTTTCAGATTGAGGATTCTTATAACAACAGTTAAGAAGCAGAAAGCAGTCACATTTTTTTCCTGTAACTTTATTTTGTTTTTATTTGGTGTATGCCTATAACAGTGATGGCTAACCTTTTCCGGACTGAGTGCCCAAAGTGTGCGCGCGCCCGGACCCCCAAAATGCAATTTGCGCACAGCCCCCATATATGTGCCCCACCCCTGCATGCATGTGCCCCCCGCACATGCCCCAGCCCCCATGAAGGCACGCACGCCCCCTGCACGCGCCCCACCTCCGCGCATGCGTGGCACAGACCTGAAGACCAGCTGGCTGGTGGGAGGCATGTGCACATGCACAGCGGAGCTGAACTGGGGCGACAGCTTGTGTAACATCAGAAAGGGCACTGCATGCCACCTCTGGCACACGTCCATAGGTTCGCCATCACGGGCCTATAAAATCAAAGCTACATACTTTGGGAACAAGAGATTATGGCCTTAAAGATGCACAGACAGCAGCAAACATTTATTTATCTATGTGCTATATCTCCTAACCATTCAAAGATACTATAGTGACCTTACTAACTGCAAGCCATAAATGGACAGGTACTCACCTACTGATGCAATATTCCATGCTCTGACCATTTAGCCAAGTGTTTTAAATAGAAATATAACACTCTTTTCTACATAAACTGAGCCATTTTATAAAGAAACAATAAAAGTCTGTCCTATCTCTAAAAGGTAAATGACTATCATCATATTGATTTAATTTGTCAGAACTAGAATTCCAGTATTACAGATATGACCCCTCTCCTGACTTACTTGGTTCTCTATCATCTTACAGATATTTTCAATCTTTCATTGCAGCAAGCAGTGGTCCCATTGTGTTTTAAGACAGCGATTATTTTGCCAGTGCCAAAAAAGTCTACAATTACAGGTCTCAATGACTACCATTCAGTTGCACTTACATCCATCATTATGAAATGTTTTGAGTGGCTGATAAAGGACATTACAGTATCTAGCCTCCCTTCGGCTTTTGACTTGCTTCAGTTTGCTTACTGTCCAAATCACTCCAGAAAGGATGCTATTTCTTCTGTTCTCCATCTGAGCTTGGCGCACTTAGAGGAAAGAAATACTCATGTGTGAATGCTGTTTGTTGACTTCAGTTCAGCATTTAATACAATTGTTACTCAGCATCTAGTAGACAAACTGGGCCTCTTAGGCTTTAATACTCCTTTGTGTAACTGGATTCTTGATTTTCTTTTTGATAGACCCCAGCATGTGAAAGTTGGGACTAACATTTCTAACACCACTTTCTTGAGCACAGGTTCTCCTCAGGGCTGTGTCCTAAATCCACTGTTGTTCACCTTGTTGACCCATGACTGTTGTGCAAAGTTTGCCACCAACCATATTGTGATATATGCGGATGATACAACAGTAGTGGATCTTATTCAGGATGACAATGAGGGTGCTTACCACAAGGAGGTAGAGGTTTTGGTGAACTGGTGTAATAAAAACAGCCTTGTTTTAAACATAGGAAAAACAAAAGAAATAATTGTCGATTTCAGAAAAGACAGGCATAGCCACACACCTCTGTATATTAATGATTCAACTGTGGAGATGGTTAGCAGCAGCAAATTTCTGGGTGTACAGCTAACGAGTATGCTGGCTTGGTTGCTCAACAACGAGACACTGATGAAGCAGGCACAGCAGCGCCTGCATTTTCTGTGTCTCATGAGAAAAGTACATCTTCCTCTCCCTGTCCTTACCACTTTCTGTAAAGGAATGATCGAGAGCATCCTGTCATATTGCATTACTGTCTAGTTTGGGAACATTACTGCTTCAGACAGGAAGGTGGTGCAGAGAGTGGTGAGGATGGCAGAAAAAATTATTGGCAGTTCACTCCCTTCTATCCAGGACAAAACATATAAGTATTGCTTGACCAGGGTTTGCAGTATTGTCTGGGATGCTACACATCCTCTTCACAATCTATTTTCCTTGCTACCACAAAGGAGGCTTTGTGGTATTTGAAGCAGAGCATTCAGATTCAGCCACAGTTTTGTTCCATACAGTATCAACCTTGTGAAATCTCAAGCTTCTTCTTTCCACTATGTGTTCAAGATGGACAGTGGTTAATATAAATATGTATTTATATGTTAGGGTGTAGGTATATACATACAGTATGTGTGTGTGTGTGTATATATATATGTGTATATATATATATATATATATATATATATATATATATATATATATATATATATCATACCTATATGTGTGTTATGTATATCTACACTTTTGAGAGCAGGCAACAGAATTTCATTTTTGATATGTGCCAGTGTGCCCACAGAAAAAAATGACAATAAAGGTTATCTTATTTAAAGGTTATTTTATTTTGATAGATACATCTGTTTGGACTTGTATGTCAAATTCCATCAGTGTGAATGAAAAAAATAATCTAGTTTGTAGTTTCTTTTCTCATGGTGCCATTGAAGATCCTCCCCAGAAATGACAATAATTATTTTGGAATTTACACAGATGAATTCAGGCATAGATTGTTATAAACACAGTATAGTCAGTCAAGACCAAGGTAATAAGTCAATTAATGGGCAGTTACATCTAGGGTGTGGGGATATTTGTAACCTGTAATAGGCCCAAACAGCAGTCAGTGATGTGTGATAATCCATTTTTTAATTTTCTTCTACCTTAGATTTTTTGGGTCATATGCCTATCTTTGCCTTTTTTGCTAAAGTAAGATTCTTGAAATAAAAGATAATTTATTGATTCATTGCTTCATACTTGGGGGTAGGTGGAGAGGGGAAGCCAACAGCAGATGTCTACTGAAGGACATGGACATCTCGCTATTTGTTAATGTAACACTGTACTATAAGATATCTGCTGTGCAAATACTATACCTACCCGTAGGTAGACAGTCTGTTAGGATTTAAGGTGCCAGAAGGCATCATTATGTCTGCTACAAAGAGCTAGCACTACATTTTTAAATTTGAAGATGTTGAAGAATTACTGATGGCATCAGAGAGTGCTGAAGGGCAGCAAGTGGGACTGTGAATTTCACTATTAAATTTTCTAGACTTAATTTCAGTGGTATCCCAATGTTTTCAGAACTGTTTTAATAAGTAACTGGGCCAATATTCCCTGTGGCCATTTGCTGGCAAGAGGTACTTCTTGTTCTGCAGTACCTTGAGAGCTGCTTCCCACAATACAGCTATAATATCAAAGCCAGTGATGGGTAAATTCCTCTTTGCTTGAGCATAGAAATAATTAGTTTCTGTGGAAATGAATTGTTAATAGCATTTTTTGGGGGGAAAGATCTATCTGAGTTCAAAGCACTGCCCATATTTACATCCATATGTCTTTTATATACTATACATATCACAGGGTGTTCTTTGATTGTTGTTTGGTTTTATACATCCTTCCATTGTCTCTTTTTGTACTGGACTGCATTTGAGGAGATGAAATTCATTAGCCATGTTGACTCTGAAAATGCTACTTTAATTATGTTTCAGTATGTACTGAAGTGTCTAATTCAGATATCATTTTAAAAATGCAGGACAAAGTATTACTTCAAATTAGGGATAACTGTGTCAGTCAGAATCTTATCTGACTCAAAATTACAGGTATTTAAATATTGGCCTGCCCCATCACATTATCTGTAAATTACAATCCTCCTCCTCTTCCTCCTCCCCATCCCCATCCCCCATCCGCATCCC
>WNWU01000006.1:51317546-51359425 GCA_012654045.1 Ptyas mucosa | reverse complement strand
ATTCTTATTCTTATTCTTATTCTTATTCTTATTCTTATTCTTATTCTATCATGCAGATTTTCAGTTCCGTTTTTGCAACATACAAATATATCATATTATATAGATGTTCTGTGTGCACATTTGCAGAATATTTTTTTACAGTTTTTAATTTGATATTTTTTAAACCTAATATTGGATTATTACAACACAACAAAACTCTGGATTTTTGAACTGCTTTTTAATACATTCCAACCACTTCCCTTCAGGGACTTTTTAAAAAAAGTTTCCTTCTCTATATTGTGATAGTGATCATCAAATCAAAACCTTTACTATGGCCTTTAGGCCAGAAAACAGTGCAATAAAATATCTAAACCTATAATTAATAAATCTAAATACTAGACATAAAATGCATTAAAAGTACATAAAGTAAAGTAATAAAGTAACATAAGTGCATACGTGCTCTATTGGGCTCCCATTAATTTGCCACTTATGCATCCTAATGTTCCATTGTGCAGAGGCTAACAGGTTTTTTTTTAATTTAGTACAATTTTTAAGCAATAGGAAACCAATGCCCTCAATGTTCTCCTGACTCCCACCATGTCAAGACAGACAAAATTACTGCATCATTTCCATATAGCAAGGCTGAAAATGCACAATCTCCTAACATATCGAGAGTGATAATTAAAAGTTGAAGGAACCTGAATTATTGAATTAAGACACAGATTGAAAAGTAAGGAGGTTAAAATGTAGCCTTGCCTTAGCCCTCTTGGGTGAAAACATTCCAGAAAGATGCCCCAAGGGGAGCATCTGACTGTCAAGGCCCCGTTGGAGCCTGAGTCCAAGGAGGAGGACAAGACAGGGCCAACAGAGAAATGGCCAGAGGAGCAGGATGAGGCAGTCCCAGGTCCCTTGGGCCTGGGAAGGTTCACCAGTGAGGGAGAGGGAATGCAGGAGGGTCAGGCAAGGGGGTAGGACAGGGCAGACAGTGGAGTGGAGGAGCGATGGAGTTCCGGCAACAAGCAATTACCACCAGCCCCTGATCCCCGAGCCCGAAGAATGGAGAGAAGGGATCAGAGCAGGGCAACCCAACGACTTGGGAAGAGGACGTTCCACCCCTCTTCACAAGACTCATCTGGGGAATGAGATTTAAAGAGACACTATTGGGAGGGGCATTTGTCAGGACAAGTGTTGCTTTTTCCAGTCTCATGTGCTATTATCGACATCTGGATACTTTGCTGTGCTTGTCTTGTTTGCATTGTTTGCCATGCTGGCCTGGCTACATGCAAGATCACAGTGACACAGTTATACTCTGGGTGGTGCTGCAGTCCCAGGGAACTCTTCCTGTGACAAGGATTCTCTGAAACTGAACTCTTTGAAGGCTCTCTTTGAGAGCAGCCACTCTGTGGCTGCTCTCAGAACTGTGCTGCTCCTCTGGACTAATAGCAGCCAGGACCTATTGGAGGTGCGTGTTTAGAAGTTGGCTCCTGGACTTGCAGTGAACGGTGGAACTTTTGGGGGAAAGTTGGAACAATAAAGGAGAGTTAAGCCTTCATTCTGGCTATGTTGTTTCCGTGCCTAGTCCTGGATCATCACACTGACTTTCAATGAGGTGAAAGAATCCAAGAGTCTGATAAAGAAGAGTAACTTCCTATCTTCTTGTTCTTCCTGTCATATTGCGGGATCCACAGTTTTCATTTTGCCTGCCACTTCATCCGGTCTGCAGCATTGACAAAGGATACACCTATGATTTGCATGTCTACATGCAGGCACTCCATCATCGATTTTTGGGTTGCCCTTGGGGCCATCGGCCATCTGGGCTAAGTGCAAAAGCCCATCTCAGAAGGGATTCTGCATTAGCTCTGACCATACGTCCGTACCACCACAGCCTTGCTTCTTTCATGTTTCTGGAAACAGTAACCTTTTAACTATTGAGGATACTTACACTTTTTTGCATAGCCTGCAATCAGATTAAAAGCTGATTTAAAATCCACAAGAGAGAAAGGGCGCCTTTGAATGGTGATATATTTTTCAGCCAAGTGGTATAGGACCAGAGAGAGGTCTAAGTTTGAATGGTTCCCTCTAAATGCTGCCTGTCCCTCAGCAACAATATTTTCACTTTGGATCCAGTCCAATAGTTTTAAGCAAATATGTTTTTCATATAGTTTGCTTATTGTATTAAGCAAACTAATAGGTCTGTAATTAGGAGGGTTAAGTCTGTTTCCTGTATTCTTACAAAGAGGATGTGATCAATTTTTGCAACCTTCTGAGAAGCAAACTCAATGGGGAAGCCAGATTCACTTAACAAGTGTGTTGCTATGTTAACAATTGCATGATTCACTTAACAACTGTGGCAGGAATGGTCATAAAATAGAGCAAAACTCACTTAATAACTGTTTTACTTATCAACAAAAAATTTGGGCTCAACTGTGGTCATAACTTGAGGACTACCTGTTTAACAATCTCATCAAAACAGAATTCAGGTGGCAGGGAATTGTTCACTATCCAGCTGATTTCCAGTAATCTAGAATAAACTAGAAGTAGGTTATTAAAGAAGCATAAGTATGTGAAACCACAATACAATTGACCTCACTTGTTCCTTTGGAACCCCAGAAGGTTAGTTTCTCATTTAAGTCTCCCCTTGCAGAGCCATTTAGTATGATTAAATCTAGATTATCTATAAGTGAATTAATCAATTTCCTGGATTGTTTTGAATTGGACTGATTTTTTCAGAATCAAATTCAGATTTGATTAGGGCTTTTTCTACATTTCTACAAAAGACTACCTTATTTTCTAAATGGAGAGGAGGTACATTCTTATACCATATTTACTGGAGGAAAACATAACATCACTATTGTTATCAGGAGGAATAAGTAAAATTATATGTTTAGTGAGAGAACATTAGAAGATGGAAAAAATTCAAGAGGCAATGCCACATGATACAGAAGAATTATTAATTTTACCTAATAGATATATTGGATTTCTAAAACCAGCTAAGTGGTTTAGCAGTGTACATCCCATGACAGATCAATGAAATGTGTAATCTTAACTTACTTTCAATATTTTGATGATCTTGCTCTTGGAGCTTAACTTCCCAGTTTCAGCTCCTGATTTACCAATCAATAGTTAATGTTAAGACAACTATATCAAAATTACTAAGGTAGAATCTCCTGACTAGTAAATAAGAACAATTCTCTTTAGATTATCTGGATCCTGTGATTGTTTGCACTGAAAAGCTAGATGACATATATAACTGCATTTACATATTGTACATATTGCGATTTTTGCTTTGAATTCTAATTAGATTAAATAAAATCTCTTCAAAGAGAACTACAAAGTGTCCATTTTATTTATATTATAAGTGTAAAGAGTTTATTCAGGAGCAGAAAGAGTTTCTGTAAGGAATTTATTTATATTATGAATGTAAAGAGCTTATTCTGGAATACTAGAAATTAGCTGACCTACTCTGCATCATTCAAGAATAATGTGATCATTCTTTGCATCAAGAAAAAGATACTGAGACAGCTTGAGTGTGTATCAGGTGTACGTGTGCACCTAATTTAAATATATTATTATTATTTTTTCTCATAGTCTCTGGTGAAGAAAATGCAAATTTTCTTCAGACATTTTGAGTCTGAAATTCATGCACAAAGCATTAGGCTAACTTTCCCCTTCAATCTCCACCCCAATATCCAGTGTCAAGCTGCAGCCAATAAAATGCTGCAAAGGTTTTTGGAAACTCCAAGGCAGGATGGTGAGAAGAGATCATCCTTGGAGCGCTGCGACCTTGAATACCAGGCTGGAACCTGTTGAGAGGGAGCCTGTGCAAATGGCTAATTCCCCCCACCCCAAATTCCCAAGCAAAAACTAAAGCATGGAAAACATTCACCCATGAAGCCTCCTCCCCCCTTTTCAGAATGGCAATGTTCCGATAGAGACCTGTGTGTGACATACTGTGGAAGTTGAGGAGGGTATGGAAAGGGTGCTACATGGCTTGGGGAGGGTGCATAGTGATGCATGAGATGTGTTGTGCAGATTGGAGATTTGGGTGGGGCTGCATGAGACATGTAGATCAGGGACAAGACACAAAAGGGACAACATGGGTCAGGGAAAATGCAGAAGAGTCATAGGTCAAGGAGGTTGTATGGAGATATGGCACAGGTTGTGAGTTGTGAGGGGATGCATAACTGCAAAAATCTGTCGTGGCGTGCAGGGATATGTGAATGGCTGGCATGGCACAAGTGCAGAGGGGCTGGGAATGTGGGTGGGTGGGAGAGACTTATCCCAGTACCTGACACCTTCCCTGCCGGTTTCCCCATTGATTTTCTGCTTATAGAATCAGAATCAGAATAGAGCTGGAAGAGCTCTTAGAGGTCTTCTAGTCCAGCCTCCTGCTCAAGCAGAATATACTATACCATTTCAGACAAGTGACTGTCCAGTCTCTTCTTAAAAACCTCCAGTGATGAAACATCCACATGTCTGAAGGCAAGCTGTTCCATTGGTTAATTATCCTCACTGTTAGGAAGTTTCTCCTCAATCTCATTATTGTGGGGTGCTTGGCAATTAGTCATAAGTGAGAATGGGTTGCTAAGTGCCCAGATAGCAATAGCAATAGCACTTAGACTTCTATACCGCTTTATAGTGCTTTTACTCTCTAAGTGGTTTACTATGGATGGAAACTAACCAAGGAGAGAAGCGACCTTGAACTACGGAGAAATTTCCTGACAGTGAGAACAATCAACCAATAGAACAGCTTGCCTTCAGGGGTTGTGGATGCTCCATCATAGGCTCTATGAGAACAGGGCTCTCTTGTGTGACCCAAAGAGTATCTGGAGGCCTGGCATGTCACCAAAAATAGCATGATGTATGTCACCTGTGACACATGTGTCATATGTCCATCTAGGAAAGCATGATGTAGACTGAAAGGTAAAACAGAGGGTTTTTTTCAACCTTCAGTAAGTCCTCACTCCTAAGGTGCAATGGCTAAACTGGGAGGTCAGTTTTGTATTCTTCTGTAGGAAAAATGCAGAACAGGTAGAAGGCTGGATGCTTACACATAGCCTGATCTATTTGGGAGAATGGTTTGTGATCCCTGTCAGTCAACTGGAATATAACAGCAATATTTTTCTTCAAACTGAGTAACAGAAAATGAACAGTGATTAATTCCATTTCTTAAGGTCAGTTTTTACCTAGTGTATTGTTTCTAATGCAACTTTAAGTGGCAAAAGTACTTACTGAGAAAGTGACTGGCGGAACAGAAGATTGTGAACAGATTTTTATTGCAGTTGGCTTAAATTATATTCTTTTATAAATTGCATTCAATTAACATTTTAATGCGTGCTTTTCTTGGAAATAGAAAGTAAAAGTTCTGTAGGCTGGGGGTCCCACCATTGACCCAACCAGGTGCCAGCATTCACTGCCAATCAGAGAAACAGTTTTTTCATAAGACAAAGGCATAAAGGCATTACAACACCTTAATTTATGGGGAAAATTCTTCCATAATGTTTTAGCAACTGTATTTTCTTGGCTGGAAGTGTATCAAGTCAGGGCTGAGTAGGAATTAATATACTCCTCCAAGTTGGTAACAATTTTAAAATAGCCACTTATTTGTGTTTCCTGCAATTAAGGTAAAAGAATTGGAACTACAATTTACTTTAGAGAACTAGCAGTTAAAAGTGGGGAAGGAAGAAAGTAATGATGCCAATATTTGGTGTAGTGTATTTTTAATTTTTTTTTCATAACTCTAAAAATATGGAGAAAATAAGAAGGAGAATGTAAACTTGTAATATTCAAGGAGTTTAAAGATGAAATGTTCTGGTTCTAAGAAAACATTGTAGGCAAAGAACAGCAGGAAAATGTGAAAATAATTCCTACTTCTTTAAAGTGCCTTATTATTATTATTATTATTATTATTAGTAGTAGTAGTAGTAGTATATACTGCCTAACTTCAAGCGATTCAGTGGTTTACTGTAACACACCCACAGAATAGCACAAAACAGAACAATGATGGCAAAGCAAACACACCAGAGGGAAACAAAAAAGAAGAAAAGGGGGTGTTAGATATTGTCAACAAGGGCCTGGGTGAAGAGCCATGTCTTTAAGGCTCTTTGAAATAGCAATAGGATGGGAGCCATTCTAATCCAGAGGGCAGTTGCTGCTACAGAAATTTTGTGCTTCTAGATTTTTGATATTGAAAATACTGCCAAAAGAAAAATTCAGCATCTGAAGCATAACTTATGGTTTCAAGTTTGCCAGGACATGAAGTCTTTAAGGATTTTCTGAAATCTAACCTTAAGATCAATAGATTCACCTCTAATTTATTCACGCTGATATATGGATTACAAATCAGTTCTTAAACTGTGCAATTGATGCATCACTGGCCCTTCTGGGTGGGCTTGAAGGGAGGTATAGTTTACATATATATATGTAGTTTGGCTTCTCTGAAAGCAGTAAATATGAATATTTGTAGCTCAGGGTTGAAATAAGGAGTCTGTTCTGTTCTACTCTACTCTACTCTACTCTACTCTACTCTACTCTATTCTCTGAGCTTGATTGTTTTGTTGCAGATATTTCATTACCAAAACTAGGTAACATCATCAATGCTGTACTGATGATGTTACCTAGTTTTGATAATGAAACATCTGCAATAAAACAACCAAGCTCTAGAGACCACCAAGTATTCCTCATTCTCTAAAACCCTTGGCTCATTCCTTATAGAGTTAATTCATTTTAAATACAGGAAGTCCTTGCTTAATAACCACAGTGGGGAACCCCAACTTTGTTGCTAAGTTATGCAACCATTAAGTAAGACATAATATGACTGTGACTTGTGATTTTACTGCCAGCTTCTCCATTGATTCTGCTTGTCAGAAGCTGGATATGAAGTGTTCAAATGGCAATCACATCACTATAAGGACAATGTGGCAGTTGTAACTGCGAAGATCAGTTATAAAGTTATTTTTTCAGGATTATCATAACTTTGAATAGTTGCTAAATAGAGCACTTGTTAAGCAAGGACCACCTGTAATGCTTCTTAAGAGGAAAAACATTAGGATTCTTTCCTATAACACAGTGAAAGAAGTAAAAGAACAGACAAGTAATTTCTCTGTTTCCATAAATGAATAGATTGTTTTGCTAAAGCAGATCTTCAGACAAATAAATTTGTCTGAAATTTATTAAGAAAAACAAAAACTACAGAGAAAGATCATAGTGCACAAGAAACTATGGCTAATTATGCTCATTTTTTAAAAAATGAAGGTTAAAAGTTTCTGCCATCCACTTAACAAATGCTCTTATCTTCCCGTATGGATTATTGTAGAAGCGACCCATTCATTTTCTAGACAGGAATTTAAGAAAAAGAAAGTTAAACCATTGTTTTTATTCTGGGTGTTTATTGCTTAGTAAAGCCAAAGAATTTCCCACCTCTGATAGAGAGGGTTTGATATACTGCTCATGAACAACTCTGCTGGTAGAAAATATTTCCTCACCTGAGATTAGTGACCTTCAAATTAATATTTGTGAAAAACGCATGTTTTGCCTTTTAAAAAATGTTATGTTACTGCAACTATCTGGATTTCATATGTGAAAATGACACTTTGCATGGTTTCCCCAGGATATTTCCTTAGAAAACAGTATGGATGTTCCCTAGACTGCAGGAGGTGGGCCATCAATCTAAAGTCAAAGCGAGATGGCTCCTCACACAGCAGTTTTACCAATAGAAGAGAATATATGTAGCTCAGGACTCCATAGCAGTTTTACATCGGGATAGTGAAAGAAAAATAAACTTTCTACATGTACTGCCTTCCCCAAACTAAAGCTTTCCTTACAGAACTAGACAGTGTTCTCACTAGGCAGCCACAGATACTAAACAAGGTGCTTGGAACATTATTATTTTCATTGCAATGACTATAATGGATTGGTATGATATTATCAACTTCCTGGGAAAATAATGAAACTTGGATGATGGAGAAAAATGAAAATACATTGTATCTTTTCCAAGAATCATGTTTTCTCCAAGTGTGAGAATGATGATGATGTCAGCACTCCAAGTTACATCCGTTCCAGTGCTGACATGAAAAAAAAGAGAGAGAGAGAGAAGAAGCAGTTTGACTTTTCACCCATTTTACTTACCCGGCAGATAATATCACCTAGGAGATGGGATGGGATGTGGACATTCCTGTGAGGTGAAGTAGTGAGAGTGACTTGGAAGATGGCCAATGAGAAGCTAGAATTGGGGAACGCAAAGGGAAGGGTTTGGGGGTCAGCAGGTCAGTACTGGCACCGACGGAGTCGGGACCAGACAGGTTGTTCTAAATAAAAGAAAGATTTCATCAAAGACTATGTTTGGAAATGCGATTTATTTAAGACAACGTCGGAACCTGACAGATGATCACATAGTTAAAAGATATAGCATCATTTTGACACTTTCATTGTTATAGGCAGGGCAATTCAGCCTCATGTGGAAATATAATATGATGAAAACCATAATATAACAATTTCTCTTCTGCCCACCAAGTCTTTTATTTTAATATGTCAAACTATGTTTCCCTCTCTTCATTTTTCATGAAGTATAAGCAATGTGTCAAACACATCTAAATGAAACCTCAATTTACCATAGAATAATTTGGTTATGCCAATTGTTTTTTTTTTCCAGCATAGAATTAGAACAGGAATGTCAGGTCTCACCATTTCCTCAGCAATGTACTTTTGATTTTACCAGATTACTCCCCTGGAAAAAAATTGCACTGTGATGACTTTCAGGTCTCTTCATATTTTCCATATTTCATATTCATATTTTCAAAGAAAATTCATAGGGGAGTACCCTGGTAATCTCATGCATAATTATCCTCTTGGCAAGGCAACTTTAAGTTTTGAGGCATGCATAGGAAAGCCCCTGTTTTTTATTTAGCATTCAGTCCTTGCTGCTATATCAAGACAAAAAGTCCCCCTCACTCCGTGGCCAAAGCTTCCAAATGTACAGCAACTATCATTTTGCCTGGAACCCCCCACCCACTTACTCTGTTTCAGGGACAGTTTGGACAAAAGCTGAGGTTGCCCAGGGATCAAATAAAGAGGAAGTATTATTAGAAATTGGGAGTAACAATTTGAGGGCCAAGCATCTGAATAGGATCCCTGCCATTTCTTTAAAAAAATCTCAAATTTATATTTTTCTTGTATATATATTCCATATAGAGAACATTAGAACAGGTGTTCTAAGGACACACTCTCTCAAAACAATATCAGTAAATGAAATAAGAATACATTAGGAAGAGCTTGTAGCCTATAGACACATAAGAAGAACTTTTAAAAAGTTCTCTGAAGAGAACCTTTGAACTGAACTGAAGAAACCAAGCAAATCTTAACTGGAAGACAAGTGTGGAATCATCCTCCAGAACATTCTATTACAAAATGATTCATGAGAATTGAAAGCCAAACCATCAAATGCATTAATAATTAGAAGTAAGTTTATCTAATCATTTCAGAACTGAAATATTGCTTTTATAATTTTCTTAAAGGTAGCCCATTTCCTATGGCTGGAAAGACTTTTCATGAATATTACAGTAACTCTACTTCCTCCACCTCAAGCCCACCCTAACTTGCATTAAGACAAAAATAAATTATGTTTTTGTCAGTAAGACAAAGGCAGAAAGCATTCCTCCTCTTCCACTGTTTGGACAAAAACTGTTAATATAGCAGACTGCTTCTTCACTCAGGCAGCAAGATTAAATTATTAGTTATTCTGTTGCTGAAATTTTCAGTTTGCTGAGGTTCTTGCCTTAACTGTTTTTTACAGGGAGATTGATTCTAAAGCAAGATCAGTTCTTTACCCCGGTGAGAATACCAATATTTGTTTCTATTTCTTCTAGTCCTGATCTTGAACTGCTTAGTAAAGAATAGACAATGAATACTGTTTTATGCGTATGTAAGCAGATCAGTTTGCATATGCCTTTTCTTTTTCATCAGAGAAGGGTCAACTTTTATCAGATGTTGGTGACCTTCATCAGAAATTCCTCAGATCTAGTCGCTGTGATCATATGATCATGTCTCCATGCCTTATTCATATGTTATACGTGTATGGGTTAGCCAGCATTGATATTCTTGGCATTAAGTCTTCTCTTGCCAGATATTCCTCAGTTTGAATAATATATCTGGTTATATCAAACAACCCTTTCAAAAATGAATAAATATTATTTACATTGCAATTATGAAGCATATATATTTCAGCTCCTAGGTATTAATTTAAACTCCTCCCCCCATGACAAAAGTGCAAAGGAGATTAATTTTTAACTGAATTACTAGAAGACTGATAAAACCATCTCAGAACCTTGATTTAATCCTTAGGTTGCCAGCTTCTTTTTAATGAAAATGCTTTAATTCTTAAATTAAAGCATTTAATTTAAAACTGGTTTTAAATTGGTGTAAAACTGGTTTTAATTTAAAACTGGTACAAATCAGAAGTAGTTTTTATTGTACTGTAAGTGCAAAAGTCATATTTGTTATAGATATATTATTTATTATACCAGGTTAATTTGCATAGCTTTTCAGTTTGTATTTAATTTAGGCAGAAATTAGTATGATATGATTTGTTCCTGATTTAGAAATGAGAGTGCACTGTTCCTAAGATGAAGTGCAGTGATTTCATACTGGCACTTGAGTGCCTTATGGTGCAGGGATAAGGCAGAGGGAATTAATGACTTACTCCCCACAGTCCTTTAGGCAGAGCAATGAGTGAAGAGGCCAGAATGTCCAAATTACCAGTGCAACCCTGGATTTTTGCTAACTCAACTCAGTACCAAGCATCCCAAATCCAATGGAAGACAACATTCCTGAAAACCTAGGGATATGATCCTAGCTGTGTGACCTGTATATAGTTTACTGCAAAACAAAGTGGAAAATCATTCACATTATGTACAGGATTCACGCCTATATACAGGATGTAGGCAGGTTGTTAACAATAGCAGCAGTTTTCTCCCGAATCTGAACTCTGGTTTTGGACTACTTTGTTTGCAGCAGTAGCTGGGCAATCTGGCAGAGTACAGGATGGATTTGTCAGATAGTAGTCCTCTATACCAGCACAAATGATCACTCTCATTTTTGAATATAAAAGATCATAGATATTAAAAGTGATTGACACTTTCTAGAGAAGACATACAGGCACTTTGAAAAGTAATGCTTTAGGAATGGAAAAAACTACTTTGGAGCAACATTTCTCCTCTCTTAGACAATGTCACTCAGTTCTACATTTCCAGACAGCTATTCTATAGTCCAGTTGGGAATACTGATAGACTCACTTAAGAGGTGAGAGTTCAGTAATCAAAGCTTGTTAATACAAAAGTAATACAAAATGAAGATTTGTCATTAAATTTTTCTTTGACTAATTTATTCATTACTTACCTTATATTATTTTGTCTTATTTGTTATAATCTTATTATCTTGTTTTTTTTTTTATCTTATCACCTTGCACTATACGATAACTGTTGCCTATCATTTCTACCATACTCTAGGCTCTCCCTATAGTTTTTCTCTACTTTTCCCCAGCCAATCTGGAATCAGAACCACTTGTGCACCTAGAATGTGCAGTTCAGTGATGGAGCCAACAGTTGGTTTGAATGTTGTGGATTTTAACAGTGCCATTTATGCTGCTTTGTGGCTTACAGCTCTCTTCTTGAAGATACCTGTTCTTCCAGTATATTCTGAATTGATGGTACCGCAGATTCTCTCTTGATTGCCACCTTTTGGGTTATTTTGCAAGGGCTGGGTCAACATCTCCTCTAGGATGATTTGCTGTTTTTATAGAAGTTAAGAAAAAACCTAGGAGCTCCATTATGGGAGGTATAATCTTCATCAGGACTACAAAAATAGATAAATGAATATAATCATACCTTGGTGTTTGACTGCTTCAAAAGTTGTTGAATTCAGTACTTGATACATCTTGAAGCAAAAATCTTCAAAACTGGTATATCTTCTGGTATTCATCTTTTTTCCGGGACTTGACCACTAGGTACAGCTTGCTGGTGTTGGCTGCCTTGTGACTTGCTACTCCTTCTGGCTGAAATAAAGGGTTATGTGAACTACAGGCACTATTCTTGTATTGGTGCAATGCCCAGCCTTCACACATTCTTCTCTTCCTGAGACATCTGAGCTGAGCTTCTCCCAGCTCAGTCCTAATGCACTTCAATGGGCCAAGCCTGTGTTTTGCAGTTAGTTAGTTAGTTAGTTAGTTTGTCAAACATGTACGAGATAACAGGTATAAGTATAAACATGAACATGAACATAGGTAATGAGTACAAATAAATGGGACAGTGGGACAGGGATGGTAGGCACACTGGTGCGTTTATGCATGCCCCCTTACAGACCGCTTAGGAATGGCTGAGGTCCATGGTAGACAGTTTGAGGTTGAAGCTATGGGGATTTGAGGACGTAACAACGGAGTTGGATAGAGCATTCCAGGTGTTGACCACTCTGTTGCTGAAGTTGTATTTTCTACAATCGAGTTTGGAGCGGTTTACCTTGAGTTTGTATCTATTGTTTGCCCATGTATTATTGTGGTTGAAGCTGAAGTAGTCATTGACAGGTAGGAAGCTGTAGCAGACAATTTTGTGTACTGTTTGTTTGTTTGTTTGTTTGTTTGTTTGTTTGTCATCCACTCTCCGAGGACTCTGGGTGGCTTACACCAAGGACAGTATACTAAATAGCATATTGCCCCCAACAATCTGGATCCTCATTTTACCCACCTCGGAAGGATGGAAGGCTGAGTCAACCTTGAGCCAGTGAGATTTGATCCACTGATCTGCTGAACTAGCAGTCAGCTAAAGTAGCTGCAGTACTGCATTCTAACCACTGCGCCACCTCGGCTCTTCAACTATACTTGAGATACTGCATATATAATATAAAATAATATAAAATATATAATCTTGAGATACTGCACTTTGCCAAGGCTTCAAACTTTTTGCAGGCAGACCAGCTTTTGTTTTTCCTGATGGCAGAAACACCCACAGTGAGGCAAGGAGAGGCTGGAGTGTTGACAGACTGCTAGTTTCAATGTTTTCCCCATTGATCTGCTGGAGTGAGCAATCATGGCTTAGAAATCCTTGATGTTGCAAGGAAGGCTACAGTGAGAATATTTGCATATTCTTTTAAAGATTTGGGGAGTGAATTGAGTGCTCATGTAAAAGTCCTTCTTAGCATAATTTTATACATAGATCCTGTTATAACATGGAATATTTTGTTGTAAAAAAAATGCAGTGTATTCCTCAAGTTGTAAGCAGATCTTCAAGATGTAATCTAAATCACCAAAATAAATCAACTGTATTTGCATAAAAGCAGTTAAAAAAAGAAAATACTGGGTGTTCATTCAATTTTTTTCTTTGGTCAGAGTATATTTCTAAGAATTTAACCTCCTGACTTATTCAAGATAAAATGGAAATGAAGAAATTAAGAAATATAAAACATTCTCCCAGCAGGTAATTAACTTTCAAATCATTAGATCTAAAGATTAGACAGGAAATGTAAAATGGTTTTCACATAACAAAGAATGTGAAAAGTAAAAGCATGACAATAGGAATTCTGAGATAAGGACATGAAAAGAATAATCAGCTGATGAAGATAGAACAATTCTCCCAACAATAAAATCTTTAATTTTCAGTAATGCCC
The DNA here is from genome assembly GCA_012654045.1 of Ptyas mucosa. NCBI lineage: Eukaryota > Metazoa > Chordata > Lepidosauria > Squamata > Colubridae > Ptyas > Ptyas mucosa. Next base: position 51,345,796 of record WNWU01000006.1, on the reverse strand, counting down.
TGCTGCACTGTATGAATTATATTTTGATTTGGCTATCAAATGAATCATTTTATACATACATGAGCCCAGAATTTCTTAAGATGCCCCTAAAATATTACAAATTACTACATGCAGGTTTATTTAAACAAGCTCATGTTTAAACGTTGAAAAGAAGGTGTCTTAATGTAGAATTGTAAAGCACTGGCTTCAAACTGTCATGTCTCTGGGAGGTTTTTGTCCCTAAGGCTTAATATTTGCTTTTTTTCTGTGTTCTCAGTATTTCCCAAACAGAGGTATTGAGAAATTACTTTACTTATTACCTCAATTTTCAGTTATTTCACCTTTAATGCAATATTCTCATCTAATTATCCATTCCTAAGAAATCCAAGATTTATCCCAAAGACCTCTAGCTTTTTATTTCCTATTTAACAAGTCAAATAAAATCTTGTATTCTTTCTTGCAGACTGTTTGCTTTGTATTCGGTCAGGCACATGCTTGTACAAATGATGCTGCTAATAGCTTTCAGTTCACTTGCTTTCCTCTGCTGTCCCTAGTTATTAAAACTAGCAACCTGATACCCTCCCTCCTCTTAAGACACTTCTGTTGTCTTAACACAGAATAGGGATAATTTAACTGTCTGCTTTAGGCATTAGCCACACCATTTTAAAAATGGTATCTTTCCCCTCCCCTCCAAATCATTTTGGTATAGAAGGGAAATAGTTTTTTGCCTGTATCATATGCTAAGATATCTGTCACCTTGGCAGCAAAATGGAAGCTCTGGGTGCAGACAGTTTTTCTCTGTCACCTACCACTAGTATCTTAAACTTGGCCATTATGAGCAACTGATCTTTGGTGACTCAAAATTGTTGCTTCAAAAATTGGTCTTTGTTTAGAATAACACCTGATCTAGAAGATCAGAGTCATTGGTTTCAGATGGGCAGCTGTGCAAAATGAATGAATGAATGATTGAATGAATGAATGATAATTTTCCAGTCATTCAGCAGGGATAGTCGGAAGAGACAAGGTAGCATTTGTCTCAGAGTCTGAGCAGCCTTCAGGCCTTTCAACTACATATTTTCCCATTGATCCATTTATACTTTATAGCCTCTATTACTATGCATACTCTGCCTTGTATTAAAACAAAATTTTATACATTATAGCAATAACACGTTCATCATTTGTACATAGTTTATTTCAAACCCAGTCTTGCATTATTCAAAATCATTTATCTATCCTAAACCTTTCTGATAATTGTACATAAAAATCATTGACAAGTATATTGACTAGAAAAAGTGTAGAGAAGAGCAACCAGGATGATTTGGGGACTGGAGACTAAAACATCTGAAGAACTGTTACAGGAACTGGACATGGCTAGTCTAGTGAAGAGAAGGACCAGGGGAGACATGATAACAGTCTTCCAATATTTGAAGGGCTGCCACAGAGAGGAGGGGGTCAAACTATTTTCCAAAGCACCTGTAGGTCAGACAAGTAATAATGGATGGAAACTGAACAAGGAGAAATTTAACCTAGAAATAAGGAGAAATTTCCTGACAGTGAGAACAATTAACCAATGGAACAGCTTGCCTTTGGAAGTTGTGGGAGCTTCATCACTGGAGGCTTTCAAGAAGAGATTGGACTGCCATTTGTCAGAAATGGTGTAGGATCTCCTGCATGGGCAGGGGGTTGGACTAGATAACCAACAAGATCCCTTCCAACTCAGTCTGTTAATCTGTTAAATATTCTTCTATTATCAAATTTTCTGTTGCTTTTATTTTGCAATCCTCTTGAAAAATTCTAGTATATTAGTGAATGCTATTTCCTTTTAGCTTCAGTTTCTCCTTTCAGAAAGCCATGGTTTGTTTAGAACAAAGGGCATAACCAAATCGGAGTCTCTGAAAATCTTGAATGCAAATCCCAATACTTTTTATATATTTATTTATTTAATAAGATGGATGGTGCCAGTTATAAAATATATAGTAAACAAAAATAAAGTATAGTTTAGTATTCTTAATTTTTAAATTATTTTATTAATTGTTTTAAACTTTAAATAAATTATTTAAATTATTCCAGTTAATTAAATAACTTATCTAATTATTTCAGTTCATGGTTTTTCATCCAAAACTCAAGTGTAGCCTTCAGCCTGAAAAAAGGATGTTTGGTTCAGATCAGTTTTCTGTACAAACCATAGTGATTTATCTCTTTCATACAAGATTTAAATCATAGATCTTAGTTTAAAAATCAAAATGACTGGATTCTCATAGCACAATGAGTGAAGAGTGAACAAAGCACATTTTGGTTTAGCATACGTGTGATTGCAAAAATATTCTTTCTCTCTTCTGAATCTCAAAGTAATTTAAAAATAGTGATTTTATTCATTTAATTCAGTTTTACTACTACCTGACTCTTCAAAGCAGCTTACAATATTTGAGCATACTATGTTAGGAATGACTGAAAGTCAAGCTACAAATAGATTTATCTGATCAGCTTGATCAGAAGTGACAATATGCCTGCCTATCATAGAAGTTGTATTATGCTATCTTAAATTTTATAGTGCTTAAAGCTCAAACCTTGGAGTTGTCCTGCATTTTGATAAGGCCAATTGACTAATCAACTATAGTGTATAAATGCATACATATTCTCAAAGTGCTCAAAAGATGATGTACCTTTATATATTGTAAATATTCTTCCAGGTGGTATACAAAACCTACTAATACAATTGTGCATTATCATATCCAGCAAATCTGGATATTGAGCTTTCATAGCTAGTAAGCCATTCTAACCTCTTTCCTAACAAGAGTTCAAAGGACTTTATAATCCAGAATTCTGATGTTCATAATGACTAACCAAATGCCTATTTGCTGTTCTCAAATAGGACATAATGATTATGTGTCATCAAGTCATTTTTGACTCCTTGTGACTACATAGATAAATTTTCTCTATGAAGGTCATACGGTGAGCAATGATATTTTTCAGCAATTTATATTCAAACAAATTCAGCTTTCTAATCTAGAAAGTATTAGAAAATAGTAGTTGAAAACATTATTCTGTAGTAACCCTCTTTTTAAAGCTACTTGAATTAGTGGTTATCCCTGTATCTTTAAATTCCAGCAACCTGGAATAAAGCAGAAAACTCCTAACAGTGAGGACAATTAACCAGTGGAACAGCCTGCCATCAGAAGTTGTAGGTGCTTCATCACTGGAGGTTTTTAAGAAAAGCCTGGACAGCTAGCTGTTTGAAATGGTATAGGGGGTTGAGCAAGAGGTTGGACTAGAAGACCTCCAAGGTCTCTTCCAGCTCTATTCTGATTGATTGATTGATTATTGCTTGTAAAGAGAAGCTTTATCAATGGACTAACAACCAAATAAAATTATAAAAAGCAGGAAAATATGTGTCCTTGGTTCTCTAAAAACCTTTGAAAGAAATTAGACCCCCTTGATGTCTACAGAGAATCTGTTCCAAAACTTAGGGGTAGTGATTAAGAAGATCTGTACTTCTGACTACATAAACCTATAGCATTCAAACTTGGAGATCTCCTAATTAAGTTAATGAGCATTGTGAACAGTAAGGTGTTTGCGCACAAAAGTAGTCTTTTAAGTCACATGCCAGCAGAAGACATCTCATGATGAAATTTTAGGATGAATAAAAGAAGATACTGGTGATCTGCTTTAATTAATCTGCTGCAAGACTACCCCAGTCCAAAAGCTACATTCTGCACCTACGTGGCCATTTTCACTGTGGCTTTCAAAGAGACTTGGCAAATTATCTTATTGTTTTTTTAAAAAAAAGGTTCTATCCATAGATCCATGGATGATTTCCAATTCAAAGCTTAATTTGAAAGGCTGCACCTTGGGATATTGATGAAATATTAGGCTCACAGCAAAGATCTGCCAGAGAGATGGGCTGTCTATGGCAATTTCAGTATTGAGGCTAGCTATAGCAAAAGTGTGGGGGCAGAATTGAGCCCTTCTAGTTCCATAATAGACAGCAGCCAGATAGGATGACCAGGCCAGATGGATTAGTATCAGCTCATAGTTGAGAATCCATTTGAAGGCTATCAGTGAAGAAAGAATTGGGCGACTTCAGTATGAGTAATGTGATGGCAATAATGGGAGGGAAGCTAGGACTAGCCAGCCAGTGGCTACTAAGACAGGCAGCTCTGCATGGAAGAAGTGGTGAAGACATGGGTAACTTGGTGCTTCAGCACAGCTGGTATGAAAAATAAATACCATTTTTGCTATGGGAATATTTTCTTCCCAATCATCTAGGAGACAGAGATATCATTACTCCTATGGCAATGCGTAAAATATTTATTCATTCATTTTATTTATTTATGTATGCCACAATCAAGGAGACTCTTGATGATTTATAATATATTCATAAACAAAGCTGTAAAATATCCATGATATAATACATAGAATGACAACACAAATAACAAAATAAAACTTCAATAATACAAAATGAAGATAAGTAGTCAGCACTTAACATATAAACAGTTTTAAAATCAATAAAATTGATGGTTAGCTTTTATATCCCAAATGTTTTCCAGAATAATTATGTTTTTAATAACTTCCAGAAAACCAGCAATGTGAAACTTGACAGAGTTCCTTTGGAAGGCCATAGCAGAGCATAATCTTTATGACAGAAAATATGACAGATATGACACATATCTTTTGTGAAATGGGGGACCAGTGGACATTTCTCTCAGGATATTCTGCATTCTGGATCAATTGAAGTTTCAGGGCGGTCTTCAAAGTAAGCCCTGGATGAATGGTGGTAAGGTTGCAAGGGACAGTACTGAGAACTTTGTACTTCAAACAAGACTGTAGCTGGCATACAGAGGGGAGCTGAGCAAAGCTGCCAGCTCCCCACCCCTAATAAGTGGTTTCCATCTCTCTATGAAGTAGTAGTCATCAGTTTAGAAGGTCAGTGGTAATGTTATCACATCAAGAGACTACAGTGAAGACATCAAAGAACCTCGATGAAAAAACAGTAAATCTGATGGAAAAACAGCAAGTTCAATTTCATCCCCTCCATAATCTCTCCACCTCCAGACTCTTGTTTAAGGCATTGGCAGCATTTCCTATGCAGCTGAAAAATCTGCTTCCTCTAGTAACTTCACTGATTACAAATGCTAGAAGAGAGATTAGAGACAGGTTGATCAGTTGCCCCATTTGGATGGATGGATTCACATGATCTTGATTCTATCCCTCTATTTATGCAGCCCAGAACTATTCTGGCTTTTTTTGGCAGCTGTTGCACACTGCTGGCTCATATCTAAATGGTTGTCCACTAGCACTCCAAGATCCCTCTCACAGTTACTACTATTGAGCAAGGTACCACTTATATTGTACCTGTGCATTTTGTTTTTCTTGCCTAAATGTAGAACCTTACTTTTTTCACTATTGAATTTTATTTTGTTAGATAGCGCCTGTCAAGATCCTTCTGTATCTTGAGCCTATCTTCGGAAGTGTTGGCTATTCCTGCCAGCTTGGTGTCATCTGCAAATTTGATGAGTTCCCCATCTATCCCCTTATCCAAATCATTGATGAAGATGTTGAAGAGTACTGGGCCTAGTAGTAGTAAGATTTTATTGCGGTCGGAGACCAAATTAAAATACACATAGAAAGGGAGTATATTTTACAAATATAGATAGATCATGTGGCAGTGCACCATCTACTGCCTCAAATACAATCTGTACTGTCAATACTAGTGATCCTCTGTCGTAGGGCTTACCCGTCACTTCCCCCGTTTTTTTTCAGCCACGACTGCAGCAAATTTTTTTGCCACCTATAAGGTTATGTTGGGGTCTGTGTCCTGGAAATAAAGGCTGAACATATCAGGTGAACCAGGGAATCTCTGGGAAATAGGAGAAATGAATCTTGATCTTGTATCCTGGGAGTACTGGGCCTAAAACAGAGCCTTGGGGTACTGCATACTTCCCTCCATGTAGATGCAGTTCCATTGAGGGCTACCCGTTGAGTGTGGTTGGTCATCCAGTTACGACCTGGTGGTGATGCTGTTTAACCCATATTTTTCTACTTTATCTAGTAGTAGGTTATGATCTACTTTATCAAATGTTTTATTGAAGTTTAAGTAAATTATATCGACAGTACTCCTCTGGTCCACTAATTTTGTTACTTTGTCAAAGAATGCAATAAGATTAGTCTGGCATGATCTGTTTTTGACAAACCATATTGGCTTTTGGTTATTACTTTGTTTGCTTCTAGGTGTTCGGTGATTTGTTGTTTGATTATCTTTTCCAGAATCTTCCCTGATATTGAGGTCATGTTGATAGGTCTGTAGTTTCCTGTATCTATTTTTTTTTTCCTTTTTTGAAGATGGGAACTATATCAGCTCTTTTCCAGTCCTCTGGCAGTTCCCCAATGCTCCAGGATCTTTGAAAGATGTCATTCAGTGGTTCTGAGATCTCGTCTGCCAGTTCCTTCAGAACCTTGGGGTGTAGTCCATTTGGTCCTGGTGATTTGAACTCATCTAGGGTAGACAGGTGTTCACTTACCATTTTTTCCCCTATTTTAACTTGTGTTCCTAATCTGTTTTTTGTGGTGCTGTTTTTGATAAGTTGGACTGTTTTTTTCTCTTTGTGTAAAGACAGATGCAAAAAACGAGTTAAGTAGTTCTGCTTTCTTCCTGTTGCTTGTCAACTTCTTGCCACTTTTTCCCAGCATGGACCAATTGTTTCCTTTTTAACATGTTGGAAGAAGCTTTATTTTTGTTATTTTATACTTTTGTTGCAAGCCTTTGTTCATCGTGAGCCTTAGTTTTCCTCACTTCATCTTTATAGGCTTGGGCTATTTGCTGATATTCTGCCTTAGTTATTTGCCCCTCTTTCCACTTTTTATACTTGTCCTTTTTGTCTTTCAATTTGTCAGAGAGTTCCATATTGTTATAAAAACTGAATAAAATCTAACCCTAAATGAAACTTCTTGCCTTGTCTTGGATTGGTCCATTAAAAATCAATCTAATAGATTTCACCCTATGGTCCTGATTGCTGGCTTTTCTAGTTGTTATGAACTGATAATCTTAACAAAATCTTTCTTATCTCTCCATCTGTAAGAAGAAGTTCTATAGCATTAACCTTATGACAGAAGATGATTCAAATATGCTGAATTAGTTTATTTTTTTCCATGCAGATAATTGCATTAATAAAATAAATTACAGGAATGGAATCTAGTCCAATATCTGCTGGACACCTTATTATTAGCAAATAAAGCAAAGCATGTTTTCTTCCAATTTACTTGATATATGACCTTCAAAAAGACTTTGTGATAATTTATTTCAAAGTTCCGCTATCTACACTTTCAGCACCTCATTTTGCCTATATAACAGTGAGAGGAGAAAACAATAAAGCCGACACTTTCAAGTTTCCAATAAGAAGAAAAGACAGTTGGCAGGCTTCTTCTTGCTCTACAGTTAAATATCTCTATTAAAATGCAAATTATCATCTGACACTACAAAAATAACATAACAGGAAACAGGTAGTCATGTCAAAGTCTGTTAAAAATAACTTGTGTTTATTTTCAGGAGAAGAGGATCAATGTGGTGGAATTTTTATTAAGAATAATATCAGCACCAAGCTTTTATTTGGATATGGCAGTTCCATGATATGTTGATTAGTATAACATTTGTGGAGCTTTCATGAAGTACTGCCCATCTTTGTCACTTCGGAACAGAGTGACAGCATAGGTTGCTTTTCCCATCTGTTCTCTAGATATGTGAATTTAATTTCCCTGAATTCTCAGCACTGGCTTTGCTGTCTGGAGCATCATGGAATTTGAGGGCAGAGTTGAACATCTGTAGATCTCTATTTCAGAAAATAAAGCATTCTTTAGAATATTTTCTGTGTATAGTTATTGTATCACTAGATTTCCTTAACAATCAGACTGTGAGGGTTGTGTAAAATTTAGAAGCTTAGCTATTTGTGCTTACATTGAAGAGCTGAAAACCGAAAAATGTAATGCCATAAGGAAAATTAACAATTAATAATGGTTAATATGAATGGAGGAAAATGGGCATCTATAATGGAGGAAAATGCCCAGCATGAAGAGTTAAAATGATAAAATAAAATAAATGAAACTAGGTTTGGGGGCATCTGTGTGCCAAACAGTGAATTGTCTATTTGCACTTGACCAGCACCAGTTTCATAGAAGGCAGTGCTCAGAAAAATCCTTAATCGAATACGCACACCAGCTAAATATATGAACCACAGCATAACAAACTAATCAACACTACAGCACACATACACATACGCACACACAGACTCAAATTCTTTCAAAAACCCCAAATAAAATCCATTCTCCCTGTCCAGAACATCTAACATAACTGCAATTACAGTCTAGGAAAGATGTCTGTCTGTCTGTCTGTCTCTGTCAATCTCTCTCTCTCTCTCCCTCCCTCCCCTCCTTTCCCCTCCCTCCTTCTCTCCCCCTCCCCCTTCTCTCTCCCCCTCCCTCCTTCCCTCTCTCTCTCTCTCATATCTGTCTGATCTATATGTTTCCTTTTTATAGAATCATAGAGTTGGAAGGAACCTTGGAGGTCTTCTACCCAAGGCAAAAATCTTTATTCCATGCCTGACAAGTCCAATCTTTTTTTGAAAAATCCAACACTTTCAGTATTGGAAGACTGATATCATGTCTCCCCCAAGCCTTCTTTTCATTAGACTAAACATGTCTAGTTCTCTTAGCCATTCATCCAGTGGTGGGTTGCTACCGGTTTGCCTCGGATCAGGCGAACTGGTAGCGGTGGTGGCAGGAGGCTCCGCCCACCCACCTGTACATCTCTGCACATGCGCAGAAGTGTTGTGTGCGCGTATGAGCACATGCGCACCCACGAGTGAACCAGTAGTGGCCAAAATTGAAACCCACTACTGCATTCATCATATGGTTTAGCCTCTAGACTCCTTATCATCTTTGTTGCTCTTCTCTGCACTCTTTCTTACACATTGAAAGAAACATTGTTTGTTATCTTTGACATTTGTTGCAAGTCTTACTTGATTCTGAGCATTTTTGACTCCATGCAGATTTGAGCTATTTTGCTTGTAATCTTTTTTAGTTATGTGCCCTTCTTTCCATTTTTTATACTTGTCCTTTTTATTGCTCAGTTTGTCAGATACCTCTTTGTGCAATCATGCTGGTTTCAATTGGAATCTCTTGTTTTTCCTTCTTTATGGTATGGGTAGTCCTCCACTTACAACCATTCATTTAATGATCATTTACAATGCCACTGAAAAAAATTACTTATGACAATTTTCACACTTACAACTATTGCAGTACAGGAGCCCTGGTGGCACAAGTGTTCAAATGCAGTATTGCAGGCTAACTCCTGCCCACAGCCTGGAGTTTGATTCTTATGGGCTCAAGGTTGACTCAGCCTTCCATCCTTTCAAGGTCGGTAACATGAGGACCCAGATTGTTAGAGGCAATATGCTGATTCTGTAAACTGTTTAGAGAATGTTGTAAAAGCACTGTGAAGCTGTATGTATGTCTAAGTGCAATTGCTATCCTTATGGTCATGTGATCAAAATTCAGACACTTGGCATGTATTTATAATTGCAATGTCCTGGGATCATGTGATCACCTTTTGCAACTTTTTGACAAACAAAGTCAACGGGGAAGCAAGATTCACTTAACAACCAGTTACTAACTTAACAACTGCAATAATTCATTTAACAGTTGTGTCAAGAAAGATCCTAAAATGGAGAAAAAAATCACTTAACAACAATCTTACTTAATAATAGAAATTTTGGGCTCAGTTGTGGTTATAACTCGAGAACTATTTGTATTGTTTTTATTTAGGTCTTTATTATCTCATTTTCCAGAGTTTTTCTCTTGTTTTTCCCTCTGGGAGTTCCATCCATGGAATCTTTCCAGTCTCTTTCTTACTTCGTTGAAGTCAGCTCTCTTGAAGTCAGCAACATTAGTTATGTGTCCCCGCATTATGGTGATTTCTAGTATGTTAGACTTCCCTCCAAAGTTTTTACAACTTCCACTTCCTCAACCATTTCATCCCTCCTGATAAGAATTAGGTGCTGTCCCTCTTGTTCACTCCACTGCCTTTAGCAAGACAAAGTTATCAGCCCACACTTTAGGTGTTTGATCTCCTCAGGGGTGGGTTCTAAATTTTTTTACTACCGGTTCTATGGGCGTGGATTATTTTGTGGGCATGGCTTGATGGTCATGTGACAATTCTTTAGGATTTAGCAGAGGTACTGGTCTACCAGGCTTTTAACTGCTTGCAGAGCTGTACTGGTCTACTCATTTGTTTTTGGAGGCACTGGTCTACTCATTTGTTATTGGAGGCACTGGTCTACCCATTTGTTTTTGGAGGCACCGGTCTACTCATTTGTTTTTGGAGGCACTGGTCTACCACCACATTGCCTTTTAACACTGATCAGCTGTAGGGCGGCCCTTTGAAGCCCCGCAGCAAGAGTTTAAACCGTTTTTTTCCTTCTAGCCGATCAGCTGGGGCTTGGGAGGCAGCAATAGATTGGGGGCGGGGCCAAATAAAAGGTAAAAATAACGCGGGGTGGGGAGGACCCAGCTCCCGAACAAAGAGAACTGGTTCGGTGACGTCATATCGTCACCGCTACCAGCTCGGCCGAACTGGGCCGAACTGGGAGGATCCCACCACTGGATCTCCTATTCACTGTAGAGTTTATCTCCAAGTTGGTGTTGGGGTTGTTGAAACCCCGATTGCCACAGTGGTGTGTTTCCTGCACACACCAGCTAACTGATTATCAAAAACTTTGTCTATTTCCTCCGCTTGGTTGGGTGATCTGTAGTACACACCTATGACAATATCATTTATTTTTCTTCTGAAATTCACCAAAATACTTTAAAGAAGGCTTTCCTCCTTGGTATTGTGTATTTCTGTAGTAATTCTTTAGATACAGAAGAACTTCTCCTCCTCTTTTGTTAGGTCTTTTTCTTTTGAACAATTTATAGCATTCTAGCAGCATGTTCTAATCATGGGTTCCATCCCACCAAGTTTCAGTAAAGCAACAATATTGTATTTGTCCTCATGAACTAGGACTTAAAGATCACCTTGTTTTTCCTTCCTCCATCTCTTATTGTATTCCTAAGTGTCCCTTCTTTCTCATCAGTCTCTTCCTCATTGTCTGATTTATTGTCTTGGGATTTTTTGCTTTGGGCTTGGTCCTAAACATTGTTCTCCTTCCCCTTTTAGTTTTATCTAAAGCCTTTTGGATGAGCCGGCCAGGTGTTTTCCAAACACATTGTTCCAAGTTTTTATGAGGTACAGCCTGTCTCTCACCAGAAAACCTTTCTGTGGTAATGTAAACCAAGGTCTAGAATTCCAAAGTTCTCTTGACCACACCATCCCTTGAACCAGCAGTTTACTTTTAAAATTCTCCACTGGGTGTTGGGTGGCAGTATGAAAGAGAAGACTACCTGTATCCCATATTGTTTTGCTTTCCTGTCTAGTTGTTTATAATCCATAGAAACTGTTTCCAGACTCTTGATTGTATCATTCATCCTAGCATGAAAGAGAGTATTTTCTCTTCCAGCAATCCAATCAATTTGCACTTGGTACAGATATAATTTGGGTCATCCAGGGCAGGAATATATATGTGGCACTTGTATAATTCTGGTTTCAATAAAACATTATTGAAAATAACGATTCTGACCAATACAAAAGAAATTCAGAGAAAGATTCATTTGATAGCTAGTGATAGTCAGTGTAGAAGTAAGAGGAAATAAGAGTTGTCCATATTGAATTGGATTTGAGCCCCAAGTCAAATTAGCTTCATGTATCAGTTTAAGCAGGAAGTGCTTTCTTATTCACCAGACTGAGATTTGAGCCTGTCTTTTGGATTATGTCATAATGAACTGAAAAGATTATTTAAAGCATAGACTTATCCAAAAATAGGATTTAATTTAATTTAATAGGATCAATAGGATTTAATTTTGTCAGAAGCGTAAGACTGTACTTCAGTAGGCAGTATTCCCAGTGACATTCAGTTTCTTCCTTTTTAAACTGAAATATATACTATTTGGATCAGGCAAAACTATTTTTCCTCATACATGAGAGAATAGACCTGAACAGAATTTCAAGTCTTTGCAAGCCTTTACTTACATTTATGTATTTATTCCCCATTTCTTTCACATAATGTCATAATACTTCACTATTTCCTTACTCTCCCTCATTCCTAAATAACTTTTTTTTTCTAAGGCAGTTTGGTAAATCTAATTTTCTTATAGAGTGCTTCAGGGGATGTTTAATAACAATTATCATTGTTACAGTTAAAGTTCTGTTCTTTGTGCCAGATGGTATTACTTTCCTCTTGATCAGTATGGGCTTGCATGTCATAACTATAACGGAAGTCTTGATCCCAATAACCAGATGCCAGGCAATAGCAGAAAACTATACGGTATGCAGATATAAAGTTTTCATAATTGCTTCAAATGAACCTTGGGCCTGATGTTTTTAATGAAATGGTTAGCATACATGTGCAACTATTGTATAACATAATTGGTAAATTCTAACAATATTATGTGGTTGTCGGAAAGTGATGACATTTGGTTGAATATATATTATGAATGAAGGCAAATGAATATATATGAGTATATATGCTCCATGACCATGTGTACTTCTTCAAGTGTACTTCTTTATAGAGAAGAAATATTTATACTTAGTTGTAGTATTAAGAAGGGTAATTCATACCAAAACAGTTTCAAAGCTATTTTACATGTTAAATATTATCATCTGTGTTTCTTTTAAGAAAAGGAAAAAAGCCAAAGTTTAGGATCCATATTTGGAAATCTGAGTCAATTTTTCACTTTATCCCAGAATTCTGGCCAAAAGTTCATGGAAACTTATGTCTCTCCTTCTCAGAAAATTTGCTTTCTTCATCATTTATAGAACTTGGGTTGGATTAAAAAGAAAGCAGGGGGGGAAATTATATTATGTCATTTCGGAAATTCTGCAGGCATGCAGAAGCCATCCAGTACAATCAGGAGCATCAACAAATGAACAAATATACAAGTTTAATCAGCAAACATAATTTTAAAGTGATAAACAAGTCTCTATTATTTTGCATAGAAATATAGGAATGTAACTTTCTCCTCAAAATATTGGCCTGGGACAGGACCAGTTACTTGATTTAACTGCATGAAGAAAAGAAATTTGGTCCTTAACATGAGCTGCCAGAAAGTGGCATTGCAGACAAGATGTTTCAGTCTGACCTTACAAGCAACTACCTGCTGTGTGTATCAAACTGTGGTTGGTCTTGCTATCAAACATTAATCAGTTCTGTCAGAGATGTCTCTCTGCTGTCACTGCACAATGGTTTCTGGCAAAGATAAATTCAGGTTACATATAAGAATAAGCATCCATTAAGGAAAAGTAGTTTTACAGTGAGACCGATTATCCAAAGATATGGTAGGATCCTCTTCACTGCATGTACCAAAGCAAGGCTAGATGGTCAACTAGGAGACATTAATTTGGGCTCCTGTACTGAGCAGGTAATTGGATTCAGTGGCCTGAATGACATCTTTCAACACTATGATTCTACAATTCCAAACAATAGAATGGACTTTCCACCAGTTTTATTTCTGAAAAAAATTACTCTAGAGCCAAAGCCTAGGTGCCTTGTTGAAAATAAACATATTGCTTTGGACTGGTGCTTTTATCTAGTAATTTGGTCTCCCATGAATATGACTGTAATTAAAAAAACAAACAAACTAAATAAAATAAAATCCAGGAGGCACATCCCTGGAAGGTGCCAAGGCAGATGTCTGTTGGTATACTGATGCTCAACTATGAATTTTGGATTAAAGATTTTAGGCTTTTACTTTTCTTTTGACCTGTTAATTTCTTTACTCTACTTTACTTTTTTTCTTATTGCTTGGACATCCTACACAAATATAGAGTTGGAAAAAGATTTTAATAGTTAAGCATTTACATTTCTACAGTAATCGTCTAAGACAAAATGGTGCAAATAGGATCCATAGTTCTATCATAAATTACCTTTAATCCATATATAGGAAACATGGCAGATTTTCCAAGGAACCCTTTTTCTTCCCTATATTACATCAGTGGGAAAACATTAATGATCTCATAAAATTTCCATACTAGATTACCTAGTACCGTGATGATGAACCTATGGCACGCGTGCCATATCAGTGGGCACATGAGCTCAGCTCCAGCACACTTTTTGGGCCTTCTGGGCCCACCAGAAGTTGGCCATTTCTAGTCTCTGGAGGGCCTCTGGGGGGGGGTGGGGAAGGCCATTTTCACCCTCCCCAGACTCCTAGAGAGGCTCTGAAGCCAGGTGAGAGAGAAAAACTACTAGGCCATCGGGTGCCAGGAGCGGGGTGGGTCGTGCGTGCGTGCACGGGGGCGGGGCGCATAGAATTATGGGTGTGGGCACATGTGCGCGTGATCCCCCCACCCCCCTCCTGGCACGCGATGGCAAAAAGGTTAGCCATCACTGACTGGTATTACCTAGAGTTATTCTGAGATGAAGCTTAAGGGCACTGAAGAAAATAGGCTATCAATAATCTCTTAATTTTGTTCTATTCTTTCTAAAGGTGGACAGTGTCACAAATCCTGTGGAAATCGATGTTGGGGACCTTCAGCAGATCAGTGCCAGAGTTGTAAGTATATTTGAATAAGAAATATTTTTAAAGTGAGAAGAAAACATTAAGACAAACCAGAAATCATGCTGTTGATTACTGAAATTTTTATCAAATAATTATGTTATGGAAGTTTTTTTATTCTCATTGACATAACCTTACTATGATATGGAAATAAGCAGAATAGTCCTGAAGTAGTAAAACTTCAGACTGTGCTATACATTCAAACTTTAACCTTTTTTTAATGAGAAAGCAATGGAAATAAAAACTATCCCACGTCAAACAGCCTGCTCAGGAGTCATAGAAAGTTCCCCACAACTAGAAAGTGCACAGTGAGCAGCAAGATCTCAAAATAATGTATGGTATTTGTGTTGGCCCTAGATATCATCACATTGGTTTTAAAGTCTGCACCATGAAAGTGTATACATGTATGATTGCTGACATATAGGAATCCATCTTACTGGGATTACTGTAAATTCAAATCCTTATTAACACAAATAATTTAGCATCAATGAGATCTTCATGGTTACAGACAAAAATGCTGAAAACCTGGTGGATAAAAGGAAAGGATGGTTGGCATACATACAAAACAAACATACAAAATGTTTAAAGGTTTCACCTTAATATATATACTAAATAAATGTTCAGCTAAAAATGTGAAGAAGAAAGGGGGGAAATCTTGGCAGCATAGGCAGAAACATTGATCCTAACTTTCAGTTTTGATATAAGAAATATCTTCTTGATACAAAGAAAAGAGGTGGTTATTGATTTACTCAGTGATCTCTTATCTATCAAGATCTTGAAAAAGATTCTTAAATCACTACAAATTAATTTTCTGAATTAGTTCATTTTTCAAGATCTTTTCTCATATTCCCAAATTTCAAAGAAGACTGTAACAGTTCCTAAATCAATTGACAGATAGTAATACAGATCGCCCTCGACTTACAGCCACTTGTTTAGTGACCATTCAAAGTTACAACCAGAGTGGAAAAGTTATTTACAAGAAGTTCTCACACTTACAACCAACACAGCATCCCCATGGTCACATGAGTAAAATTCAGGTACTTAGCTACTGTCATGTATTTATGATGATTGCAGAATCCCATGATCATGTGATCAACATTTGTAACTTTTTATTCCCCCCCATTGAATTTGTTGGCTTCTGGCAAGCAAAGTCAATAGGGGAATACACTTAATGACCCGTTAATTTCTGGAGAGCAAATGTCATACATTTTGGTGGGGAAAATGGACCACTGATCATTTCAGATGATATTGTAGAAGCATTTGTGAATTCAGTAATGAATTAGGAATATTTCCCAGCCTTGCATTTTAAATTGGAAAACGATTCAGTGCATTTATAATGTGTGTGTCTCTTTTCTTTGAAATGAGTATTTTAGATCCCTGAAGTTGGGAACTAACCTGGCAATTTCCTTAAGGCTTTGTGGTGAAAATATTTATTTATTTATTTATTTAGTTAGTTAGTTAGTTAGTTAGTTACTATCCTATCAGTTCCTTAAAAGCCAAGGATCATGTGGTTCTGAAGACCCCAAGTAGTTGAAAATGCCTAATCAAATTGGAGGATAGATAGATAAATAATATGTAATATGAAAAAATAAAAGACTATCCAAAGAAAAAAATAATTACATATATTTCCATAAGATGGAAGTGCATATGAGCAAAAAAGTGAACAATATCTCTAGATCAATTATGTGAGTTTAGCATTTTAACTAAAGATCAACATCTTTAATTAAAATCCTGGTGTTACACTAATAACTTTACATGTCCCTCTTATTGATTTCAGCTATTTTCCATTTTCTCTCCCACTTGGTAGATTTATAATTCTATGTAATAAAGAATTAAAGGAAACATTTACAATGATTAATTACATGCAACTGTGTAACCCAACTAAGTAATCCAACTATTCCTACTACTTTCATAAATGTCCCTGGAAACCAGTGAGAAGGCAGGCCATGAGACATCAGTTTCCATTGTCTGCTGTTCCCATGCTACTGGAGAACAGACAAATTTAAATACCAAATAAGTTATTTCTAATAGTTATGATCTGACCCATTATGTGCATCAGCAGGGCTCCTGTGATTGTTGTGTGCTCATTAAAGCACAAGGAAAACTCAACTAATTTATAACAGAAAGGTTTAGAGGGATGCATGCATGTGTGTAAATATATATAGAGAGAAAGAAAGCAATTCTGAGTAATGAGTTACTATGGAGTTATTATTTCCATTTAGGCACCACTTGACTCCAAAACAACTCTGGGTGACTCACAATATAACTGAGAAAATAAAATACAATATGAATAAGGCGGAAAACAGATAAATAAAAAACAGAGAACAAAATGGTGAAATTTCCCAATAACCAGAAAGCATGTGCAAACACTTTATTCTTTCATTCTAGGCACAAAGTACACATAAGTAGGACCCAGGTAGCAGGAGAAGTTTTGCGTGATTATTAAAAATGTCAAAATACAGAAAGTAGATTTAGTTATTTTAGGAACAGAAGGTTTATTAGAGTAACAGTAATTCATTCTCCACAGAATGCTCCCATAGAAAAGCCAAAGCAGAATGTTGAAAGTGGCCTCAGTGAGTTTAGCATTACTATTGCTGTGACATTTCTGAAATATTAACAAAATAACAGGAAGAATCAAGACGGACCCAGATGTAGGTGATTTCTTTTAACTTGTTCTGGCCCAAAGGTTAGTCAAAATGTGTAAATTACAGTAGTTAGTCATGCTAATGATCTATCTTAACGTTCTCAGACACTTCCACAGTGAGAAGAACTCTGCCAATTGATGCCAAGCAGCAAGGATTAAATAGGTGGAACTCTTGCAAAGAAGATGAGTGAAAAACTTATTCTTAGGTATAGCCATTTTTATCTGAATTTCAAAACAAGGAAGAGAGAACTTTCCAAGGATGTTCTCAGAGTGCTAACAAAGTCAAGATGGTGGCAGTAATAGTGCGATTGAAACTGTGCCTGTTTTTATGTGCTACGCATGGGCATCATTTCAGCTGCAGATCCACCAGGGACTTCCTGTCGTACCTCAATTGTAAATGAACAGGAATCATAACCTGTTTCTTAATAAAAACCCTTATGGAATAAGAGGAAATAATTCATATCAATTCATTAATACAAACATTAATGAGAGTTTTTACTAAGAATGCTCCTAGTTCTGTAATCTTGTAAACCTATAGCAATACATAGATTACAAAAAATATGAAATTTGATTCTGAATTTTATTCAAAATGCATTTCTGTGAGAGGAGTTATTTAAAAAGCTTTGTTGCAGTTAAACATTATTACCTGTTATTGTATATGTCTCTGTCTTCCATTTTTAATATTTAAAATTGTATCAGTGTGAATTTAGCTCTTATGTTTACTTCCCTAATGGTATTTGCTCACTGTACCTTAATCTGAACCCCTATCTTTATATTTATCACTCTGTCATAAGAGCCAATTACATCTTTTGAATGTCATAAAACATGTAACTGAAATATACTTTCCTGGGATTTTATCTGATGTGAATCAATATCTAGTATAATGTATTAAACTATGTAACAAAAATGCTGATTGAATCACAGAAGAGATACAAGGTCTGTCCAGAGGATTTACAGACCCTTTCCAGCCTTAAACTTGTTTGTCAAAAAGCAAGTTTTACTAAAACCATTCTTCTAAATAAATGTGCATAAAACTGAACTTGTTTTCATTTTATGTCTTGCAAATGAGAGGCTGCAATGAATATAGAACAATCTGACCACAGAGAGCTTAACTAAGTAGTCTAGCCTTACGGGTGTAGTTATACCAAACACAACTCAAAACTAAAACATTAAATTGAAGTCTGGTCTATAATTACTAGCTCTCTTTTTTTGAGGCTTTATGGTTATACAGTTCCAGACAAAATTCTAAATTCAGGATGGGAGCCAGAATAAAGAAAGACACTAGCTTGAACAAAAGGAAACCTAATTCATTTTACAAAAGAAGTAAAATAACATACCAAATAGCCTGTGCTTAATTATCTGAACACAATTCTACAATAAAAAGTAAAAATGGATCATTTATAATTCACTAGTTTTACACTGAATGCAAGACAAGGTTGAAACCAATACAAAAATTGAGGAGAAATTTGGAATCATTTTATTCTTGAACACTTTATTTCTGGCTCAGTGTTAATAAATTCTGCTTTGACTTGGATCTGGAGCATATCTTCCTATCTCCCCAGTAATTTGGGGGGGGGGGAATCTTCAGGGATATATTATTTGCTTTCACTTAATTTGTTGTTGTTAGTTGCGAAGTCGTGTCCGACCCATCGCAACCTCATGGACAACATTCCTCCAGGCCTTCCTGCCCTCTACCATCCTCTGGAATCCATTTAAACTCACACCTACTGCTTCAGTGACTGCTTCAGTGACTCCATCCAGCCCCCTCATTCTCTGTCGTCCCATTCTTCTTTTGCCCTCAATCATTCCTAGTGTCTTAGGTGTCTCTGCACGGCATAGCTCATAGCTTCATTGAGCTACGCAAGCCCCTTCGCCACAACAAGGCAGTAATCCATGAAGGGGATAATTAGTTAATTAATTAGTTCAATACAAATGCAATTCAAATGTAACTGAATTCAGTTCAGATGTAATTCAATTCAGTTGAATTTTAAAAAAGATAACTTGTTGCTAGTCTCTTATTTCCTTATCTGTTGTGTTAGTATGTTTCTATCAGTATTAAACATAATAATAGGATGTCTTATAAATGCATAATTTCAATTTAAATATCTGAAGAAATAACAGATCAAGAAACAAATAGATTATCATCCTTTCTTTTGAATCAATCTGCTTCTTGGAAACTTCAGGTCTTGCTTGCTCTGGTTTAGGACTTTGACCATGGGCTTAGGACCAAATGCAGTAGCCATGGCAGAGAAGATAACAGTTTGTAAGCAAGTAACTTTCAACAATGTTTTTAAATGAATTTTCTTTTGTATATTGTTTGTCACTTTTTTTAAAAAAATCAGAACTAAAAGTCTACTTCTCTCTGATATAAATGTTGGAAAAGATGGTCCATTCCCACAAGTATTTATATATTAGTGATTAGATTAGAAGATATCTAATAGCTTCATTTCACCACCACCATCACTCTATATGTAATATGGCAATATATAATTAAGATAAATAAATGCATTTAATTATCATTTTAATGAACTCCTCCATGAACTCCAGTGGTAATGGTAAGCAGTTTGATTAGATCCCCACATCTACATTTTTTCCCACTTTAGTTGAAAAGATATTTGCTTTAGTGTTCACCTTTTTTTTCTGCCAGGTCATCACCTAATTGGTATCTGTGGCAGAGCGCCTCATCAGTTCTTGCCGCTTTGTGTTTTCTCAGTCCATTTGCAGCCTAGGCCATGTTTCCTGATTTCTCCTCTGATCTGTCTGCCCCCTCTAGTAACAAAAGTGGTGTGTGCGGAGCAGTGTGATGGGCGATGCTATGGACGTTCTGTCAGCGAATGTTGCCATCGAGAATGTGCAGGAGGCTGTTCCGGACCCAAAGACACCGACTGCTTTGTAGGTTTTAAAAGTCTTTCTTTCATACCACTTTTTTCATTGTGGTATTTTACTCCAAGAAATTTGTAAACATGTTTTGGATTTTTATTATATTGCATATAGAGTGTAAGATATCCACCAGACATCTTAGCATTCATATTTTCTATTATGTTCCTGTTACTTACCAACTTATTTCAACCATTCAACATTTATAAGATTTGCAACTAGAAGTTTGGAGCCATTTATTGGTGAGAATTTCATCTTAAGTGAAACTGCATTATTTACTTGCCTAAAATTAACTGGTTACAGATGTGGGTAATTCATTTAGAACTTTGATTTTAATTGAAATATAATGCACACATCAGAAATAACTTCAATCATGTTTCCCTAAGAACAATCACCAATGTTTTCTACCTAAGAAGGCAACTTTCATTTCTTCCTTGATGGTCTGTCTTCTCTTGGAAGCAGCTTCTGATTTCAGTCCCAAGATACCAAAAGAATGCACTGCTGTACTTATGTCCATGCTTCAGTTGCTTAGGCTCATTAGGGTAGACATTATGTCATGGGGGCAGCAATCTTTTTCTCATTACCCTGGTGGACTTTTGAAGAAAGCACAAGGAAGTCCTCTGCTGTGGAAAGGGGTATTAGGTATTGAGAGATATAAGAAATATGAAATCTATGAGAATCCTGCCATTTTATTTTATTGTTAGCAAGGTCTTCCTAAAATCCATTATATGTGTGAGTTTTTGAGTAAAAACCATATCCAATTTACCTTTATATCATATTACTCCTCCTATGGTCAATTTTTTTTAGCTCTTAATAAGATGCAAGTGCTTTAATTCTATTATTTCATTAAACATATGTTTATATTTCATTGCAGGGGTTTTGTTTGCACAGGGAACATAAAATATAACCACTACCACAATAATAATGATTAAAATATTTTTGGCAACATTTTAAGTTGAAGAACCAATTGAGTACATATTTGAGAAATTGGAATTAGGAACCGCTCAGAGGAAGAAAATAATAGTTATTTAATTCCACAGCTAAAGTTAAAGTGAAAAATCAAATTCAAAGCTGGATTTGCAGATATATATTTCAAGCTCGGGCTTGAATTGCAGAGCATAAATTTGGAGATTGTTTCAGAAGATGACATTCAAGGCAGAATCCCTTTCTATAACCAAAATCTGCCACTCACTGGCATCACTTTATCATGCAATTTGAACTCTTTGTGTCACCCTACCAACAAATACTTGATTAAAATCAAAAATGAGAAAACATGGAAGAATGAGTAATATGTCACTTTGATTAATGTAAAGTTTGTAGCTGGGGTGGTAGTGGAATTTACCATCCTATCCCATATATAAAAAGGATGCACACCTTGATTTCAACCTTGGAAAGCGAAAGAAACCCTGTCTGTCACAACTAAACATCTTTCACTCTGCTGCCCCAAATGGAATGAAGCTGAATCTGGATGAAGGGATGAAAGAATCTGGATGAAAATGATGAATCAAAAAGAGTTGAGGAAGGACAGTTGTCTTCCTTTGACCAGCATGTGTTTATTTTAAAGTTGTCCTTAAAGGTGAAAACCTTGTGGTGAAAACATGAAAGTTAAATGGAATTAGATAATAGGGGCAAAATGGCAGTTTATCAACTGTAAATGTAAAGTGTAAAAGTGTGCATGTTTTCTTCAGAAGAAAAGTAGCTTTCAGGAACTAATTTAACACTGTTAGGTCTGTAAAACTATTTGGTGGCACCTTAACCTTCTCCCAGTGATAGTTACCAGATCCTGCCTTTGCATATGTATCTATTTTTTTTCAGGCCAGGATAAATCCATTGTACTTTCACTGGATTTGACCTATACAGCCCACTCTTATGCTTGAACATTCAGGGATCTGAATGAACAAGCTGAGTTTCTTCTTGAACCCAGAACAGGCAGATTAATCTACAATTAACTTGAAGCCACCCTATTCAATATGGCTTTTTTGTGTCTCTGTGACCTGGAAACTAAACAGCACTTGAAAACAGGCAAAAGATAGATCCTAAGCTGTTGCTCCGATCCTTTATCTGCAATTCATTTGAAGGGGCTGTCAGATACAGGTTCAACAAGGTTTTGTAGCCATAAACTTTTTAAAAAAGTTTTTCGTTATGCAGTTACTGTGCAATTTGTTGTAATGACAAATTCATACATTATTGTCTGGGAAGACAATAATAGATAAAAATGGAATTAGTAGAAAGAAATAAGTGAATAATTAACAATATTTCAACACAATGAATTAAGAGATGTTCTAACATAGACTGTTTTCTTTAACCTATAATGCTCTACTGTGAAAATTGCTAGATAAGACACTCATCTGTCTTTCTCTGTGTGCTGGTAAGTATTTGTTTATGTGAGCACTCTTCAAAGCAAAGAAGTGTGTATCTCTGCAGCTTTACTGTTTCAGCAGATTTGCTCACAGAGTTCTCACAAAGAACAGTGAGAAATGAAATTAAACTAAATGTAAATAGGTTTCCAGCTTTTTTGGGCCTTCCTTCATCAGTTTGACATTTAGTCTTGCTAATTTAAGATGTCTTTCATCATAACATTTTTTTGCTTTTGTCCAGTGTTCAGCCAATGTCCATCTAAACATGATTGACATTTACCTTTTACATATTAAGTTGCTCTATTCATTGCCTTCTTTATAAATTCTATCTAGAGTTGCTAATAGCCAAACAATATATTCCTAATATATTGCCAGATATTCCTACAGTTGTAGTCAGATTTTACTTAACATAATGTCAGTTCAGTAAATGCCAATGAAAACTCTGAGAACGCTGCTATTTCTTCACTTCCAGGCTTGTATGAACTTTAATGACAGTGGTGCCTGTGTCACCCAATGCCCACAGACTTCAGTCTACAATCCTGCCACATTCCAGATGGAAACCAATCGAGATGGCAAATATACTTACGGTGCTTTTTGTGTCAAAAAGTGTCCACGTAAGTTACAGCAGGGTTATTTTTTTTTCTCAGTGAAACACCTTTGTTTTAAAATTCCATTATCCACAATTTAAGAAATTATTGCAGCCAAGTTAAATATGAAATTGCAGTATTAATTCAAATTCAAAGAGCCTTGGATAGTACAGTGGTCTAAAGCCCTGTTATTAACATCAGCTGCCTGCAATTATTGCAGGTTCGAATCTCACCAAGGCTCAAGGTTGACTCAGCCTTCCATCCTTTCTAAGGTAGGGAAATTGAGGACCCAGTTTGTGGGGGCAATAAGCTGACTTTGTATAAATATACAAAAGTATGAAGGCTATTGCTTAGCACATTGTAAGCCGCCCTGAGTCTCCAGAGAAGGGCGGCATATAAATCAAATAAAAATAAATAAATAAATAAATTAATAGTTTTAATTTGAAAATTAGTTTTAAAACCAATGGGTTTATTTTGAATACATTATATACATTATTCTAAGAATAGAATTCTTGGGGAGCTGACATTTTAATAAGACCTTTTGCATAAGAACTAAAACTGTCTTAAATATTATGGGTTTTATAGTCAAAATTTCAGGTTACTTGCATCCAATAATGTATAAGAACTGCATGACAAAGGTCAGATTTGGAGAACTAACTAACATTATATTTTCCTTAAAAGGTTTCATTTTTGTTTTCCATAAAGTATAAGTGAAAATTATATTTATGTTTGCCCTTTTCTTGGAATTTTGAAGTGCCATCTGGTAATGTCAGTCATCACAAATTTATTACTATTCAAGAGTGCTCACAATTTTGGTGTTAGAATTGTGTACCCCATTCTACATATTAAATACATTCTGGAATTGGGCCATAGAAAACCTGCAGCTGCATCATAATAGGGATGAATCCCAGATCTTTTCTTGGTGTTAAGTCAAGACTTGGTCTCGGCCAGGAGACAATATTGTCTCCTGAAAGTGAGATGCCACAATATGTTAGATCAGAATCATTTTGCCTCCTCAGGGATGAGAAAAACCCTATCTAATGCAGTGAGTAGATCAGAAACATACCTTGAATTATTTGTTTCAACCAAAACCTGAAATAGCAAAATCTCAGACAGGAGAAATGCATCCAAGCATTAGCCAAGCAAAGTCATTTGAAGTTGAATGTGAGACATAGAATGTAGCTTTCAGAAACTTAGACTGAATGGCATCTAAACTAGAATCATCTGTAACATATGAATTATTCACACAGGGTTTTTTTACCTTGACTTGAGCTGATGCAGAATCTATTGTGGTGAGCAAATTTACTAGTCTCCCACACCACAACAGTGTTGTTTTTGCTCAGATACAGAGGTAGTTGGTAACCCACGTATTATTACATTGTGCCTGGTGCCTGGCATTCACAAATCCAGTTATCTAAACCTTAATGTTTTATTTTAATCAAGAAATTACAATCTTCTGTAAAACTTAACTTGGACAATCATTACAAAGATTCATGCAATAACTATGGCTTGCAGAAGCTGGCTGATATCTTATTCTCATTATTAATTGTTTCAGAGCTTTTGCTGTTATTGTTGTGTATTTTAAATTTTATATTTGTGTTTTATTGCTATTTCTGTACTTTAAATTCTGTATTTTGTTTTGTTAATCTGAGACTTTAAATAGATTCTGAAAAGTATACTCTCAAAAATTCTGAAGAGAGAGAGACAGAGAGAGAGAGAGATTTATACCCTCTGTTGGGCTTTTAATTTGAGCTTGTATTCTGATTGGCTGTCAGTCTCCCATGGGGCCATACAGGGGTAACTTTGTAGGTTATCTTTTGAGTCCCAGGCTTGGTTGAGCCTTGCTGGGTGATGCAATCTTCCCAGGTGCCATGTAGTGAATTCTGTTGCTAGATGGGTTGGAGGACTAATCCTATCTTTGTTGGATCTTGGGTGAGGACATTTGCTTATGAGTAGACCTAACTATCTCTTTGTCTCTTAAGTGCTGACATCTGCTGTGGGCTATTGAGAGTGTGGGATCTATTAAGAGTGAGTCTGCTTCCTGCCTAAAAAACATGTTTCCCCATTTCTCATCTAGGAAGGTATAATATTGTGCCTTTTTAATATTTCCTAGAATATTTCATTTTTCTAGGAGAGGGGTGGGTGCTAACTTCCTACACTGTTTAATTGTATTTATCTTACTACCTTCTTTTACTGGAAGAACTCATCTGGAATCTAAACATCCTTGTATATTAGATGCAGCCATATGTAGAAATATTAACATGTTGAGAAGCTCTATTTTAGTCAAGGATGAGGCACTCTTTAAATTCCCATGTCCCACAAATTGCTTCTTATCATTCCAAGATTTCTTTTAACACCTGGATTATATTTCAGTTTTTGAAATGTTATATTAAACAATGGCAAAAATCTGGAAGTACTTTTAGTATGTATCGATGTGTTTCAGTTGCTACTATAATGCCACTATACAACCTAAATTTAAATTCTGAATATATAAAAATAATTATAATTTCCAGGCAAAAATGGGCAGTTTTAACACTGGAACAATTTTAATCATTCATTCTGTACATAAAAAATTAAGCCCTTAATCCAGTTATGATGACAAGATAATCCCAACATTTGTTCTTAGAACTTCTAAAGGAGTAGAATATCTAACATGTAACATCCATGAGTTACAACAGCAGTTGGGACCAGAATTTCTGTCACTAAATAATGCAGTCGTGAAGTGTAATGTCACATGACCACATTGCTTAGTGATGGATAGTCCTGATGCTCCTATTGTTAATCAAATCTTTAGGCAATCAAGTCTTTAGGCAAAGACCAAGCCAATTCAAGCAGTTTCCAGGTTGGTTCCTCCCAAACCCAAGTCTTAGTAAAATAAGGGAATGCCTCCACTTCAAGTCCCTCCCACCTGCCTATCTTATAAGTGCGGGCAGGTTGCCAAGTGCCCGTATTTTGATCATGTGACCACAGGGTCACTGCAACACTATAACTTTGGGAACCATGTATACCTACCATTGGGTTCAGCACCACTGTAACTTTGAACAGTCTCTGAATGAATGGTTGTAACTTGAGGACTACCTGTATTCTGTTTCAAATTTGCTGTACAGCCCATGTGAGGCAACTGAGAGCAGTCTAAATTCAAGGTTCTCTCTGATGCCAGTCACTGATTTTAATCTGCCCACTGCCAGGAGTTTGATCCTGACCAGCTGAAGGTTGATTCAGCCTTCCATCCTTCTGAGGTCAGTAAAATGAGGACCTGGATTGTTGTGGGCAATATGCTGACATTTGTAAACCACTCAGAGAGTGCTGTAAAGCACTATGAAGCGATATGTCTAAGTGCTAGTGCTATTGCAATGTTCCTCTCACTATCAGTGTATGTTACAAGACTGGCAACTTCCCAAAGGTAGATAGGCAGGCAGGTAGATATGCAGGAAGGGGTTTGTGTGTATCATTCATCATTTTAAGTGTGATGCCTTCTTCTCCACCCAGAGCATTAAGCCACTAAGCTATATTGGTATTATGAATGAAGTTTGGTGGGGAATTTTGAATAGACAACAGAGCAGTTTAGTGACCAAATTCTACCTCAAAGGAATTAAAGGCCACCCTAATATATACCATTCATCTCTGGCTTTGGAGATGGGGGTGCCAAGTGGAGCATAACTTACAAAATGAGTACAGGTTTTGAATTACAGAAGCTTTCTTGTTTGATGCTGAGCTTTCTGCTCCTTTAACTAGAAGTGCAAATTTATCTGAGGATGATCTGTTGAGTGCTTGTCTATTATGCAGCAGATACAATTATGAAGGATGGACAAGGTAATGTTGGTTACTCTATTAGAATAAATTGGCAGTATGAATTAGTGGGGGCTACACAGTGAGGGGTCAATCTGACCAATCTATTCCTTTTTTGCAAATCTCTGAAATACACACATTCCAAGGCTTTGCTACCAGGTATAATACATTGAAACTACTGATGGTTGGTTTTTGTTTTTTTTTTTACTTCTGGCTTTCAGCCAAAAGCTATTTCGTGCTTCTGTCACAGGCTAAGTATTTTTTTTAATCTGCTCTGAGGCAATTCCCCAAAGTGTGAATAGCCAGGTGATAATGGCCAGCCTAGACTTGATAAAATGTGTCAGTGAAACTGAATACTTTGATTAGGCTCAGGACTCAAAGCTGAAAAAAAATGAAGATTTAGGGCAACCTTTCTCAACCTTCTCCAAGCAAAATATATTGGTGGGGGGAGTGGAATGGATGTTCTTCACTGTAGGAAGTCACTAGGATTGTACAATATGGGAACAGAGAAAAAGAGTCAGCTTTAAGGGATGGCAGGCAGTGACTATGTTTGTGCTCAAGAATATTCAGAAACATATTTTGTGCATCAAATCTGAAGCATGGCATATACTGTATACTACTAAAACTCTCATTGTCATGACCTTTAATCGGATGAGTGGTACATCATGGGTCAACAATTTTTGAACCAGGGTAGCTCAAACTTACAAAATGAGGTCAAAATCTGGGGACCCATGACACCTGAGGGAATGAAATTTGGGAAAGTAGTGGTTGTGTTACTGCTACTGGTCACTACTGAGCTGCTGTGTAGTCACATGGGATTCATTTTCAACACTCTGTTACAGTTTTGGAGCAACACGTGCAATCCCTTGCTTCCTACCAACTAAGCAGTAGCCACTAACCTGCCTTCTAGAAAAGAAAGAAGGGAGGAAAGGAGGAAGGAAGGAAAAAAAGGGAGGAACAGGGAGGAAGGAATCCTGTGCACCATTCTCAGCCCATGCCATTCCATGTAGCATCTTTTGCACACACCCATACACTCTCACTGGTCTGTGCGGTCCCCCTATGTACCTTCCATGATCCACACATTACTTCTTGTGCATGCTCCCTTCCCAACCCATGTGGCACTTCTAATGCACCTTCATGTTCTGTTTCTCATTCACATCCCCATGCACCCCTTCAATCCCTCCCTCACCTGGCAGCAGTTACTTTCAACTTTCTGCTGGCTTCTCCACCTATTCTCTCTCTCTCTTCAAATTTCCCACATAGGAAGTAAATGGGGAAGCTGGCAAGATTTGAAGGGAGGGAGGGAGGGAGGGAGGGAGGGAGGGAAGGAAGGAAGGAAGGAAGGAAGGAAGGAAGGAAGGAAGGAAGGAAGGAAGGAAG
>WNWU01000006.1:51270205-51317536 GCA_012654045.1 Ptyas mucosa | reverse complement strand
AAGGAAGGAAGGAAGGAAGGAAGGAAGGAAGGAAGGAAGGAAGGAAGATTGATTTCTGAGGCTCCCTGCCAGCTTCACACAAGGAAATTCAACATGGCCATTCTGTTTCTCTTATGATGATAAAGAAATACCTCTGAAATGATGATCTCCTGGGGCAGGGGTTGTCTAGTATATGATACAATAATAAATTGTTTATTCAGCTATGGGAAGATTAACTTAGTTCATGTTTGCAGCTAATTTGCAACAGTTTAATCTATCACTGTTTTTAAAGAAGTTGAGCAAGTTGCCTACTGGGTTAAACATTTCAGACCTGCCCATTATATGACTTTTCTATTAAGGACATATGGAACCTAAGAAAGTCTGTTTATTACATGATCCACTTGCCCAAGTAGTTTTTATGTACATTTTAAAAAGGTTTTTAAAGAAGAAAATTATTCATGACATTGGATGAAATTACTTCACAAAGCAAAAGTGACTATAAGGCAAAATAGTTAAAATATCCCGAATTCCCTCTAAATTTAGCTGGGGAATTTGATGATTCCCCAGCTAAAGTCTTCACTTAAGGCAAATGTTTGTTCTACTGTGATTTCTCTTCAGATAAATTGTGATGTCCTATTCCAGGGGAAAATCCAGAATGAATACTTTTTTAAAAAAATGTAAGCAGTCATTTTGCCATCACAGTCTTTGGGGTCATTTCATATTTTACTGTTGTCATTAAAGAATAACAAACAAACAATATCCTTCAATGACTGGTGTTTTTTTGGAAATTCAGGTGCCAGCCAGGAACATAACAGTTACCCAAATAGTTCTGATAAATATAACAAGTAACCAAGAAGATTAAGTGTTTTTTTTATAAAAGTTTTTTTTTTTTTTTTAGACAAACACACATACAAACATACAATGTATTTTCTTTGAACGGAGTATTTGGCCGGTTCACAAATTTAATCAATGTTTAGTCATTTCAATTAAGTTTACAATTTCTATATTTCCTTTTTGCCATATCTTTTTTTTAAAAAAAACCAATATTACCCTTCATTCTCATCTCTAATCTTAATCATAATCAAATTCAATTTTTCCCTTCTATCTAAATTATACCACTTCCCATTGTCGTCTATTTTTATATCTATCCTCATATTGGTTAGTTATGTAACATTACAATTGTTTAATATAAATCCAACATTTTATCAATCAGTTAATTATATAACTATCTTTTTTTGTATATTAATCAATATGAACATAAATCTTCCAATTATTTCCATGCAATCTAATTTCTTACAAATCAATTAGTTGTATTTACCAATAATAATAAACCAAATAATTCCCCCCCTTTATGTTACTCATTGAACTCTCCCAATAAACCAAATAGTTTTGCCCATATAATCCTTCAAATCATCTTAATCATTTCTACTTTCATCACAATATACAATTAAAAATATTTCAATCGTTACAATTTCCCTAATTAAATTTAACAATGGTCTAGCTGTTATCCAAGCTACAACTTAATCCTTTCTACTTTCACCACCATATACCATTACAGGTATTTTGATTGCTACAGTTTATGCTTATTCATATTTCTAAAAGAAATTCAAAAAAAGAAAAACTTGTCATTATCTAGATTTCAAAGATACAAAAACAAATATTCCAATTATTATTCATTTCATTTTTACAATCGTATGATTTCCCATTTGTTTCTTACTACTATTCATATTTCAATTCTAAATATATGTAACATCTTTCTCTTTCATTTCTTTTTCTTTTTCTCCCTTCCCATTTTTCTTTTTGCCTTTTTCTTTCTCCTTTTTTTCTTTTGTGTTTTAAAATCTTGAACTGTCCTCTTTTGCCCTAATTTTCCTCTTGTTTCCCATTTCTTTTCTCCTTTTCTTACCTCCCCACTATTTATCCCACTGTTTATTCCAGTGTAATCATTCTGTATTTCACAAATTTGGACTCTTCTATTTTGCACTGCATTTCCTGTTGTTTTCCATCCTTTTCCTCTCTTTCTTTTCTTTTCACTGTTAATCCCAGTGTAATCATTTAAATTTTTGTATTCTTTCTATGCCACCCTTCTTTCCTTCTTTGTCTCTTTCCACCCTTTCTGTTTTTTCCATTGTTAATCCCAATGTAATCTCTGAAAACCTCCTTTTTATTATTACTATTTACATATTCAATTATTTTTCCAAAATTAATCTCATTGTCTTTATCTTCTTTATATTCAGTATCTGTGTCTTGCTTCTCTGTCTTTGTTTCCTTGTTAACTTGAGCGTGCTCTATCTCAATTTTTGGATCCTCAAGTTTCGATTCTCCATGTAACGTTGTATTCTGCTTTCCACAACGAGTACATCATTTCCATCATTTCTCTAATTTCCTGCGCCATTTTGTTCTTTCTGTGTTAATATTGTTCCAGTTTTAAAAGTTCTGTTGTTTTTCTTTTTTTTTTCCTAAAGTCAAGCTGCTTGCAGACAAGGCAATCCTCCCCAAAAGTTCTCACAACTATTATCACTGATGTAGTTCAAAATTTTCCAAAACAAAGATTCCAAATTGCAATGCTCTTTTTTCTCCTGAAGATGTCTCTCTACAATCCACAATTCTCTTAATTGTTTAACAAAGTGTCCATTTTGTATCAATCCTCGTTCACAATCTAGCTTCTTTTTTCTTCTTTTTAATTTTGAAAGTACCAAATCAATTTTATAGTCCAATCCAAATTAAACAATACTTTTCCCCTCTTTTTTTTCTCCTTTATTTTATCTTTAGATATACAGCACTTCTGTTGCAGGGTTTAATATCCAATTGTCTTTTATTTTTCTTAGCCTTCAAAAAGAAAGGATCTATTTTTTTTCCAATCCTTTAGTCAATTTTGGGGTTACTTCTAATTTTTAAAATTTTCCAGATAATTTTATTCAAAAGTCAATTTTGGGGTTTTTTTTTGTCCCTGTAAATTCCGCTTGCATCCTCTTTTTCTCCCCCCATGCCCATTAGCCGCTATTTTTATGCTGGAGGTTTCAGATTTAAAAATATTTGTTGTTGTTGTTACTTCACCTGTAGGTTAGCTGTCACTCACCCATCTTCAAAAACTCCATTACATTCACCGCTCCTGCTCAATACTTAGTCTGGTTGCCCCAGCTTCTTGACAGCCGCAATGGCTGCTGCCCTTGCCACCAAATCAGAGAGAGATTCCTCTGACCTTTGAGGAACTTGCCTGTTCCTCTTGGTCTTCCGAGGTGCCTCTCCTTCTTCCTCATCTCTATAGGATGGTTCTGGTCCGGAGACTCCTCAGCAGTGATTTGTTAGTCTGGGTTTTTGCAGAGCTCATCAGAGCCTGCTAATTACGGTCAATATGCCAATATGCCAATTAGCAATATGCTTTTGTGGTAAGACTGGTCTATCAGGGCAACCTGGTCCCCAAATATGGGACGGAGCATACAGCTTCCACTTTCATCTTTCAGCCTCAATCCAGGAGCCTTCGCATGCAGTCGCTTCCGTGACAAACTATTTTATGTTAAATTTAAATTTATCAATAAAGAAATAAAGGGAGACTAGTATAGCTATTTCAAGCTCTCTTTAGCTAGCCATACCCTTCTGGGATTCGAACCCAGGCCACTTGCATATTAGGCAGATATATAAACTTCTAGGCCACAGGCACTCCTTGCTTTGTCGGCTGTACCAGGGTGGAGATTAAGTGTTTTTCCAGTGAGACCGATCTGTCTGCCTAATATGTAAACAGCCTGGGTTCGAATCCCAGAAGGGTATGGCTAGTGGAAGAGAGCTAATCAGCTTGAAATAGCTATACTGGTCTCCCTTTATTTCTTTGTCGGTAAATTTAAATTTATCCAACAAGATGTTTTTAAATAAATCCATAGTTGATATGATTCAAATATTTAATTCTTTTAAAAATATGTTTCATTTTTTCTAATTTCACCTACTGTGCTATATAACTATAGGAATGGCTTTCTATTATCCGTTACAAAATAAAAGATTTTTTTCCATAATCAATCCAATTTGATTATTAGTTGCCCATATTTTGTAATTATTATCAAATTATTTTTCTTTAATTTTGCTATCCCTGAATATAGTCACAACTATAAAATATTCTTTTTAATTATTGTTGTATCTGTTGTTGCTAAAATAAGTTGCTCATAAAATCTCATAAACTTTAACATCATTTTAAACAACTTTTTCAATTATGTAATTATACCACATTGGGGAGACTTGGAAATTAAAATTTTGGCACAGATGCCAGTGCATCATAGTAACTAATCTGTCATGATGTTAATAAGTAATTTTGTTGCACCCACCAACTGATTACATAATCCAATTTCATCTCTTTCTTTGCAAAAAAAATGTTCCTTTTTTTTAAGCATGTTGCTCCTTTAAGCATGTTGAATCCTTGATTTAAGTCCATATGTTTCTAATACTCATTTTAAATGTTTAATGTTTATTTTAAACTTTTTTTTTTAAAAAGGTACTGGCTATGCAGTGGTTTCTAAATGGCTTTCTAGTAATTCAGTTTTACAGGGTTTTGGGGTTGGGTTTTTTTTTGGGGGGGGGGGGGTTCTGCTATTTTCAGGATTCTTAGGTTCCTGGCTGGCACCTGACTTTTCTTTGGTTACTGTAATAAGCATTTCCATGCTTGCCTGGAAATAAGCATTACACGACAACTTCTTCAACTGCCTCTTTTACATGCAGTAACACCCTCAAATTCTTCATGCTAAATTTAATTAATTTGCACCACCTCATGGATCCAATGCATACACATTATCATCACTTTTGAGATATTCTGATTTAATTTGTCCAATTCAAGCTGTGTCCAGGTTATTATATCAGCAGTATATTTGATTATATAGGTACTATCCTTAGATTATATTTCAGCCATTTAACTTTGAATTTATATTTTTTTGCACTTGTATCTGTTGATCTTTGTTTGGAATATTTTAATATTATTTTATCAACCACATCTTTTGTTGCTTGTGAATTTTGGTAGCTACTTTGTTCAGGGAGGATGCAATATTTTTTAAAAAAATATATAACTTGAAATTGCAGTTACTAATATACCAATTAGCAGCTTGAGAAGCACGTAATTGACATAACTTCTAGAGTTGCTTCCAACTATACCATTGTTTCTGTATTTTATTATTAACATGTTCTACCAGTTGTCATATATTAATTAATGTTTCCACTTTTTAATATTTCACTAATGAAAATATTAGGGTCATCGGAAATTAGAGCCAAAGTTGCTGTATTTCTTCTTTCTTTTACTGAGAAGTTTTTAACTTTTTTTGCTTACTTTTAATCATTCCTGATGTAATAACCATGTCATTCATTTTCATTGAGCCAACATTCTTTTTAATCTATCTTCTCCAAATTGCATTTTTATTATGGTCTTATGAGTTATTTTGGATGGCACTCCAAAATGTTAATGTTTCATCTTTATAAAGACAAACATCTATCTTTGTAATATTTCACCGTACTGTTTTATAAAACAGCTGCTCATTGTTTGAAACTGCTGATTTTGTTGAAGCTGATTTAATCTAGCTTCATATCAATTGTGTTTAAAATAGCTGTCACTCATTTTAATTCATTTTACTGCTAAGATTATATCTTTTCTGTAAACGTTCCTTGATATTATTGTTTTTTAATTTTGGTTTCCTTCAAATTCTTCTGATTGTTGATATCAGTTCATAATTTATTGAACTTTCTTTCCTTGGGTGATAGATTTTGATGCTTTTTTACAGCATTGTATTCTAACTCTGACGTTGTTATCACTGTAGCTGCTGTGCCATAAATTAATTAACTAGGATCAGCCAGTGTCTGTGGTTTAGTATGGTGTGCTATCAAATTTGTGAATTTTGATATTTCTTTTCTATTCATATTTTTCAATGGTGGAAGCTTTTTCCTATAGCTCAAGTGTTAAAAAGCAATATATAAAGACTTACATCATTGAAATAGAAAATTATGTTCAATATATTTTCCTTTTAGTTAAAAGCTAGCATTCAACATTATTTTCCTCAGTATTTTCATTCCTTTTTATCAGCATTATAATAGGTGTTGAATACTAATAAAATTTGATGAGAGTTTATTTGATTTATTTGATGATGAAATAAGTTTTATTTGTGTTGTTGTTACCAATATTATTAGAATTTTCAGATAGTTTTCCAGATCTTGCAGTTCAGTATCTGTAAAAGCTTGTGTTCCAAGAAGAAATTTTCGTTGCTCCCTTAATTGCTGTACATGGATTTCTAAATCTAGGTATTTATGGTTCCAAATATCAAACATCATCTTTAAAATCTCCTAGTTGTAGGGTTTTATGAGAAATAGCATATAATGATTGCTCAATTTTCTTCACTTTCCTTCAATTTCAACAGTTTCCTTCTCTTTGCTGGATATCCCAGATGCTTTACAGCATTATTATTATATTGGTCACACATTTGGCATTTTTAATTGAATCCTTCTCAAGGACATGATATAGGCTGATGTTGTTTGATGATGGTAATCATCATAGGATTACTATGTAATCCTGTTTCAATTATTATTAGCATTATTATTACTACTACTAGTTACAAAAGAATGCCCACCTCTGAAGCAGTGTGAATTTATGTTTCTTATAGTTGAAAATTAAGCAGTTGGATAATTGTAAATACTAGATGAGTATAACAGCCAGTTCTATCTTTATATTAGAGGGGCATTTTGCTTACTAACTGAAAGAAAATTATTTTTTATTAAATTTATTTTATATAAATTAAATTTTATTTTTTTAAAATCGATTGCCAATGTATTTACTATTCAATAGCTGCATAGTTTTTATTTTATGTGATGGTAAGAATTGATAGCTTCTGATACAAATATATTCCAAAATATTATTCTCATTTTAAAAAGTTACAGTATCAATATGTCATGGGAAATAAAACGCTTAAAGAATGTTAAATTAGCAATAAAGCATGGGAGTGGGAACTTGCATAACATTTCAGAAAATAAAATAGAACATCATAGGAAAGAATATATTAAGCACTAATGTAAATGTAAGTCCTGCCTCTTAACCAACCCTGTCTCTTTCGAAATGGAGGTTGGGATGTTCATTATTTGCCACTGTTTTTTCATTGTTTCCCCCTCTATCCCTTTTAGACAACTTTGTGGTTGATATCAGCTCGTGTGTACGTGCCTGTCCGAGTCCCAAGATGGAAGTAGAGGAAAATGGAATTAAGACGTGTAAACCATGCACTGACATTTGTCCTAAAGGTAGGCTGTCTTGGTTTAAAAACTCTGTGGTTTAATAAATGGTAGTCTTGCAGTTGGAGTCCAAACCCAGTTTGGGTTTCACTATCTAAAGGTAGCTGTCTGATCATCTAAGGTAACTGTGGCAATCCTGTGGAAATGTGGTTTCCCATAGTCCACTGAACATAGTCTACAGTAGTTGAGGGTCTTCTGGAACACCAGTTTGTAAAATGAAGTTGGTAGAGTCTGATCTCTGGAATAATCTCCCAAGGATTTGCTCCTTCATGTTCCCTTCTCCTTTTGGAGTTTGCAGTGTTGTCTCCCCCTTCTCCTTTTCCTCAAGCTCAGGAAAGACAATGAAACCAACAATGCATTGCATTGGGCATGCAATATTAAAATTAGGGAGCAACTTTTTATCAGAAAAAATGGCAAGTATGTGAACTAGTTAAACAGGGTTTGTGCCCCATTGTCTGTGAGCTTTATTGGGCTCCTGGCAATCAAGAAATTATTTCTGCATAAAACAGGAGGAATAGACTATAATTACATAGGATAATAGCAGAAGTATGATGGGAAGGTGATTTAAAGTGAAGAAGGGAAGATGAACATCTTGCAGTTTTGTAGTTGAGAAATCTCTTTTTAATGCCTAGTTTCAGATGCAAATGATCAGGACCATACATTAAGTTGCTGTTAAAAGATTTATTGCTCAAGTCCCATGATGGCGAACCTATGACACGCGTGCCACAGGTGGCATGCATAGCCATATCAGTGGGCCCTCCAGCTCAGCTCTGGCATGCATGCGCGCACCCGCCAGCTGATTTTCGGGCCTTCTGGGCCCACCAAAAGTAGGGAAACAAGCTGTTTCCTGCTTCTGGAGGGCCTGGGTGGGGGGGAAAGGCCCAGAGACTCCTAGAGAGGCTCTGGAGGCTGGGGACAGCAAAAAAGTCACTTCCTGTCCCACCGGGAGTTGGGAAATGGGCCCTTTCAGGCCTCTGGAGGGCCTCCGAGGGAGTGTTTTTGCCCTTCCCAGATGCATAGAGAGGATCTGGAGCCAAGTGAGAAAGAAAAATGGGCCTACCGGGCCATCACGTGCTAGGAGCGGGTGGGGGGAGGGGGTTGCATGCGCATGTGCAGGGCAGGGTGCATAGAATTATGGGTGTGGGCACATATGCTCGCGAACCTCCCCAGCCACCCCCCCTCTCCTGGCACCCGATGGCAAAAAGGTTAGCCATCACTGCTCAAGCCTATACACAAGAATCTAGTCAACTGTTAATGTTCAATACTAAATTGGTGCCATATAAGGACCAACAGAATTCAAGAAAGATTGGAGTTGGACTCTTTATGGCAACATAACAACTCAGAGCTGATGACACATTTAACTCTGCCCAGCTCTGTCTGTTCATCTCCTACAATGAATCCAATTCTTTAACACAGTTTCAAAATACACATGCAAAAACATGTGCCTGCTTTCCCAAGTCCTCCCTTTCCCAAAATGTTTAGCCTTTTTTCCAGATTATAATTCCCTTCACTCTTCCAATGGTGCACTTTCAATGGATTCAGCATCTGGTCCCTATCCACATATCTCTGTCACTGTCATCTCTAATTTAGACATAATATATTCTGGAATTCCCCTTCTATTTATGGTGATCATATTTTCTTGGAAAAAAATAAGGACAAACCTGAAGAAGGTTCAAATCTGAAAGTAATTCATAATGATAAAAGAGATTTATTCTTTATGTGCTTTACAAAGGAAAATTCAAGAACAAAACCAAATGCATATTCTAATAGAAATATCTAAAATCAAGTAGTATATGTAAATGTATTTTTACAAGACAGTTCAAATTTTATATTTTTCACGTAAGTATGAAAGACTGTGCTTTAAGTGATACCATTTGTACGCTCCAAATTGGATAGTTTCCCAGTTTCAAGAGAATGCCTGAGGAGAATGTGTAACTCTGTATATAATCCAAAACACTCTTTAGTTTCAGTCCCAGGCTGGATGAAGAGCTGTTCCCCCTTTCAAGGCATGAAGTACATTTCCCTTTCTCATCTCCAGTATACTGGCAGTATGAAGGGTAAGGCGGGGGAAACAGCAGGGCAGGTCTATGTGCCCTGCCTCTGTTGAGTTTGAAGACTCATGCATTTATGCAAGCACATTCAGAATATTAAGGATATCTTTACGCATTTAATCTGAGCTTTAGTTTTCAGAGGCAGGGAAAATATTCTAGTATCAACATGCCTCAAATATTTACATGTAGTAATGCTTTCTGGGATGAATAATTTCTAATACATTGCTTGAGAAACATTAACACCAGTTTCTACAGATCTGTGCACCTTAAATCTGTTCAGCGAGAACTATCAACTTTAGTAGAAAACTACGCATGGAAACATTTGATTTATGTAGGTCAGAATGGGGATCAAATTTGTTCCTTTGTATGATTTAGGGGTATGTCTCTGGTCATTATGAGCTTTCTCCTTAGTTAAAATACTCTTTCAGATATCACGTTTCTATATGGAGTTATGGTTGCATGCAACAATATAGGCACAGCTGGCTAAATTGTATAACGTGTTTATGGTGCAGAGTTTGACAAGGTAGACCACAACCTACGTTTTGGTAAGCTAGAAAAAAGTGGGATAGATAGCATCACCATCAGATGGATTTGTACCTGGCTGACAAGCTGTACTCCAGCAAGTAGTCCTTAACAGTACTACATCTACATAAAGGGAAGTAAGCAGTAGGGTGTTACAAGGTTCCATCTTAGGCCCAGTATTCTTTAGTTTATTTATTTATTTATTGGTTCGATTTATATGCTGCCCTTCTCCAGAGACTCAGGGTGGCTTACAATGCGTTAAGCAATAGCCTTCATACTTTTGTATATACCTGCTTAGTAGGGCTTTGCCCCCCCCCCAAGCGGTGTTCTTTTTTATACAAAGTCAGCTTATTGCCCCCACAATCCGGGTCCTCATTTTACCTACCTCGGAAGGATGGAAGGCTGAGTCAACCTTGAGCCTGGTGAGGTTTGAACTTGCAGTAATTGCAGGCAGCTGGTGCTACTTAACAGCACTTTAGTCTGCTGTGCCACCAAGGCTCTTTTATCAATATCTTTATAAATGATTTAGATGAGGTAATAGAAGGGAACTTATCAAATTTGCAGATGATATTAACTGGCAGCAATCTTGAGCCTAGATGATAGGCTCAAGATACAGATGGATTTTGACAGATTTGAACACTGAGCCCTAACTAATAAAATGAAATTCAATGTAGAGAAAAGTGAAGTCTTACACTTAGGCAAGAAAAACCAAAAATACACATATAGAAGAGAATGGGGGAGAAACCAGGCTAAATAGCAGTAAGTGTGAGAGGGTTCTTGGACAACCTTAGTTGTCTTAGTCTTAGTGGACAACCAATTAAATATGAGCCAAAACTGTGCAGCAGCAGCCAAAAAAGCTAATGCAATCCTAAATTGCATCAACAGAGAGATTCAATCAAGACAGTGGTGGATTCCTCCCGGTTCGGCCCGGATCTCCCGAGCCGGTAGCGATGACGATATGACGTCACCGAACCGGTTCTGCCCCCTGCCCCCCCACATTATTCTTACCTTTTATTTCGCCCCACCCCCAATCTATTGCTGCCTCCTGAATCCCAGCTGATGGCTAGAGGAAAAAAACCTGTTTAAACTCTTGGGGCTTCAAAGGGCCACCCTACAGCTGATCGGTGTTAAAAGAAAACAAATGAGTAGACCAGTGCCTGCAAAAATACATGAGTAGATCAGTGCCTGCCAAAAGAAATGGGTAGATGGGTACAGCTCTGCAAGCAGTTAAAAGCCTGGTAGACCAGTACCTCTGCTAAATCCTAAATAATTGTCACATGACCATCAAGCCACACCCACAAAATAAACCACACCCACAGAACCCGTAGTAAAAAAATTTAGAACCCACCCCTGAATCAAGATCACGTGAGGTACTAATACCACTCTATAAAGCCTTAGTAAAACCACACCTAGAATACTGCATCCAGTTTTGGTCACCACACTATAAAAAAGATGTTGAGATTCTAGAAAGAGTGCAGAGAAGAGCAACAAAGAGGATTAGGATACTGGAGGCTAAAATATATGAAGAACTGTTACAGGAACTGGGCATGGCTAGTCTAGTGAAAAGAAGGACCAGGGGAGACATGATAGCAGCGTTCTAATATTTAAAGGGCTGTCACAGAGAGAAAGGGGTCAACCTATTTTCCAAAGCACCTGAAGGCCAGACAAGGAACAATGGATGGAAAGTGATCAAGGAGAGATTCAACATAGAAATAAGGATTTCTAATTTTGTGATAGTGAAAACAATCAACCAATGGAACAGCTTGCCTTCAGAAGTTGTGGGAGCTTCATCACTGGAAGTTTTCAATAAGAGACAGGACTGCCATCTGTCAGAAATGGTGTAGAGTCTCCTGCTTGGGTGCTGTTCTGTCCCCGTCCTCCACACGCACAAACCCACACAGACAGTCGAGGGTTAAATAATTGGCACACACAAACGGTCCATTATCAGAGGCTTGGCAGCTCTACGGGAACCGGCTGCCAAGTTCTTTACTATAATAAGAAGGGGGGGTGTTCCTCCACCAGATAACAAATGCAATACACACCGGCTGGGAAAAAACAGTCCAATTCACAATCCTTCAGCAGACTGAGGCTTTGTACCAAAGAAGCTTGCAAGAATTAACTTTGTCCGTCACAGAATCTAAACAGCCACACCCCTTCTTTATATGGCCTGTGGGGTGTGGTCCGGTGACTCAGCTTAATCCCTGGCACGCCTCCTCCTCTGCTGTGATCGTTTAGCACGCCGACGCTGACGTGGGTCCAGCCACAACTTATCTCCCTCATCACTCTCCAACCGATCGGAGACACCTGGCTCCTGGCCAATCTCCTCTCCTTCGGCTGACACCTGAGGAATTGTCAGAGAGGAGGGGCTGGGGGAGGGAGGCCTGGCCGGCTCCTCTCCTTCATGTTCGGAGCCTTCTTCCTCTGACACGATGGGCTTGGGGGTTGGAGCCACAACAGGTGCGGGGTTGGACTAGATGACCTACAAAATTCCTTCCAACTCTGTTATTCTGTTTTGACATTTTTCTAGAAACTTGAATGCACATTTACTACTTAGATGCTGTTGATTGCAGATTCAAGAACACAGTAAATATGGCAGGTGTTGACATTTCAACTCCCTTCTGTTGATTCTGTGAAATTATTAATAAAATCCCTCAAAATTCTTGGCTTGTTAGGCCTACAATTAGCCCTATGAAGACAGTTTCTCAGGGAAATAAATATTTTGACCCTTCCAATTTTTTAGATTGTGATTATTACTTTCAGTAACCATCGCCTCCTCTGAGTTTTTAACTTATCATTTGGAAATAAAGATAATTCTTCTTTACAAAGCAGGGGAAGGCCTTAAATATTATCTAAATGTTTCCATCTAGGATTTTCAACTATGAGAAACATGGTTGAGAAATAGAAGTTACATGGAAGTCAGGGTAGATTAAGAAGATTGAAATAAATGTCTGCTAGATCTGCCTGAAAACTGGCCAGATCTACAACAACAGAATCCACAGATCACTACAAATGACTTGCTGGAAACTTCAGCTGACACTGGAGTAAATGTTCCCAGATCTCAGTTGGTTTTCTTTTTGT
This sequence comes from Ptyas mucosa, assembly GCA_012654045.1. NCBI lineage: Eukaryota > Metazoa > Chordata > Lepidosauria > Squamata > Colubridae > Ptyas > Ptyas mucosa. The sequence goes on along the minus strand of WNWU01000006.1, from coordinate 51,304,664 downwards.
GATATTGATTTGCATGCAATAGTTGTCAGAAGGAAACCTTTTCTGCAACCTCATCATAGAAGTCCAAAAGCAACACTATAAAAACCTCACTGGCCAAACAAAACTGTTGTTTCTGTCCAAATGGAATATTAAAAAACCTGATAGAAAAGATGCTCAATCTTTGCTCCTGCCATATTGTCAGATCTTCCTTACCAGTGGTGGGTTTCAAAAATTTTTACTACCAGTTCTGTGGGTGTGGCTTGGTGGGCATGGCATGGCTTGGTGAGCGTGGCTTGTGGGCGTGGCAGTGGAAGGATACTGTAAAATCTCCATTCCGTCCCCAATCCAGGGGAAGGTTACTGCAAAATCCCCATTTCCTCCCGATCAGCTGGGACTCGGGAGGCAGAGAATAGATGGGGGTGGGGCTAGTCAGAATTTTTACTACCGGTTCCCCAAACTACTCAAAATTTCCACTACCGGTTCTTCAGAACTGGTCAAAACCTGATGAAATCCACCTCTGTTCCTTACTCTCTCTCTCTTTTTTCTTTCTCAACATGTAAATTGCACATAAAGACTAATGTAAGCATGCATTCAAATTTGTAGAAATATATTTAACTTTGTAAAAATATAAATATTTAACTTTCCATAGCTAACACAATTGAGATCAGTAACACTGTTGCTAAGAGCTGCAGCCATTAAACAAGACATCATATGATTCTGTCTTGCAATTTCACTTCTTTATTCTCCCTTAATTCTGCTTTTTGGAAGCCTGTTGTGAAGCTTGCATATGATTATCATATGATTGCGGGTCATTGTGACATTCATAAATGCACATCTGTTGCAAAGCACCTGAATGGTGATCACATGACCATGGGACATTACAACAGTTGTACATGTCAGGATTGGTCACAAACCTGGTGTTTTTCAACTATTATAACATCAAATGGTCAGCAGTCAGTAAAGTGAGAACTACTTGTACTGTGTAAAGATTGCTTCACTTTTCTTCACTTTGGGTTTCATGGAACAATATCATTTAACTAAGGTTATGTAAACTTTATACACAACTGTAACTCCATAAGAGGAATAATCTATTTTATGAGCTTTACCTGAAGATATGTGGGATCTGAGCCCTGTAACACTGTTTAGAGCTATTGAGTCAAACATTTCTTTTTTACTCTCTCTGTGGGGCTAACAGTTGTAATGAGAAATTTTTTTATTGTACAGGGTCAAATAATTTATTTGATAAACTATAAGAAAAGGGATAGGGATAAAAGCCTCAAGATACTTAAAATGATTCTGGATTGTTAGTAAAGAAGTTTGGAGACCTTTATAGTTTAACCATGTTTTTGTTGTTTTGATTGTATTAATAAAGATATCACCCAGCTATTTTTACAGGATTTTGAACATTAGAATTGCTCCATTGTGATCGTGAAAAGAGTTATAACTAAAAGACTTCTATAGTGTATTTCTTTGCTTTATCTTGCATGGTTTGTATCTTTGCATAATATTTCTAGTACTATAAAACCGCTCTTTTATGGCAATACACAGTCATGTGTGTAAGTCAAGGCATTCTATAGATTGCCTTATAAAGTAATTCCTAACATAATTTGGGTTTATGTTATGCTTAGGGCTACGCACGGATGAAATAGAGAAGGGTTTTTTTCCCCGATTATTTATTTTGAAATGGAATATATGGCTTCAGAAACCAATGTGCAATTCTTAAACTAAGGATTTTACATTAACTTAGAAAAATTAAACAGCCATTTTCTTGACTTTTTCACAGAATAGGTTTTTTCCCTGATTCTTTTCTCACTATCATCAGTATTTATTACTTCCCAGTTCATAATATACATGTACAAGATCTGTTCCAGTTCAGTTCTGTAATGTTATCAAGTTTCCTTAATCACTCCATTCAGTAGTGATACATATCCCATAAGCTCCTACTTTAGAACTTTTCTCTCCATGTAAGTTATTTTCTACTAGAAATTTAGCTACAATCATTCTGTGACTAATCCTTATTTTATAATGTAGGCTTCATGCTTTCAGTTTTGCCTGTAGCAATTACCTTATCACCTTGCTGCCCTCTAATAATGATAATTTCAGCCTAGGCTGTCATTCATTTAGGTAGTCACTTATACAAAGAATTCATATATATGATTGCATATTTTTACAAAGTTGTTTATTTTTGCAGCTTGTGATGGCATAGGTACAGGAAGTTTGATGTATGCTCAAACTGTAGACTCCAGTAACATTGATAAATTTATCAACTGCACCAAGATCAATGGGAACTTGATTTTCCTTGTCACTGGAATTCGCGGGTAAGTGTCAAATATGATATCTAATGCCAATGTTTGTTTGTTTTTTTTAAAAAAAAAACAATTACACTGTGCAGCAGTTTGGTCATTCAATGCTGAAATAAAATATTAGGCCAACTTTGTTTCATCTGGATACCTGTGAATTTACATATCTAGGAGGAGCATGTAGTGGGTTCATCCAGATTTTAAATTTTAAACATAAAAGTTGATAAGGTAACATCAAAAGGAAACTTTAGGCTACCATACTTTGGCATTAAAATAAAGATGCCTCATACTACTGTCCTAGTTTGGGTTCTCCTGTGGATTTTATGAGAAGATTGATCAAAACTATTTCAGTATTTTTGAGCCTAATTAGAATAAATCAGTGTAGCTGAAAGAAATGCATTAAACAAATTTCAAGGAAAGCAGAGGCATAGGAGACAACCAGAGACATAGGAAAATGACTACATTTTGAAAACAGAATTGAAACCCGTTAGGGAAAAAAAGTTAGCTTTAGAATGGGGGTGCTGGATTATGCAAGGCCAGGCAGTTTATCCATTAACATGAAGATTGTTTGCTAAAATTAGCAAAAAGATATTTCACATCAGTATCATATACAAGAATTGGAATTGGAACCACCATCCAATTGTCCGTCCGCCCGTCTGTCTCTCTGTCTACATAAACTATATATTACAGACTCTGGGTGGTTCAAAATAACTAAGAGCATAAACAAACAATTCAGATTAAAACATCCAAACAAATTGCCACAAAACCTTAACAATAATAGATTATAATATGTAGTACTTTCATGTAATGTTACTATGTATACTAGATTTCCTCAGTTAATTCTTCTTATGTATCAACCTGCATGAGGAACCAAGGATTTTTTTAAGAGCTGGGTACCCAATAACTTTTTTATTTTAATTGATTGAAATATCATGAGATCATATTTTAAATGTTTCAGTGATTTGATTGTAGGGTAAGAAACTATAGTGTTGTGTCATAACATTGTGTCATGAGATTTTAGTCATTGTAATTTATATCTGAGAAAATTATAAGTACTTTGATGGCTGAAATGTTGATGACTTTTGCTTTCCCCCATGTCACAGAAACTTAGTATCTTATGAATGGTATGAATGGCACTAGGATACTGCAAATTATCTTTATTCAATTTAATTGATTGCTGTAATTTTGTATGACAATTTTCTCTTCCTCTCCTCTGATTTCTGGAGTAGTAATATACTTTGGAAAAACTGTTGCTAGACATACAGTAGGGTGCTAAATTTAGAAACAAAAGGTGCAAATTTTGGCTTTTAAAATAGGGTAATTTTGTTCTATGTAAAAAATAGAACAACTTGGTTTCAACTGATATCAGTAACCACATCTCATTTGTTATCTATTTTTCCAGAACAGTCCAAAGACAACTGTAGCTATTATCCCTTAGATAACCCTAAGCAAAAGAACATAAAGATTCCTTGATAGCTATTTTAATTATATTTAATTAGTGGGAACACCGGATTAGTATAGCATAGCCCCAGAAATTCAGCAGAAAAGACATGAAAAAGTAAAACTGTGGCAAGACATTTCTGCATATGTAATATGTAATATTTGGAAATTAAATATTTGGAAATTCCAAATATGTAATATTTGGAAATTAAAACAATTGAATAAGTCTTCAAATAATCAGTTCTCTTTCAATAATGCAGTTTGCTAGATGACTGGAAATCAGAGTCTGTTTCTGATTTGACAAACCATGATTTGAGTTCCTAATACATGGAGTGCATTTTAATTTAAGAAATACAAACTTTGAACTTTACATATTTGCTTTAAAGCATGTTTTCCTTCCAGATTGTCCTTTCACAGCAAAACTACACTGAATAAAAATAACAGTTAAAAAATGTACTGTGGATGAAACTAGTTCCATGAAACAGATTCTAAATTGTGAACAGGAAACCTAAATAATTTTGATTGTCTATTATTTGATTTTAAATCTTTGATTTTAATGTGAATATTCTTTTGTACTTCTTTCAACCTCAGAATAAAATCTGGAAATGATACCATTTCTCAAGTGTATTACTGAATTCCTAGTCTTAGACTCTATATGCTCTTTTCCAATCTATCCCTACTCTTATTTTACGTATCTATAGAGATACACAATTAAATGCTCCTCAAAACTTTCTTATATGTGTTATTTTTCTATGAATGAAGAATAGCCATGGAACATTTCTATCTACTTCCAAATGCATAAATTTACTCAACATTGCAATAACTACATGAGAGAAGCTAACGGGGGGGGGGACCTCAAGGTTCTGTCTTGGGTCCAGTGCTCTTCAACATCATAAATTATCTAGATGAGTGTATAGAAGGGGAGCTTGTCAAATTTGCATATGATACTAAACTGGGGGCAATTGCTAATACTTTGGATGATAGACTCAAGATTCAGAATGAACTGAACAACCTAAGTTACCTTTCCATCTCATCACTCCCTTTCTCATTGTCTGATTGATTGTCTTATGGATTATGCTTGGGGTTTGATGTTAAAGGTTGGTCTCCCTCTCCTTCCAGTTATAATTGAAAGTCCTTTGGATGAGCTGAGCTTGTTGTTTTCCAAACACATTCTTCCCAGTCCTGATAAGGCATAGCCCATCTTTTGCCAGACGTCCTTTCTGTACATAATGTGAAGCTTGGTCTAGAAAATCCCAAGTACTCTCAGTGGCACCATCCCTTAAGCAAGCAATTTACTTCTAGATTCTTCTCTTCCCTCACTGGATGTTAACTATTTGTTGGAAGTACAGATGAGACATCACCTGCACTCCCAGATGTTTTGCTTTTCTACCTTGTTGCTCATAGTCCATTGAAATTGTTTTCAAGCTCTTAACTGTTTCATTCATCCCAACATGAAAGAGGAGAAAAGGATAATAATCACTGGGCTTGATTATTTTTTCATGAACCTCTCTATCAAATCATTAATATTTGCACCTGGGAGACAACACAACCCTCTAGAAAATTGCCTGATTTAAAAATTGTTAACTCTGTTCTTCTGATTCTGAGTAGTGAGGCATCTATTATTAAGATATGCCTTTTTTTTCTTTGGGAAAGTCTGAGCTACTTTACTTCCTGTCATTGGAATGCTTGATACAGACTTCTCCGGGTGTCTGAATGTTTTCTTCCAGGGAAAGGGTATGAAATCAGTTGTCAACTTGAGGTGGGGACACAGCCTTTTTTGGGTTTTTTGATCTGCTGCCATTTTCATTGCCCTTTCTGTTTTTAAATAGATTTTTTTCTTTTTTGTTGTGTTCTGTTCAGATACTGACTTCTGTCTTTACTAGGAGTTCATCATGTTCACTAATAAGTTTCAGAATGACTGGTCTCAGAATTGCTAGTCACGCTTCTAGACTTCTATTTTTCTTCTAGTAATTTGATTAGTTTACATTTTGTGCAAATATAACCTGAGCCCTCTATGGTCTGGAAAACAAATAATGGCACACCTGTTGCACATAATTAAATTGTTACTCTCTTTCTTCTAGTTATTCTTCATACAAATGTTTCCAGTAAATTCAACATTAATTAATTTTTCTCTTGTGGCACTATTTATAATTCCACAGGAAGCAGACAAACAGTGGTTTTTGTCTTGTGATTTTTCTGTTGTAGCACTGTTTTTGGTTTTTGTCTTACGATTTTTCTCTTGTGGGTCAGTTTATAATTCCAAGAAAGGAATTATAAACTTTTATAATGAAAAATACCCAGATCTAAAGAAGTGGTCTGCTTTCAAACTAAATATACTTACTTCAATTCTCCCTCTCCAAAAACTTCCTTGAGTTCTAGATTTCCTGATATACTTCCTGAATTTATCTTTGCTGTTTCCCAAGTGTATTTTCACTATTTTCCCCCCTTGCATCTCAATCTTCAGCCCAACCAAACAAGGGCCACGTGACTTGCTGAATTGATAGATCAATTCCTCTTTTTTTTCTGCTCCTGTCATTGACATCCATGAAGCTTCAGAGGAGGCTGGTTTGCAGTGGAGATGGGGATTGATCTTTTGCTTGGAAATCTGGAGTGGATAACATTACAATCCAAACGTAGTAACAACTCCGTTTTAATCATATTAAACATGACAGTACACAGATTTTAAGAGAAAAAAACAAACTTGATGTTATCTGATTATTGTTTAGATAGGTACAAATGGCATGGACATTCTTCCAAAAATGTCAGTTTATATGTTTCTTTACTGACCATTAGGGCAGAGCAACATATAAACACACTGTTGAAATTATAGTGTCTGTGGTATGCCTTCACATAGGAATCTTGATGTAATTTATTAAGAGTTTAGCCCTGACTGAATTAATGCACCCAGCTGCTGGGGATACTTATTGATTTCAGCAGGTATTTAAAAACAAATTAATTAAATATATCTTTACATGCATTCATTTAAATAAAAATAATTAAAACTCTTGCAGTTTTCAACATCCTGAAAAAATAGATTGACTTTTTCTAATCAGAAATATTTAACAGATAAGAATTAAACTTTGTGGAACAATTCTAATCCAATCCTAAAACCGATTAAAAATCTGAATAAAATACAATAACCATGAAAATAAATTCTCACTGATCAAATAAGTAATGGTATTTTGTATTCTTTATTAGCTCTAATAGATGGAAACATGAGCAGCCAAACCAGTGCTGGCAAGAACAGCATTCATTCTGCCAAGATTTTATAATACATCATTTAGAAATGTAAGATGAACATGATGTCCACATAACAAATTTTAATTTGAGTTGGAAAACAATTCAGCTTCGTGCTTCTCTCTTCTCCTTCTCTTTCCTCCCACAAAGAAGTTTAAGCTTTTATCCCATTATCCACTTATGTAAATGCTAGCATTCAGATCAGGGAGAAAGAAAAAAGGAAGATTTATTATCTCCCCTGTTCACTAGAATAAAGTATGCATGGAAAATGTAATTGTGTGAAGGATATCCTTTTGGAAAACTGCATTTTCCAGCTGTATCTACAGCTGGAATATTGAGAGGGCATCTCCTTTTTTTTTTTTTTGCTGGTGGTAGAACCAGGGACCTCAGTGGATTGGAGCTTTGTGAGCTGTTGAAAGATCTTGGAGACTTATGCCGATTCAGACAATTCGGCATCTGCAATTTAAAGTGTGATGGGACTTGTACTAATTTAAATTGCCAGAAAACACTCTTCTTGGTTAGGAAAGGTAAAGATGGGGTAAATCTATCTGCATAATTTCATATTCAAATTACCACAATGTGTCATTGCTATCTTCCAGGGATCCATATCACACAATTGAAGCGATTGACCCGCAGAACTTACATGTCTTCCAAACAGTGAGAGAGATAACAGGTAATCTATATAATTTGAGCCATTTATGCATTTGTAAGAATGAAGAAATTCTTAACGTATTTTCCTTCTAGGCCATGAATTCACAAGATGGCCCAGATAAATTACAAGTAGTCCTCCATGTATAATTGTTTGCTTAGTATAATTGTTAGAATTAATGATGGCCTCTGAAACAGTCGCAATCTAAATGTGAACTTACGACTGTTGCCCTGCTGTCATGGTCATATAATAACAATTTGGGCAGTTGCCTGTTGACTTGCAGTTATGATCAGTTGCAGCATTCTGCAGTAACGTGAATGCAGTTTGTGATGTTTTTTGCTGGTTTGTGGCAAAATTACCATTGGTTAAGGTGGATTTATACTTACGATTGCATGACTCAACTTAGGACCATGGTGATTCAACTTATGTTGTAAAAATGATCGTAAAACTGTTCTGGCCACATGATGATTCGACTTATGACTGCAATGACTTACAATGGGAATTCTGGTCTCAATTGTTGTAAATGGAGGACTACCTCTACTGATCTTTTGGGTCAGTTCCATCTTGCATTTTTCTATATAGAGATAATATCATATTCTAATCATTATGTATTTTTAAGAGAAATGATATATATGCTTGAACATTATAAATCACTGGTGTGTGTGTGTGTCTTTAATATGACTATTGTCTCCCTTAATTGCAATGAACTTTCCTAACTGTTAGGAAACTAATTTATGATAATTTAACTTTATGAAAGACTAAACTGTACAAGTTTATCAAGTTTCACCTGTTATTCCACTTACCCTACCCTGTTATTCCACTTACCCTACCCTAATAGATAGCTATTTCAACATTAGATGTGGTCTTTCAATTGCATATAAAATTATGTGATAACTCCTGGCATCATTTTTGGTTATACTGGTACATGAGCAGAGGGGGGAAAAGGTATTAAGGAATTTAAATAAAATTGTCAGCACCCAGTTGAATGTTCAGGAAATTGCTCTTTATCTTTTTGTGGCACAATAGAAATGGAAAAGTGCTAAAATATGTTTTTGGGTGTGTGTTAGTGTTATAAGTGTGGAAATTGTGCAGTTAATCTTGTGGACAATAGCTAGTTATTGAAGGACCTGTGAGTATTTTCCAGGCTTTTTTTCTAATATCTCTTTTATTTGTACATATTTATTTAACAGACCATTGAACTGTATTTCAAATTTACCCTGCCACACCAATTCTGAAGTGATTTGAAAATGCTTACTGTGGCAATATGGATTCATCTAGATTTTTGTGATTTCTGCAATCAAGCTATTGTATAGCCATATGGCAGTTTCGGTTTTATTAATAGAGATAAGATTTTTCATAGTGGTTTACTGTGTTAGCATACCTAGTATTCAAAACTCTGGGTAATCATTAGATGCTAGAAATGGTGCCTCTAGATTATCCTAGTTTTGGCATTTACTCTAGTGCTGCAAAATAGCCCTATGACATGTTGCAAAATATTAAGTGATGTTTGAGAATTAAATCCCAAGTACACTGAACATCACTTGGTTTTATACTAGCTGAAAATTTTCAAGTTTCTTAGAAATATTTATTGAAGAAAATGGTTAATTATCCAGAAAGATAAAAAGGCTTTGGGTGGAAGGGAAATAAAAAATGTTTGGATGTGAAATTATATTTGTAACATGTTCTTAGATGGACTGAGAGAACATCTCCCGACATGAAACTTGAGATTGATAAGGTACAGGATATAGTTGCAATTTGGGGATGTGTTATGAAAAAAAATGCTGGGCAGATCAATTCTAAGGGTGCTTGAAGCGCTGTGTGATTTCCAGGGCCATGATTGAGAACTGAATTTACATTTAAAACACCATCTCCAGGCTGGTATCATCCAAGGTCAAACCCTTGAGTTTCACCAGAGAATGAGAGGACCTGGTTGCCTGTACCCTATAAACCATCCCAGTCCAGTTACAGAATATCCTGTTTTGTGAATTATCTCCTAACCCTGAGATGGAGGTGGGAATTCATAAAATAATAGTGCTGGAAGGGACTTTGGAGGTCTTCTAATCAAACCCTGCCCAAGGCAGGAGTATTTGTTCCATCTTGAACCAATGGCTGTCCAATCTATTCTTGAAAACCTCCAACAATGGAGCACTCACAACTCCAAGCAGCAAGTTGTTTCATTGACTAATTGTTCTCAGTGCCAGGAAATTTCTCTTTAGTTCCAGGTTGGATCTCTCTTTAACAAGCATCCATCCACTGCTCCTTGTTCTGCCTTCAGGTGTTTTGGAAAATAAACCAATCCCCAATTCTCTGTGATAAGTACCAGAGATGACTATCATGTTACCCTTAAATCTTCTCTTTGTTATGTTAAACATACTTAATTCCTTTAGCAGTTCATCAAATGATTCAGTCTCCAGACCCCTTATCATCTTTGTTGTTCTTCTCTGTACTCTTTCTAGGGTCTCAGTATCTTTTTTGCATCATGGTGGCCATAATTGGACACAATATTTCAAGTGTGGCCTCATTAGTGCAGTAGAAGTGATATTGTCACTTCTTGTGATCTTGATGCTGTCTGTCTGTTGATGCAGTCTAGGACAGTATTGGATTTTTTGGTAGCTGCAATGCACTGCTGGCTCATACTTAAATAGTCATCACCAGGACACCTAGATCCCTCTCATAGGTACTACTGTTGAGCCAGGTACTGCCTATCATGTATCCGTGCCATTTCATTTTTCCTGCCTAAGTGCAGGACTTTACTTTTCTCACCACCAAACACTATTTTGTTGGATAGGGCTCAATGCTCAAGTCTGTCAAGATCCTTCTGAATCTTGAGTCCATCTTCCAAAGTGTTAGCAATTGCTCCCCAGCTTAGTGTCAACTGCAAATTTGATGAGTTCTCCTATTGTCCCTCATCCAGATCATTTATGAAAATATTGAAGAGCATTGGGCCCAAGACAGAATTTTGAGATCCACATGTTGAATGTAGTTGATCAGCCAATTTCAAATCCATCTTGTGATTGTACTATCTATGCTGCATTGTTTTGTCTTACCGAGAAGTAGGGTGTGGTCTACTTTGTCAAATGAATTACTGAAGTCTAATTTAGTCACTTTATCAAAGAAGGCAGTAAAATTTGTTTGACATGATCTATTTTTAATAAATCTATTCTGGCTTGTAGTAATCAACTTGTTCATTTCTAGGTGCTCAAAAATCTGCTGCTTGATGATGTCTTCCTGGATTTTCCCAGGTATTGATGTCAAGCTGATTGGCCTGTAGTTTCCTGGATCCACTTCCTCCCCCCACCCCTTTTTGAAGATTGAAACCACATCAGCTCTTTTCCAGTCCCCTTGATAGTTTCCTGGTGCTCCAGGAGCACTGAAAGATTCTGTTCAATAGTTCTAAGAGCACATCTCCTTCAGAAACTTGGAATGTAAGCTATCTGATTCCAATGATTTGAACATGTGCAAAGTAGTTCCAAAGCATCCTGCAAAGAGAGTGAGAGAGGCACTTACTCCGTTGAAACTCCGAGGCTGCTGTGGGTTACTTCAAATTCCAATTCTTTTGAATTATCCTATTCCAGCTTGAGCTCTAAAATTCATCAAATATGATGGTCATCCCTACTATATATCTTCCCACAGTTTTTGTTTTATGTTTCAATAAAAAAATATTATTTATATATTATTTATATATATATATATATATATATATATATATATATATATATATATATATATATGTTATATATTAAAAATTAAGCCATAATAAACTTATAGTATATTAGCCTTTACAGGGCCTATGTTATTATTTTATTTCGTTTGGAGGTGTTTTTTTCCAGTTTTTTTCAAACAACTGTTTCCTCTGTGGAGAACGTTATGGAGAATAACCTCTGCTCTAAATTTACAGATTGGAAAGCTCCAAATGTTCTCTGCTCTCAATACAAACAGTTTTCAAGTATGAAATGCTGCCATAATTGTAACAGGCACATTTTCTAACTCCTCTGATTTAATCTTCTGTAGGATTCCTGAATATACAATCCTGGCCTGAAAATATGACAGATTTTAGTGTGTTTTCAAATCTAGTAACTATTGGTGGAAGAGCACTATACAGGTAAGATATACATATATGTATATATTTCTATCCTTAATACTCTCATTTATTTAAAAAAAATGCTTAGAAATTATAATTTACTAAAATAGTGTTGAGATTTTGATTTAAACGTTTGGTCCTGTAATTGGTCCATTGGTACTAGGCTGCTGTAAACAGCAGCTTGGATTTTACCTCAATTCTAACACAGGGAAGTACCTACACTTGAATGCATTTCTGTTTTTGGCTCCATCTATTCCATTTATACTCCTGTTTGGTATTTTTCATTGTTTGCTATTTTAATCATATTAGTGACTACTTGTTTGTGGATTTTATAATTACAGTATTATGGTTCATTGCACAGTCAACTAGATGTTTCAACTGGATTTGGTATTTTTATCCACCTGTTGAGCCCTTCCCAAGAACCTGGGATAGGTGGATGCTCTTCTTTGATGATGTTAAAGGCATTGTCACAGGATGTAAAGTGTTTCAAGTAAAGCTGCCTTTTGCAATTAACCAATGGTGGCTTTGTCAATGCTGATGGTGTTCAAGTAATGCTCCAAGTGTTTTGAGCTTGCACCCAAGGCACCTATTGATACTACCTTTGCTTTCATTTTTCACAGTCATTCTATTTCTATTTTCAGGTCTTTGTATTTTTTTATTTTGTCCAGTTCTTTATTTTCTATTCTGCTGTCTCCAGCTATTGCCATGTCCACTATTATTATTATAGTTCATTGTACAGTCAGCCAGATGATATTATTATTATTATTATTATTATTATTATTATTATTATTATTATATCTCTTTTATTCATTAAACCAGGGGTGAAATGCTCCTAGTTCGGACCGGATTGCCTGATCCGGTAGCGATGGCGGTAGGTGGTTCGGAGAACCGGTAGCAGAAATCCCCCCCCCCATCCCCAGCTGAGCCATGCGATCATCAGAAGCTTTTTTTTTTACTTTTAAAAGCATTTTTTCTACAAATGCTTTTAAAAGTTAAAAAAAAAAGCCCCTGATGATCCCGCGGCTCAGCTGGGATTGTCAGAGCCTTTTAAATGCATTTTTTTCTACAACCTCTTCGGCCGAGGAGATTGTAGAAAAAAATGCTTTCAAAAGGCTCTGACGATCCCAGCTGAGTTGCCTGATCGTCAGAGGCTTTTTTTCTTTTAAAAGGCAAAAAAAATGCTTTAAAAAGAAAACAAAAGCCTCTGACGATCAGACAACTCAGCTGGGATCGTCAGAGCCTTTTAAAAGCATTTTTTAAACATCCGTAGAAAAAATGCTTTTAAAAGTAAAAAAAAAACAAAGTTAGCCACGCTCACCCAATCACATTACCCCTCACCAAGCCACGCCCACAGAACCAGTAGTAAGAAATTTTACATTTCACCGCTGCATTTTAAGATGAAACTCAGTCAACTGAACATTTAAAAATGTGTCACAAATATGATTGACTGATGCTAATGGTTGATAGGGGGCTGCTGCCAGTGTCCTAGGTACCAACCAAGTATGTTCTTAAAATTATTATTGTTGTTGTTGTTGTTGATTTAATCTTCAATTTGATTCACAGTCTGAGACTGGTAATAAGTCCTAACCAAGCACTTAAGAGTTGTTAAGGTAATGTCTGAGTATATAGACAGTTCTGAGTAAAGTGTTTTTTTTTTTTTTTTTTGCAAAGTCAGAATATTCAGATCTGATAAGTTCAAAATTTCAATGCATCTAGGCAACCCTTTGGGTATTGCTCTAAGGGCTCCTATTACTATTGGTACAATTATTGATTTCTTCCTCCACAATTTCTCAACTTCAATTTGCAGATCTCGGTATTTCGTTATTTTGCTTTGTTGTTTCTCTTCAATTCATGCATCACCTGATATTGCAATATCAATGAACCAGACTATTTTCTTTTCCACAATAGTGATGTTAGGCATGTTGTGTGCCAGATATCTGTTTGGATCCAAAAGTCCCACAATATCTAGAAGAACTTTGTCAATTTGGTGTTCCCAGTAATTTTTGCTGCATTCAAACTCTGAGGCAAGTTGGTTCCTCAAAGAACAAGTTTATTTGGAGACATCATCTTGGCACAAACTGGTGGAAAGGTTCCTGCGTTTTCCACCACATTAAAAGTAGAAGTTTCCTGTTGCCTCAAAACAATAAATCACATTGTCCAATCTGGATACTGGCTGGTTGCTTGGTGACTTCTCTCTTCCTCCTCTGCTAGCCAGCCATTGGAATGTCTCTGACTCATAAGAGAGCTATTTTGTTTTGGCTACAAAACCCCATCTATCTCTTCCTTCCCCCTTCAACTCCAGACTGTGTCAACTGAAGCCATGTGAAAAGAAACCCCAGTAGAAACAGACGTCCCAAAGGAAAGAAAATGACCACAGCCAGGTCAGCTTTAGGTTTGACACTTTCAATGTATCTGAGGTTGTAGATAATCAGTTTGTGAGATTTTGCTGTAGCCACTGATAAGGTGAACCACTGTTTCATCTTTCTCGTTGCATAAGTGACATTTGTTGTTACTGACATGTTGAATTTTTGCTTTCATGAAATTGGTCTGCAGGGCTTGTTCTTGGGCAGCCAAAATGAAACCTTCAGTTTCTTTCTTCAGCACCCCGATCTCAACCATCTCCATGTTAGCTTTTTATCTACCTTTCCTTCAATGTCCTTCAGATATTGACTGTGCATATGCTTCTTTTTCCAGTTAGAAACTCAATCCTCAATCGTTTCCTTTCAATAATCTGCTTTCAATCTTGTTGTTTTTAAGAGGTTTCCCTTGTTCACTTTCTTCAGCAGTGACTCTTTTGCTTTTTTATGTAGTCATTTAAGTCATGTTTTTCCTCTTCCCAGTTTGTTTCACCTATAAGAGTTCTCTGCTACTCTGAGATCTAGGCAAGTACAACAGATCAACATCACTTTTTGGGTGCAGAGTTCTAGCTGAGTCCAATCAATTATTCCAGTTTAGTATCATATTACAGGGACTTCCCAGGTGTTAATTCCCTTTATGATATTTCCCCTCCACTTAACTTTGATCTAAAGATTTTCTTTTTCAAAACAGTTTTAAATCATCCGTGTAGAGCAAATGGGAAATTTTCAACTCTTTTTTAGCCAATTCATAACCACAGTTTGTTTTGTTTAAAATGCTTGTTAGTGCTGTCATCGAAAGTATAAAAAGCAGATGTGACCAATAAGTCGCCTTAGAAGATTCCTCGCTTGATTTCAACTTCACCAAGTTCTTCTCCACAGGCCATCAATTTAGTTTGCCACAGGTCTTCAGGAATTTCTAGATGTTGCTGCTAATTGCAAAAATGTCTAAGCATTTCTCAATCCAGCTATGTGGAACAGAATCAAATGCGTACTTATAATCAATCCAGGCCATGAACAAATTTGTTCATCTTTTTTTTGAATTCTTCAAAACCAGTTTATCAATCATCAGTTGGCCTTTGGTTCCTCTTGAATTTTTGCACCCTTTCTGTTCTACAGGTAGCAAATCCTTGTTTTCTAGATATCTATAAATTTGGTTTGCAATAATGCCTGTAAGTAATTTGTATGTTAAACATTAAACAGTACAGAGTTGGAAGGGACCTTGGAGGTCATCTAGTCCAACCATGTTGTTGGCAGGCCAGTGATTGGCCTGTAATTTTCAGGTTTATTTCCCTTTTTCTGCATTCTTCTAAATAAAAAAGGTTCCTCTAATTTGGCATTTTTTACTTTCTGGTGTTTCCAGAACTTGATTCATCTGGTTTGTGAAATTTGCATGCAAATTTGTTAGTGATTTCAATCAGAATTCACGCAGCTCATCTAAACTGGAGGCACTCCATTCTTGCCCTTTTTACTTTGCTGCTGCTGCTGCTGCTGCTGCTGCTGATTATTATTATTATTATTATTATTATTATTATTATTATTAAACTTTTATTCATTAAACATGAAACTCAGTCAACAGAACATTTAAAAATGTATCACAAATATCATTGACTGGTTCTGATGGTTGATATGGGTTGCTGCCAGCATTATTGTTGTTGTTGTTATTGTTGTTGTTGTTGTTATTATTATTATTATTATTATTATTATTATTATTATCACAGTCAGCCAGATGTTTAGATTGTCCTTGGTATTTTTATCCACTTCTCGTATCGTTTCCAAGAACTTGCAACAGGCAGATGTTTATATTTGATGGTATTAAAGTCATCATTGCAAGATGTAAACTTTTCTAAGCAAAGCTGCCTTTTGCAATTGATAGATGGTGATTTATCAAGGCCAATGGTGTTCAAGTAATACTCCAGATGTTTTGGGATTGCACCCAAGGTGCCTATTATTATTATTTATTTTGAAATGATTTTAGAAATGGCAGCTTTGAGCAGTTGTATGCATTTTTCCTAAATAAGTTATTAAATATGGTGCTTCTAAAGACTGAAAGGGGAAGCAAGGGAGCTCCATTCCCCATACCAATTTCTGTTGTCTCACATAATTCCTGCTCCTTTCCAAAACTGCAATTCGGGTCCAAATTCTTCTTATTCTTTCTCCATCCACCTCTTTTTCAAATGAGCTTATCTTCTGGTAAAAAAAGGGAGAATGGATAAGCAAAGGCTTTGTATTGAAAAGGGAATTTTCAGCAAGCAGATTGGAATATTATCTGTGTTGCTAATTCATTACAAACCATGTGATGAACCCAGTATTTTTTGAATCCATTTTATTTTGGCTAACGTTGAATTTGAATTCTTGAATTTAAATAAGTAAATTTTATTCAAGATGATAATATTGATATCTATACAGAAGTTCTTCAAAAGAACAATTCTATGTAATATTTTGTCACAAAGTTCAATGTAAACGGATAGATTCTCCTTTAATTTTACAAATATTAAATCAAAGAGATTGGGACAATCATCCTGGGAATTGCCAGTTTAGGATAAGTGCTTTGCAAGAGAATTGATGTAGAATGTAAAACTTTGATATGCATTAGAATTAAGATTCAAAGAAGATGGAATTTGTACATTGATTCATAATATATTACACTAATACATTACCAGTTTGAATTTCAATATGCTTTCATCACCAACATTTTAATGGAAGAATGAAAAGTGTCCTTCTGCCTGCAGGAGAGACTTAGGTTAAAGATAAACATCAGAATGTGTCAAAATAGTCAAAATCGGTACTTCAATTTCATAATGTGATAAGATACTTCAGGTTGTAGCTTTACTGTGATTAATTACCACCATTGATTGCTCTGTATGTTGACTGGGGGTTTGTTGTTGTTTTTTGTCTTGGGAAATAGAAGAATATTTTGATAGATGGTTGAGATATTTGTACCACTTTATAGATGTTGAAATAGCTAGTTGGAAATGCTATGTGTACAATCAGCATGGAGGGCCCTGAACCTAAGTCAAATATGTAACAGATATGCAACAACAATCCAGGAAAGTTTACTTCATTGTTCCTCTGTGAATTGTATAACCCAGTCTTATATATTAGTGTTTGCAATTTCCAACCTGTGTTTTCAGACATAAAGTTTGTTATTTAGCTTTGTTAGGCTAATGCAGTTAAGAGTTTGATGCAGCAGTTTAAGAAGACAATAAGTTCTAGTCCTGCCTTAAGTATGAAAAGTGATTGGGCCAGACACTCTCTCAACCCTAGAGAGAAAGTTCTGGCAAGGCACTTTCCAAAGTGTTGCCATGAAAAGTAAGAGTCAAGGAAATTAGTATTTTGCTTCCTAGGTTCTTCTTAACCCTCATCTTACCTAAAAATTCAGTAAATCTAAATAAATAAGGCTTTCTTGTGAAACTAAATAAACCCTTTCTTGTAAAACTGCAACCCTCCATGTAGATCACTTATGGTCCTCCAGCTGGTGAGTCAAGGAAGTTCTGGTTACTAATCCTGGAATGGTCTAAAGCTATGGAAATGGTTATATTGTATATGGACCAAACTCCATTCCGGTCTTTAAATTATGTTAAAATGCAAAGCCTGTCCTGTTTGATTTTTAGATGAGATGCTAAAATGTATGTTGGATGTCTACATTTCCCATAATGAAAAATACAGTATTTCTTGTAACGCATTTCATTTTTATTTCTTTTCTTTTTTCATCTTGGAGCATATCTTGGTATAGGCAACCACTCTCACAGAGAGATTAAAGATTGTAAGGTTAGCTGTGGCAGGCTTCTTTATTTCACTATCTTGAGATACAGTGATAAAATGAAAAAGATAATTCCAAATCAGAGCAGGAAAGGAAATATAAAAGCAAAAACACAAAGGCAGTATTCTTGGTTCAAGTCCTATTGGAGATGCTCATCTGTTATACTGATAATGTTGTTGACCATCAGAGAAGCATTTCTAATAGTAAGAGGAGTTTACAGTCACTTTCAAATTTCTCTTCTACTGCAGTCATATGGAAAAGTAATACTTTTGGGTCACTAATGGGTACCCTCTGCAGTAATTAAATACTAGCACAGTAGTGGCTCTTTTTGGCTCTTCCTAGTGATTGTGGCAAATAAGGATAAAGATAATTTTATTTCTATACCGCCCCTCTCCCGAAGGACTCGGGGTGGTGTACAGCCAGGTAAAAACACAATACAAATATCACAATTTAAATTTAAAAGATTCTTAAAAGTATTACATTTAAGGCCAAAATTAACTAACCCACCCCCCCAAAATTTAAGAACTCCGAATTTAAAACTCAATTATGAAGCTAGCCCTGCAGGCTTCCCTTCCTGATCAGCTGTTTCATTCAGCATGATTCTCTACTTGGTTGTGTTCCAGCACATCCTAGTCCAGGGACAACTCTGTAATTTGAAAAAGCTGTAGCTAATGCTTGCATTAACTAGTTGGCTATATTTTTAGCATTTAAATAAATCAGTCATGCTTGATAATGATAATGTCTATCTTTTCAGTTATGGTTCAGGGATAGCATATTTGGGTTAGCTCAGATCTCTGATGGTTGGTTTTTATGAAGTTGCTTTTAGTACCTTGAGTATTTGTGGCTTTGTGTAGTGTTTCCTCCTAGTGTCATGTGATTGAATGGTCTAAAAATGAAGAGAAGGGGCCTAAATTAAACTGCTTGTCCATTCTTTTAGCTTCAAATTCTTAAAATAATGGGATAAGTTTCTAACTCACATATGCACAACACATGGATTTGCTGTTTTCTTTTTCTTTTTCCAGTGGTCTTTCCTTGCTTATTCTCAAGCAGCAAGGAATTAGATCTCTCCAGTTCCAGTCCCTGAAGCACATCAGTGCTGGGAATGTCTACATAACTGACAACAGTAATTTATGCTATTATCATACTATCAACTGGACTAGCCTCTTCAGCTCACCTAACCAGAAAACTGTCATCCACAGAAATAAGAGGGCTGAGAACTGCAGTAAGTATTTTATTCATGGTTGATTAACTAAATTTCTCTCTCTCTCTCTCTCTCTCTCTCTCTCTAGATATATTGTTTAGAACTAGAAAATGGTGATTAGCTACTTTGTGAAACAAGAAATAATCTAGAAAACGTGCACAAAAGTCTAATATTGTTATATTTGAGGATGTTTGGAAATTTCTTAATAAGCCTACTTTTTTGAAAATAGTCATGAGGATAGGACAGTGAAACCTGGTTTGCTGAATAAATGTTTAGTGCTTTCCAAGAACATTTTCTAAGAACAGGAGTTCATATTTTGATCAGTCTTTATTAAGAGTTCTCCCATCCACTTTTAAAATAGATATTACTTGAATGCAGAAACAGGGATCTTCTTCTGTCCAAATTGCTACAATGCATGTAAGGAAGGTGCCACATGTACTATTTGGCCCTGAAATCTCTGCTGTCACTTTCACACAGTCACAAAACCAGTTTTGTTGTGTTTTAAATGTGGGGGTGGGGTAAGTAAAGAAGGAGGCCTTTTGTATAATTCCCTGCACAATTTCCCTGTCCCTGAAAACATTAAAAAAATTTCAGCTACACTCCAAATATAAAAAAGTTACTCCCCATTTTCACTGACCTGCTCTTAATTAATTTATTTTAGAAGCAATCGCTCCAAGTGTTTTATAATGCAAAGAAATAAATATAATAAAGCCCATGAAGACCTAAAGGCAGCAATTAAAGAATACATATAAAACAAACCTAGTCCTTCATAATAGTAGTCAAATCCTCATTTCTAAAACCTTTTTATCTGTTGGTGAATGACAAATAACAAGTAACACTACTTAAACTCCATGGGGCCACTGGCATCTGTAGTGCCACCATTTCCTGTCTTAAAATGTCAGACGAACATAGCAACAGATCTCTCCAGAGATCCAGAGGCAAGTTCACAAAGAAAACAGACAGGTAGGGTTTTCAAGGTGATAATCGGGCCCTAAACTGTCTTCTGAAATGAACTGGTAGCCAGTACAGTCAATTCTATAAATATCTGTGACAGATTGTGACAAGAAACCAAGAAGACAGCTCAACCATAGTGGGTAATGCCAGCAATGCTGCTGTTTGCCACTCAAAGCTTAGAGTTGTTACTCAATATGTGCATAAGGAAGCACTGAGTGATCCACCATAGGTCTTCTGACACCAGCAATACATATGCAAAAGCCCAGGGGATCCTGCTAGGGCACCTTTAGCCAAGCAAGTACCTCCATGTTCTAGGTATTAGCACCTGCTATAATTGTAGTCTTTGCCATGGAATATATAAGAAGGGTTATTTATTGTAGTCTCAATACGATCTACAGTGGAATTCACAGATCCTTTTCTTAAATTAGCTGCATACTACTTCCCTAGAAACAGTTGTTCAAAGGGCACAGTATAAGAATGAATGCTTCAGAGATTTTCACCAGAAATGGAGAGGCAGCTTTTTTTTTTTGCCAGCACATAGATACTAGAAGTCAATATCTTTTTTTTTTTTTGATGAACTGATCCTCCTCATTGTTCTTTGACCTACCCTTAGATTTGTAATTTCATCTGATTTTTGTGCAGATTCTCTGCCTCTAAGATAATGGCTTGGCAGTTTGGGAGTGAGGATGGGTTAGAAATTTGGAATTTTAATCTAAAGGATTTAATTTTAAGGATTCTTGCCTATGGCAGTTTCTCATTGACATCTCAGTAGCATCTTTGAGGGTTTAGAGGTAGAAAAATAGGTTGGTTTAAAGGTCTACAGCAGCGGTTCTCAACCTGGGGGTCGCGACCCCTTTGGGGGTCGAATGGCCATTTCACAGGGGTTGCCAAAGCCCTCTCTTGTCCCCCCATGCCTTCACTCACCCTCTGCCTCTGTTGGATCGCTGGTCGCCAGTCGCTTACCCCGCCCACTCCCACTCTATTGCTGCCTCCTGAGTCCCAGCTGATGGCTAAAGGGAAAAAAACTGTTTAAATTCTTGCCGCGGGGCTTCAAAGGCCCCCCCCTACAGCTGATCAGTGTTAAGAGAAAACAAATGAGTAGACCCGTGCCTGCAAAAATAGAAAAAACAACCCCTTTCAGTTCCAGCATAGGTAAATTACCATAAGCTGATTAGATCGGCCTCCCGACTCTCAGCTGATTTGCTCTCAGCTGTTTTGCTAGCTGCAAAGAGATGCAGATGTCCCCCCCCCCAAGCCATGCTGAAAACCGAAATTGAAAGTAAAGCAGGGTCTTTGCTGCAACGTGACAAAATGAGGCAGAGAGAGATTTCTTTTTCTCTTTCCTCATCAAAAAAGGTAGGTGGAAAACTGCAAACAATGGGAAATTTAGGGCAAAAGAGGAGGTTCAAGATTTTAAAACACAAAAGAAAAAAAAGCTCTATTTAACTAGGGAATTGTAATAATTGAGATACTATTAATTGTATATTGTGTTGAAAGCAGAAATGGTTAAGTTGTGGTTTGGAGGAATATATGGGGAAATTATTTGGTTTATTATTATTGGTAAATATAATTAATTGATTTGTAAGAAATTGGATTGCATGGAAATAATTGGAATTTCATGTTAATATTGATTAATATACAAAAAAGATAGTTATATAACTAATTGATTTATATTAAAATGTTGAATTTGTATTAAACAACTGTATTACATAATTACATAATTAACCAATGTGAGGATGGATATAAAAATAGATGACAATGGAAAGGGGTATAATATAGAATAGAAGGGAAAAATTGAAATTGGTTAAGATTAGAGATGAGGATGAAGGGTAATATTGGTTTTTTAAAAAAATAGATGAGGAATAAATATGGCAAAAAGGAAATATAGAAATTGTAAATTTAATTGAAATGACTAAACACTGTTTAAATTTGTGAACTGGCCAAATACTCTGTTCAAAGAAAATACATTGTATGTTTGTATGTGTGTTTCTAATTATTGCTATTTATTCATATTTGTTCTCTTTTATTCTTTAAAATTTAACAATTCATTCTTTATCTTAATATCTTTATATTTGTTTGGGGTTGGTTTTCTTCCCTTTCATCTTTTTTATTGTACAGCAATCTTTCTCCTCAAACCTACCACCTCTCTCTTTTCTTTCCTTCTTACTTTCTCTTCCCCACCACTTCTCCTCCCTACTTCCTCTTCCTTTCTCCTTCTCCTCCTCTTTTCCTCCCTCTCTTACCTTCACTCCTACTCTAATTTCCCTTCCCTTCCTTCACCCCTCTCTATTGCTGTATCCTTTTATGCACATGGACTACTCAGAGGGCTGAAAAAGTTATTTTTGACTGGTCCTCACACTTTTGACCAGTCCTTGAACTTACGACTGTCTTCACATTTTACGTTCTTGCCCTATCTTGTCACCATGGTGAAGAGAAGCAGTTGTGAAATGAGTGACACAGTTGTTAAGAATGCTGCACCGGCATAAATGTGAGGATGGTCATAAGTGTGAGGACCAGTCAAAAGTGCAAGGACCTGTAAGAAATGACTTTTTTCAGCCCTCTGAGTAGTCCCTATACACATAGTCATGGCCACCCAGTCACATGACCAGCTAGCCATGCCCACCTGGTCACATGACCACCAAGCCACACCCACAAAATAAGCCACGCCCACAGAACCGGTAGTAAAAAATTACAGTTATGAAGTAGCAACGAAAATAATTTTATGGTTGGGGGTCACCACAACACAAGGAACTGTATTAAAGGGTCGCAGCATTAGGAAGGTTGAGAACCACTGGTCTACAGCTTCCCAACTTTTTGAAACCTTACTTTAGTTCATCCCATTTCTGCATGAGTTTTTAAATCCTTTATTTAAAAGTAAGCGTGTTTTTGTATTGCTGGTTTTTGGGTACAGGTAGCACTGCCCTCCAATGTTATCTTCATACCAATTCTGTGGGACAGGGAAATAGTATCCTAGTGACCTCCAGATTTGGCTGTTCTACTCTTCCCCTGCACTACATCATCAACACTATTCCTTATTATGGCTAAGAGGCAGAGATGTGAATACTAGTAAAGACAGCAAAATAAAATAGAGTAAAACATTAGAATGACATTGAGGTGGTCAACAAATAAACTGAGTTATAATTATGGGTGACTTTACATTTGTTGGTGCCTTATTTTCACTGCTACTTAACAGTATTTGGCTACAAACTGGGTTATAGGGATTTTAGACTCTTATAAAATTAAACTCATTTAAAAGTTATCCATTCTTCCAGGATACTGATGAAGCAGGTTAGATCTGAGTGTTGTGGATACCCCAATAGATATTACAGTCAACTGTTTCCCAAATTCCTCATGAGCAAATATGTTTTCATATAAGACCTTACCATATCTTATTATAATAGTGGTGAAGACAAAAACTATGTTTGCAATCATAGCCCTGAATTTATTGTTTTGACCTCTTTGTATCCAGTACTATTTTTATTTATTTTATTTTATTATACTTATTGGGGTGAAATTCAAAATTTTTCCCTACTGGTTCTGTGGGTGTGGCTTGGTGGACATGGCAGGGGAAGGATATTGCAAAATCTCCATTCCCACTCTGGGGCCAGCCAGAGGTGGTATTTGTCGGTTCTCCAAACTACTCAAACTTTCTGCTACCGGTTCTCCAGAACCTGTTATAACCTGCTGGATTTCACCCGATACTTATGCTATGCTAGGTTGTTATGACTTGTAGTTACAACAACCTTATTTATACCTGAAGATGTGGACAGAGTTATTGTAGGATAGACTTTACCATCCATGGATTTGGCCAGTGTTCCTCCTTCCTTGTAAAAGCATACCAAAGAAGAGAGGAAAAAGTGAAGCTGGGAGGTGGTGTGTGTCCTTGAAAGACTGTGTGATGAACTTACCTTATAGTTGATTCCTCTGGGAGCTATTTGCTGTGAAAGGCCCTGGAAGGTGAGCTCTGGGACTCTTCCAAAGAAAGAAATAGAGAACACAAAACCCATTAATACGGTACTATTTTGAGATGTATGTAGTATATTATGAAGATATAAAGTTGAAGGAGAAACTACTATGTAGGAACCATTTTGGCACAACAAGCAGAGAAAGAAATGGAGAAAGAATCCTTCCTAACTTTTCCTTCAAAATTTGCAAGTTACACAACTATAAATTAGAGTATGTTTTAAAATCCCTTAAACCACCCAAAGATGCAGAAACAAAAGGTAACAGTAAAAGCAAAAAGCAAACAGTAAAAGCAAAAAGAAAGTAACCTTAAACACGACTTGGCTGCAACGACACCCAGATAAAATAAAGGACTTATTTCAGATAATGGATACTATAAGTAAGTCTTCTTTTTCCCTCCCTCTTCTCCCCTTGTAACCTTGGTAAACAAGCGCTGTTCCTTCTGGATTGGAAGGAGGATGACTGCCTTTCAGTGGAAAATGAGGCTCCATTAAGGACAGAGGAGAACAAGGATAATATTAATTTTAATGGAGACCTGGATTTGATTGCCAAGAATTACCTTTTAACCAAAAAGTTAATTGCTTCATATAAGAACAGAATGCCTCAAAAGTTGATATGGAATGTCCCTTCATCAAAAAGCCATCACTCAAGTTATGCATTTTATTTAACTTGCCCCATTTTAAGTATGTTATAAAGGAAGTGGAGAACAGCAGTCACAAAAATCCTGAATAAAGAGGATTATCTGGATCTCTTCTAGACAGAGTCTGGGCATGGGGCATAAATTGTATTTGTTGCATCCAATACTAGATGTCAATTACGTACACATTGCTTTATGGCTTGAATCATTATTCTAAAACATTCTGGACCATCTATCCTGCCTGACCAATACATTTTCAGCAAGTGAGACTACTATAGGTTCCCATTCCCTTGGGGGAGGGGCCTTGGATAATAACATGTTATGTCTGCATGCATGCATATTTTGATGCTCTTTCTATGTGTATGTATATTTTAAATGTGTGTGTATGTGTGTGTATTCAGGTAGGAAACTGATTGGCAGTTGCTTTCCTGAAATAGAAAGTTGGGGAAATAACACAACAGGAGAATAATCTAGTATTCTGGGAGAATAATCTAGTATTCTGGGAGGATATGCTATCATATTGTATATTTGGATTAAATAACTTGTAAAATATTTCAAAATTACTTCAGTCCAGACAGGATTTGTAAATTTTATATTATTTACTTCTCTATGAACTGGATGGACAAGTTAATAATATTATCTTTAATTTACTATAATTTGATTAACATTTCCAAGTAGTGAATGTGAGAATTGATGTGTGGTAAATGTTTGACTTGCCTATGCAGTTTTTCCTTGTTAATAGCTGTGCAATTCAGTGCTCTGAAAAGAAGTAACTTGAATTTGTGGAGGGAAAAAAACATCAATATTTTTTGCTTCAGAGTGCTGAGTTTCCACAGGTGGACCATTTAGATGTAAGTTAATTTTGCAAGTCCATACCTTGACCCTGTTCTTTTAAAGGAAGAAAATCTGGGTAGGGAAATTTCATCATGAATCCTCTTTAGCATTTCTTTGTTGTCAACAATATTGCGCATGGGAGACAATACAGAATAAACACAATACTCAGTAGGAACAATTCTCAGTTGGAGTACTCATTACATGAGTCTAAAGTTACCATTCAGCAAAGCTTTTCCCAGCTAGGAGAAGAAAATTCACAATTAGTTGCTGTATCTAGCTAATAATCTTTTCATGAATTCTCTCTCGATTTATAAATTTGTCTACAAATGGCTAATTTTTATGTAGTGAAATCGATGGTCTCAACTCTAAGCAAAATAAACTATGGTTCAGAAAATATGTAACTTTTTTCTCAACTAATGGAAAATGTATTAGTTAAAAATAAATATATTAATGCAGACAAATTAAACAGGTACTAAGTGCTTTGTACTGCTTCATCACTCCTGTTTTGGAAAACCTCAGCATTTTCATAAACACCTTCAGTCAATTAAATTTATAAATCTTTGCAATCTAATTGGCTGTATTCCTGCTTGTTTAATTAACTGAGTATTATTGTTGTAGAGCTTCATTTAATAAAAGAGTCTGACAAGCTGAGCTAAGAATTTTAATAAAATATTATTTACAGGTTTAGGCAGGTTTTCTATTTTGATCTTAGTTGGGGGAAAAGTTTTCCTAGTTTAATTTTCAGATGCTATTTAAAGAACTTCATCTATAAAAACATTTGTAAAATACTATATAAGATGTCTCCATGAGTACAAAATATTTATAATATAGGCTATTAAACAATTATGTTGCAGTAACAACACAAACAAAAGAAATTGAATTCAGTAGATTTTCCTCCCAAGTCTCCCAATAAGAACGTATATCCTTGTAGTCTACCTAAAATTATTTAGATTGTTATGGGTCACCATTTTTACAAGCAATTGTCATAATGTAAGGTATCCAACCATGAATTGTCTACTGTAAGGTTATGTGGGTGGGAAGTTGCTTAATGACCATTCAAAGCTGTGATAAATCTACCTGGTGAGTACTTACAACCTGGATTCAAAATTCCAATGGTTTCCTTCTACCCCCTGCAGTCTTATCACTGTGCTTTGGGTGCTTGGTAGTCACACCACATTTTTGGCTATTTGCAGTGTCACATGACAACATTTTATGATGGTTTTACAAAAGAAATTAAAAACCCAGTATTTACTTTGTTTTTGACAAAGTTGCCTGCATAGAGAACCACTGGATTATTTAATCATGGCATTCACCTAACAACTGCAGATTTGCTTAATGACTATGGTGATCCACTTACCAATTCCTCCAAAATATGTGATCAACCCGTTTTACAACCACCACAAGTTACGACTCTGATCATACAGAGGGTATGTGGTTTATTCTATTAATACTAGATACCAGGGAGGTGCTCAGAGGATTTTCTGTTCCATCCACCAAAATTGGGTTACTAGCTTTGGATGATATGCATCCAGAGTTAAATGGGGCATTATTTGCTGCTTTGCTTCAGGCAACAAAATAATCTTAAACCAGTTCTGACATAAGCTATCAATGTATTTGTGACTCTTCTTACATATCCCGGCTGATACTGTTCTACCCACTTAGCTCCTCACCTGATTAATTCTCCATTTGACAAGTGTTGCCAAGTAAATAACTGGCTTTTGGAGTGTGGGAGAGGCTGTGAGAATGGATTCTTAAAGCATGTGACATTAGAGTAGCATTGCATTCTCAACCTATAGTTTGCTTTTGTTATGGAACTAATCAGAAAAAGATAATTTCCCCCCAATAGGTTTTAGAAAACATGAGGCTTGTTGGGTGAAGTTGATGCTTTTAGCCATACAAGGAGAACTACAAGTTTTTAGACAGTAGGAATAACTTGTTAATTTAAGGACAAGGATTTTTTATTTGTATATTTATTTTTCTTTTTAAAGGGTTTCAATTCTCCTAGTTCATCTTCAGTGCAAAACCTCTTTGTTCTATATGTAAGAATGTAAACTCTTACCAATGAGAAAAGCATACCCAAAAGAATAGTGATTGCAAGAGAAGATCCATGTTAGCCACTAATTTTATTAAAAGTCATTTATTTTTTTATTTTTATTTTATTTCCAATTTATAGTCACAATAATGTGTGTGTTATAATGAAATGTTAGTCTGGAAAGGTGTTTACAGGGTTTTTCTGATTTATGAGAAGAGAAGAGAAGAATATCCTAAGGAAATTGTGGTGATTGCAATCCTATTTTTCATTTTTAAGATGGGGGAATGAGTATGCTGGGGAGAATCTGGGGCTTGATTGCCTTCAGGATCATGAGTGAAGTTTTATGATTAAGGGAGAAGTGTTCCATTCTTCCATTTGGACACATATCTTCTCCAGGATATTGTAAGGTCACATGGAACTTTGGAACAAACACTGAGACTGCCTAACCTCCAGATGTAATGATATTCTTTGGGAAAGAGTATGAAAAATGCTCTTTAGCCATAGATGAGGCATGTTCTCTAGATCAAAAGAGGCATTTGATCGGGGTGAAATGCTCCCGGTTTGGACCGGATCCGCCGATCCGGTAGCGATGATGGCCAGTAGTTTGGAGAACCGGTAGCGATTGCAGCTGGAGGTTCCGCCCACCCACCTTAGCCTCTGAAGCCCACTGGCCCCATTGTCCCCTCTTGCCCTTCTCTTTCTGGGTGCAGCACTTCTGCTTGTTGGGCCACTTCCCCGCAGCGCTTCTGCTGGTGCCACCACGCAAGCCTCCCATGAGGAAAAAGAGGGAAAAAGCAAAGGGCTGGCTGCAGAGCTGCCAGCTTCAGGAAGTGGCCCAACAGGCAGAAGCAACACACCCAGAAAGAGACTCCGGCCTTGCCGCGCCCTCTCACCACCTGCTCTCCCTTTGGGTCGGCGCTGGGGCCCAGAGATGCGCCATTCACTGAAGCCCCAGAGCTGCTGCCTGCTCACTGCCTGCCTCAACTGGGTCAGGGAATGCACCATTCCCCGACTCCAGCCTTGCCGTGGAGCCGCTGCCCGCTCGCCCTTTGCCACGTGGCTTATCCTACTCCTTACCTTTCTCCCGCGGCTGGCTGCCAGGAAAAGCAAGCATCCAAAAGTTACCGGAGCTGGTCTCCTTCTTGAATGTGCCGTCACCATCGCTGCCCTGGTCCATGTGCCGACTGCATACGCACACACCATTTATTTCATTCATTTCATTCATTCATCAGTGGCAGGTTGGGTGTACTCTTGCACAGCCAGCGCGTGGACCAGGGTGGTGATGGTGGCAGCACATTCAAGAAGGAGAGCAGCTCCGGTAACTTGCGGGTGCTTGCCTTCCCTGGCAGCCAGCCGCAGGAGAAAGGTAAGGAATAGGACATGCCGCTTGTTGAAGGGCGAGTGGCTGGTGGCTCCGTGGCAAGGCTGGAGTCAGGGAATGGTGCATTCCCTGACCCAGTTGAGGCAGGCGGTGAGCAGGCAGCAGCTCCGGGGCTTCAGTGAATGGCGCGTCTCTGGGCCCCAGCCCCCAACTCAAAGCGAAGGGAGAGCGGGTGGTGAGAGTGCGGCAGAATAGAAATTTAAAATGTTTTCCTACCAAGTTCTGTGGGCATGGCTTGGGGGGGGGGGTCTTGTGACTGAGTGGGCATGGCTGTGAGTGACATTGAGTTGGCCACGCCCACTTAGTCACAGGACGCCCACCCCCCACCAAGCCACACCCACAGAACTGGTAGGGAAAAAATTTAGATTTCACCCCTGCATTTGATGCTGTGCAAGCATCAGAAATCACAACACAGTGATGAAAGAGCATGTTGAACCCAAGTAAGGCGAGAACAAGCTATATGAAAGTAATAATGTGCTCATGCTGTCGGTGTGCTTACATGACAGATACTCAGGATCTTTATTAATGAAGTACAATCAGACATTCATTCTAGTAGCAGTGTATTGAATAAGAAGCAACAAACAGTGTAAATTGAAAATGGCAGAGACTTGCTACAGAACATTTCATCTTTTTGGAACATTACTAAAGCATCTCAGTAAAGGAAAAGAATATGAATGAGAATTTATTTTTCAGATTAAATCTTCATCTGAGTTTTTTTTTTAATTTGGGGTTTTCTGAATAGAAATTGAATCATAGGGCTGGAAGGATTTTGGAGGTCTTTTACTCCAACCCCCTGCCCAAGGCAGGAGACTTTATACCCATGATGGCAAACCTATGGCATGCGGGCCAGAGGTGGCACACAGAGCCCTCTCTGTGGGCACATGCACCGTCGCCAGGTGCTCTTCTGGTTTCCGGTGTGCACAAGCTGGTCTTCGTGCACGCCAGAGCACTGGAAACCCGAAGATCAGCTGGTCAGTGCACATGTACTTGCCAGCCACCTTTCCAGTTTGGGCACTCGTTGCTGAAAAGGTTCGCCGTCACTGCCTTATACCATCTTGCACAAATGGTAACCCAAACTTTTCAGCAACGGGACACCCACAACTTTGGGAGGCAAGCTGTTCCATTGATTAATTGGTTCCCACTGTCAGGCAATTTCTCTTGGTTCCAGGTTGTATCTCTCTTTTACAAGCTTCCACCCATTGCTTCTTTTTATATATATATATAATTTTTATTAAACAGTTTTTAAAAAACAAACAAACAAAAACAGATATTTACATCTTCTTTTCAACATCTTCGCATCAGTAATCCATATTTATAGATTTTCTCTTTCTTATCTTATCTTATCTTTCTTATCTTTTATACATAAGATTCTTATCCTACCCTCAGATGCTTCTATACCTAATCCTTCTCTTTGTTAGTCTACACATACCTAGTTCCCTGAGCCATTCATTGTGAAATTTAGCCTCCTGACCCCTTATCATCTTTGTTGCTCTTCTCTGCACTCTTTCTAGGATCTCAGCATCCTTTTTGTATAGTGCACATATCTCACTAGTGCAGTGTAAAACGGTACTATAACTTCTCATGATCTTGATGCAGCTACAGCACACTGCTGACTCATAATTAAGTGGTGATCCACTAGGACACCTAGATCCTACTGACAGCTACTACTGCTAAGCCAATTGTATACTTGTGCATTTGTTTTTTTTCCTGACAGACTCTTACTGTCTATGGAAATTCTCAAACATCCAGGTCATGATTGTCCCAAATATGCTAGTGTCCCAAAAGGCAACTGGACTTTCTTGGATTTTGTTTCACTTCTCATTCAAGAAGCTTCTTCAGTTCTGAAGAAGTGAACTGAACTGAAGAAGTTTCTTGGATGAGAAATGAAATATTGTCAAGGAAAAAAAAAACCCAAGAAAGTCCAGTTGCCCTTTGAAAAGCACTTTTCAAGAGGGTGCTTGTTTCACTCCTGAGCAGCATTTTGTTGGATAAGGTCTAAATCTGTCAAGATCCTTCTGAATCTGGAGTCTGTCTTCAAAAGTGTTAGCAATCTGCCACCCCATCCCCTCTGCCCCCAGCTTGTCATCTGCAATTTTGATAAGTTCTCCTTCTGTACCCTTATCTAGGTCATTTATGGAGATTTTGAAAAGCACTGGCCCCAATATAAAACCTTGTGGTACTCCATTACATGTTTTCCATGTAGAAGTTCCGTTGAGGACTACATTTTATTTATTTTTTTTATTTGATTTGATTTTTATACCGCCCTTCTCCAGCAGGACTCAGGGTGATGAACAGCCAAGGTAAAACATAGCATACAAAATTTAAAACAATTTAAAAAGTTATTAAATAATTTTGGCCCACAATTTAAAACACCCCAATTAAAATCTATTTCGAATTAAAACTGAAAGATGGGATCAAGCCAGCCCGGCTAGATGAAATAAGTGAGTTTTAAGGGCCCGACGAAAAGTCTGGAGGTCCGGTATCATACGTATCTCTGGGGATAGGTCGTTCCAGAGGGCGGGTGCCGCCACAGAGAAGGCTCTCCCCCTGGGGGTTGCCAGCTGACATTGTCTGGCCAACGGCACCCTGAGGAGGCCCTATCTGTGCAAGCGTACTGGCTGGTGGGAGGCTAATGGCGGCAGAAGGTGGTCTTGTAGATACCCAGGCCCTAAGCCATGGAGCCCTTTAAAGGTAGTCACTAACCCCTTGAAGCGCACCCAGAAGACCACCGGAAGCCAGTGCAGCTCACGCAGGAGGGGTGTCACATGGCAGTGCCCCGTCACTCCCATAATCCCCCACATGGCCGCATTCTGGACCAGTTGGACCCTCCGGATGCATCCCAAGGGGAGCCCCATTTAGAGAGTATTGCAGTAGTCCAGGCGGGAAGTGACAAGTGCTTGAGTGACCATGCGTAAGGAGTCCCAATCCAGAAAGGGACGCAACTGGTGTATCAGGTGAACCTGATAAAAAGCCCCCCTGGCCACAGCTGTCATATGCTCTTCTAAAGACAGCCGTGCATCCAGGAGGATGCCCAAGTTGTGAGCCCTTGCCGTGGGGGCCAATGACTCACCCCCAATAACCAGCGATAGCATCAGCTGGCTATATTGGGACGCCGGAAGCCACAGCCACTCGGTCTTGGAAGGGTTGAGTTGGAGCCTGTTTCTCCCCATCCAGG
Organism: Ptyas mucosa; assembly: GCA_012654045.1. Lineage (NCBI taxonomy): Eukaryota > Metazoa > Chordata > Lepidosauria > Squamata > Colubridae > Ptyas > Ptyas mucosa. The sequence goes on along the minus strand of WNWU01000006.1, from coordinate 51,272,684 downwards.
CCCGCACGGCCTCCAGGCACCGGGACATCACTTCAAGGGCATCGTTGGGGTGGCCTGGGGTGGAGATGTACAGCTGGGTGTCATCAGCGTACTGATGGAACTCCACCCCAAAGCCATGGATGATCTCACCCAGCGTTCATTTATTGAACATGGGTCCAATAAACATGTGGTCGCGTTCAGCCATCCCAGAATCCTGTCCACATCCTCGGGAGCCACAGGATCAAACTCCTCCCAAATAACACTCTCAAGACCTGCCTCAATCATCCCATCTGAACTTACCCAGTCAGAGGCCAAGCCTTCCCGAATCTGAGTGATTTTATCATGCAGATACTGCACAAAATCCTCAGCTTGACCCTGCAACATGATGACTATGGTTGGTTAACTAATTATTTTTATTTTATTTTATTTATTAGTTTGTCAAACATGTACAAGATATCAGGTATAAGTATGAACATGGACAATACAAATAAATGGGGATAGTAGGACAGGGACTGTAGGCATGCTGGTTCGCTTATGCACACCCCCTTTACGGACCTCTTAGGAATGGCCACGATAGACAGTTTAAGGTTGAAGCTGTGGGGGTTTGAGGATGTAACAATGGAGTCGGGTAGAGCATTCCAGGCATGGACCACTTGGTTGCTGAAGTTGTGTTTTCTGCAATTGAGTTTGAAGCAGTTTACCTTTAGTTTGTACTGATTGTTTGCCCTTGTATTATTGAGGTTGAAGCTGAAGAAGTCGTTGACAGGTAAGATGTTGTAGCAGACAATTTTGTGTACTATGCTTAGATCAGACCGCAGGTGGCCCAGTTCCAGATTGTCCAAGCCCAAAATTTGAAGTCTGGTGGCATAAGGGATTCTATTGTGAGTAGAGGAGTACTCTTCTCATGAAATACCTCTGGACCCGCTCAATCGTATTAATGTCTGATATACAGTGTAGATTCCAGGCAGGTGAGCTGTATTCCAGAATTGGTCTGGCAAAGGTTTTGTATGCCCTAGTTAGCAATGTAGAAGAACATTGCTGTAGAAGAAGCTTCGCAAAATTAAGTTAACAATTCTTAATGCCTTTTTGGCAATGCTGTTACAGTGAGCTCTGGGGCTTAACTCATTTGAGATGAGTACTCCTAGGTCCTTAACAGGGTGAGGGTCGTCTATGAGGTCGTTTCTGCCCAACTTATATTTGGTGTTCTGATTTTTATTGCCAATGTGAAGGACAGAGCATTTATTAGTTGAAATTTGGAGTTGCCAATTGCGCTACCATTCTGACACATAATCAAGGTTGCTTTGTAGGGCAGCAGCATTGTCAGTGGTGTTAAATAATTTTATATCATCAGCGAAGAGGACACAGCTGCTTTTAATGTAATTGCATTGGTCATTGATGTAAAGCAGAAAGAGCATGGGTCCTAAAACACTGCCTTGGGGGACACCGCTGTTAACTGGTGCCGGATTTGATAGGGCCCTCCCTATATTGACTACTTGTTGCCTGTTTGACAGGAACACAGCTATCCATTTGTGCAGGGATCTGGAAATGCTGTAAGAACTTAGTTTCAACAGTAGTTTGTCGTGCACCACTGAATCAAAGGCTTTTCAAAAGTCTATGTAAATTGGGTCTATTGCTTTACCCTGGTCAAGATGTGTGGGCCAAATGTTTCTGCAGTGTAGGAGTTGCAGTTTACAGGACAAATTTTTCCTGAAACCAAATTGCTTGTTAGAAAGCAGGTTGTTTCTCTCTAAGTGGAGGGTGATGGATTGGTTTATAATTGATTCCATGACTTTACAGGTTTGTAAAGTGCAGGTGACTTTGCAGGTTTGACTTTGCAGAAGTGCACCTCTTCTTTGCTGGATTCCATTGGGTGGCCGGATGGTAGAATTTCCTTCTATCCTGATCGTCCTGCGTGCTTGTATGTGTGTGTAGCCTGTGGGAGCTTCGCCTTCTACTAGCATCCCTTATTGGTCCTAGGGAGATTGACCTCCCTTCGTTGTGACTAGCACAGCTTGCTCCTTGCTATTCTTGGCTTCGCTGCTTTACAATGGCTGTAGGATAGTCTAGCCGTTTGCTTGCTTGCTTGCTTGCTTGCTTGCTTGCTTGCTTGCTTGCTTGCTTTATTTATTTATTTATTTATTTATTTATTTATTTATTTATTTTTAATAAAAAGTTTTTATTGGTTAAAAATATACAATATTATAGTTTACAATATGTTGAATTTTCAATATCTTTATATAAAGATATTTCAGTTATTATTTTCTTTTTTTAATTTCTCACACAACAGACATTATTATCTTAAATCGAAACAAACAACCAGGTTATATAAAAATTATATAAACAAAAAAAAAGTGTTATACAAAATACAATAAAAGAAGAGAGAGAGAGAAAAAAAAATGTCAATTAAAAAAACCTTAAACAATAGATTCCCCTCCTTTCTTCATTTCCTAGTTCTGGCTCTTAAAACCATGGTCTGGCCTCCCCCCTCCTCCCGGGCCGC
>WNWU01000006.1:51213117-51265490 GCA_012654045.1 Ptyas mucosa | reverse complement strand
CACCATGGTGAAGAGAAGCAGTTGTGAAATGAGTGACATGGTTGTTAAGAATGCTGCACGGGCATAAATGTAAGGATGGTCATAAGTGTGAGGACCGGTCAAAAGTGCGAGGACCTGTCAGAAATGACTTTTTCAGCCCTCTGAGTAGTCCCTATACACATATATCACATGACCAGCTAGCCACGCCCACCCAGTCACTGGCTTGATCTAATTTCAGGCAAGTTCAAGCCTCTGTTAAGAGATACCTGCATTCTCTCTCTCTCTCCCCTCCTTTTTCTTTCTCTTTCTTTCTTTGTCTCTTTCTTTCTTCTCTCTCTCTCTCTCTCTCTCTCTCTCTCTCTCTCTCTCTCTTTCTCCCTCCCTTTCTCCTTCTCATCTGGCATTCTTAGAGCTCCACTACTAATTAGCTTAGCCCAGGGGTGGGCAAATGTGGCCCTTTTATAACCTGTGGACTTCAACTCCCAGAATTCCTGAGACAGCCAAGCTGGGAGAATTCTGGGAGTTGAAGTCCACAGGTTGTATTAGGGCCACATTTTCCCACTCCTTAGCCTGAGCAAGGATAGCTAGCAGCCAATTACAAGAAGCTCTCAATTACAAGAAGCTCTCAATTACAAGAAGCTCTCAACTCAAGCTCAGTGCGCATGGGATCTCCCTAAACAGTGAGGATTTCTTTGTTTCTTTCTCTCTCCAACTTCTGGGAACCAAAAAGGGGCGCAGGGGAGGGGCGCTGCACCCCCCACACCCCATTTTGGCTTTAGCAAGCCTGCCTGCAACTCCTGGGAGCCAAAAAGGGGCATGGGGGAGGGGCGCCGCACCCCCCACGCCCCATTTTGGCTTTAGCAAGCCTGCCTGCAACTTCTGGGAGCCAAAAAGGGACATGGGGGAGGGGTGCCGCACCCTCCCCACACCCCATTTTGGCTTTAGCAAGCCTGCCTGCAACCCCGGGAGCCAAAACGGTTGCAGGAAAAAAGGCATTTTTTTCGCCACTCCATTATAAGCCGAGAGGGGCTTTTTTCAGCATGGAAAACATGCTGAAAAACTTGGCTTATACTCGAGTATATATGGTAGTTCTTAATTCAAATAATGCTACATAATACAATATCCCAATTATTTCAAATTATAATTTCAAAATCTTCTTTGCCCCTGTGCTCCTTAGCCGCTATTTCCTCATTAGGGGTCTTATAATTGAAAGATGTTTCCCTTCTTGTTATTTCAAACCTGGGTTGGCTGTCACTCACCCGGCTTCAAAAAGACTCCATTCCATTTCTCTCTTCTCTCCAGCTCTATACTTAGTCCGGTTGTCCCAGCTTCGAGGCAGCCGCCATGGCTGCCATCCCCTGCCACCAAGTCACAGAGAGTTCCCTCCGACCTTTGAGGAACTTGCCTGCTCCTCTTAGTCGTCCGAAGTGCCTCTCTTTCTTCCACATCCCTGCAGGATGGTTCTGGCCCAGAGACCCATCGGTAGTGGTTTGTCAGCCAGGATTTTCGCGGAGCTCATTGGAGCTCGCTAATTCCCTGACTGTCTCGCCGCGACGCCAAACCAGAAGTCTTTTTTACAGCAGTTTTAAGTACAATGATAAATTTACCAGTGGTGGGTTCCTCCCGGTTCAGCCAAGCCAGTAGCGGTGACGATATGACTGGTCCTCGCACTTTTGGCCAGTCTCAAACTTACGACTGTCCTCACATTTTACGTTTTTAGCCCTATCTTGTCACCATGGTGAAGAGAAGCAGTCTGGGTTTGTAACTACTGCAGTGGTGGGTTTCCATTCCACCAAATCTCAGTTTGTGTTCTTTTAACTCCAGAAGTCTTCTATTTCTCAGCAATATCCACTCTTTCATAAATATCATTCTGGCAAGACATTTATTTTTATCACAGAATTTCTCCCAAGAATGACACTTGTAATTTTATTCATCTTAACATGTTTTTTTAAACTTCATTCCATGTCTTACTTTGAAATAGCATACAATTCATGTTTGTCATAGTGATACCCAGTTATTTTATCTACTTCTTAATCTTAAAATTTGTTTTATTCATCAATTCTTTTTGATCTTCTATTTTCACAGTTTTTGCTTTTTTTCTTAATATTTTGTGTAGAATATTATATATACTTCATGCCAATAAATAAAACAACAATTATTATCTCAGTGGCAATATGAGTAGAGGAAAATTTGTGAATACCTTTATAATAACTTAATTCTCTTTTATGACTTTTAGTCAACCAGATTCCATCTGTTTTTATATTATTTCCACCTAAAAATTATTCAGCAATATTTCTGAAACAGCTCATGATGTCACTAATACATTCTTATTATCTAGGATTATACAGTATGTTAATTCCAAGCCTTCTGCTCTCTAGTCATAAATGTTTAGTTAAAGAAATTTGGAAATAACATTTCAATTAGTAGACCATTTCATGCTGTATAGCACATTTTAAACCATTTAAAATAATCACACATTACATATCACATTTTAAAAAATCTGCACTGTCTCAATTTAAAACATTATTAATATTAATGAGTAATATTAAATAATCCTCTGAAGAGGTGGGTTCTCGTAATCTTTTTCTACTGCTGATAATAATCCAGTCATCATAAACAGAATATTTTAATGTACTGGCCCAAAAGCAACCTTTGTAAAAGCAAAAAGAAATTTCTCCTGTCTCTTCCTCCCATTTTTAATGTATGGATTTAAGTGGTGGGGATAGAACTAAGCATTATACATGCCATTTAGCACACTACTTTTTATAAATGATTGTGCCTGTCTATATTTTACAGCTGCAGAAGGAATGATATGCAGCCATTTATGCTCAAAAAATGGATGTTGGGGGCCAGGGCCAGATCAGTGTTTATCATGTAAACATTTCATCAGAGGAAAAACCTGTGTAAAGTCTTGTCACCTTTATGAAGGGTAAGTCATTTCTGCCTTTAGGCTTTGTGTCTATGTGCATGTGTTTATATAAATATGCTTTTCATGCTTTTGAAATTACTAATGTTTATGTTTTGGTGATAGAAGAAGCCATCTGTCATGCAGCAACTGGTAATCATAACTTGTGTTAGGCAGCAGCATCTTTTATGGGAGAATGAAGCAAAATAGTCTAGCTAAGATATTTCAATAGCCAAGTCTGCAATTCGTATATAATTGTATGTAACTGGACTAGAGAATTGACTGCAGGGGATGGGTAAGCTTGGCCACAAGGGAGAACAATTGGTCATTCTTTTGAAAGTCACCAAGCTGGAACAAGGAAAAAGCTTGCCTGTACTTGTATTTTAAATGGAAGGTTGAAAAGCAGCAACACCGTATAAAAAGAGTTGACTGGTACTTTAGATGGGAAATGCTGTGCAACAGATTGCAGAAGTTTGATATCTGTCAAAAGGAAGCCCCAAGGAACTAGTGAGGTTCAGTTATCTGGTTCAGTTCCTGAATGCATATTCCCTTGTCTGGGGGTCGGGTGAGGGTGGAGAGGTGAAACACACTGCCTCAAATCATTTCAGTGAAGTTTTAAACCTCATTTGTACCCACAACAATTTTGGTAGCAAGACAAGGCAACAAGGTTGAGGGCTAAACAGCAGGGAATAGTTAATTGTGAGAAATAGTTTGTGTCTGAGCTTTCAGTGTCAACAATATACATTTCCATCACAGTCCAAGGAGACAGTCAAGATCATGACTAATTGTCTGCAGATAATAATGAATTGAAAAAGATCTAATGAAATGAAACTGAATTCTGACATGATAAAAGTATTTTTGATCAGTAAACTTGATCTCAGATTTGGAGTTCAACTTCTGTTGAGTTGGGTAGAACCTCTCTGAAAATACTGTTTTGTAGATTGTTGGTAGTCATGGGCAGTTTTATCAAGATGAGGCTGATTAACCATTATGTCTTTTAGGAATGTTGATCTGGTGTATTTTATTCCAACTGGATCATTGCAATGCACTCTACACAGGACTGCCTTTGAAGAACATATGGAAGTTAAAATTGGGCCAGTATACTGCAGCTCATTTGTCAATAATAATTATATATTCATAGCTTTCAATTTCTTTCTAGTAGAATTCCAACTTCTCTTAGTGGTGTCTGAGTTTAAGACTAGCTTATAAGAAAACTTTCTTATGTCATTTACTGAGATCAACTTCAGGGCCCTCTAGTATGAAAGCCTTTTCAATATCTGCATTTAGGTACAGAAATTCTCTTTTCTTCTATCCACATCAGTTCCTTACTGACGTCTTATAGATATTGATAAGAATCTGCCTGAAACTCTTCTTTATCAGTTTCTGATTTTACCATTTCTTAATCTTCTTATTTTTATACATGATGTACATATATGTATATGTGTTTTTAGGGTTGTGAAAAAGCTGTACTTAACTGCTATTTTGGTGTAAGTGCTAGAAGAGAGAGTCTCTATCCAAAAGATATACAAAAGAAAACTAAATTAGTATCTGGGAATCAAAACCAATTTATTTGTTTTTCTTTTCAAAGATCTTCAGTAAAAACCTTTCTGCAAAATTTTACTAACTATAATTGTAGCTGCATTCCTTTGAATTTAGAACAGCTTTGCAAAAAAAAAATATCAAAACCAATTATTGCAGAATAGGATTTGAAACAGTCTTAATTTATTGCTTCATAATTGTCCTCCTTGGTTTTCCCTTTCTACCTCTGGCCAGACACTTTTATTTGCACTGTGGTGGCCACTTTCTTGCTGGTGGAGAGACAGGATGGGTGAATGACAAGCCATGCATTCTTATCATAATTCTTAAAAACTCTAAAGTGGCATTCCTTTCTGTCTTTCCTCGCCTGAAGGATATGGAGTGCTTACCTTTAACAATATGATAATATCTGTACATTGCAGAAGCCTACAGAATAGAGATATTACCATATGGTGCCAGTCAGCCAAAAGGAAACTCTCAGTGGCATTTAGGAGTGAGGACAAAACTGCATGTCTCTCCTTAACAGCTACAAAGCAAGGGGACTGCTGGTAGGGACAATGTATATAGGTGACAAACAATGTGAAATCAGAAAGACCTGCTCTGTGGGCAAAACCTGTAGCACTATGGTTCCTGGGAGAAATGAGAAAGCAAAAGAGGGGGAAACCCACTTCCTCTGTTCTGAGGGCAGAAGAGCCACAGACTGAGAGTAATCTTTAAAACCTAAAGCTGATAAAAACAGTAATTCTACCAATTGGGAAACAAGTCAGAGCCTTTTCTCTATGTCCTTGCTATTCTTGAATTATTTTTCCCCATCTTCATCCTGGAAAAAAGCATACTGGAAATGACATTCAAAAGTGAGGATTCTCAGAGCTATCCGAGAATAGGCTTGGGTTTTGAAAAGGCTACTGTCTTACTACTAAAGTGAGACAGTAGCTAGTAAATATATACCACCAAAAAGACTTTAGTGTAATCCTTACGGTAGTGATATACCTAGATCAAAATAGATTTTTCCATAGAAAATTGAAGTAATAGAGACATCTAGCTCTTGATTACTGTGTTGCTCCTTTTATATGCATTTCCATTTGGACCTAATAATACCTTTTCTAATCAGATTAATAGTAAGAGTAAAATAAAGAAGCATTATTATCAGTCCTCAATTAACACACTGAAGTTTGCTAAATTTTGTTCTACTGTCATCTCCATATGTGGTCAACTGTCAAATATATTAGTAATAATTTTAGTAATGTAATTTTTTATTCTTTGCCAATAGTAGGATATTAATGAATGCTATTTTTAATCCCTGTTGTATTGAATTTTAATCTTAGATAAATTGGTCTATGACTCTTTTTATAAACTAATCTATACTAGATGGTGTTCCCACGGTAGCAATGTACGCCCTAGAGGCCATCTTTTTCTTTGGATCTTCAGGCTGCCACACTTAGTGCTATGGGAAAACAGGAGGAGGTTTGCATGGAATTGGTGGAGATATATAGCCAAAACCGCATTCCTTTCTCTGGGAGTCAAGGATGTTGAGCCTGCACCTGGAGAGGCGTGACTGGGGGATCATCTCCAGTTGGGATGGTGGATTGATTGGATCATGTGATGGACATGTGGGTGCAGGGGAAGGGACTTTGGCTTTCCTTTGGATGGGGAAAACCCAGGGGCTGTCAGATTTGGGTTTTCCCAGATGTGCCAATATCACATCTCTAATAAAATGGAACTTTGAGGAGCTGCTGGCCTTGGAGTATTCATTGGTTGGGGGTGTTACTTGGAACCCTGACAAACAAATTACTTCAATTGGGAAGGCACAGATGCACAGATACTTCCTGTTCTTTCCATAATGTTAGATTTCTCAGGCCAAGAAAATATCGGGGTATGATATTTTCCCTGTTTAGAATTTATTGTAGTTCCCATCTCACTAGCAGACTCAGTGGGACATGTAGAAGAATTCTAGCATCTCAATAGTATGATTCTTTTCATCTGATTGTCTTTAACAACTAGGTGGCTAATAGACCACTCCGGCTTTGAATGCTGAGTCAGTAGGTTATAAGCACGCCTGGTGTTCTGTACAACCTCTGCAATTATTTCCAGGATGAAAGAACAGGAAATGAACATCCAAGGGCCGTTCCCACTAATAACACCCCTTTAACATTTATAACTGTTTTAGGTTCCAAATATATGATTTATATAACTTCAGCTTCCCCATTATTTCTGTGCAAGCAATGTTTTTAGATGATTTCCCCTCCTTTCTTTCACAAAGGAGTAATTTGTTAGAGGTCTTTCATGTGTACCAAGGAAGTCATCAGAAATAGAGGAAACCCTAGTGGTTGAAATTAGATCAGATATGTATACAATAAGTCCCTTTATTTCAACAGATGTGTTTTTTCATCTCCAGCATGTTTATTTATTTATTATTTAAAACACTGATATAGCTTCCCATTTTATATTGAACTCTGGGCAGGTCCCAATCAAAAAGGGCATGCTGCATAAATAGTATGAAATATTTATATATCCTTGTCTTTACAAACAGTGAATAAAACCTAGCAGTGCAGCATTTGCATGTTAATCCAGGGCTTGGGGATGGGGATGTAATTAGAAAATTATCAAAGAGAAGGTGTAGTTGGATGGGGGATAAGCACTTTTGCTTGCAGAATAACAATCTTGTCATAAACTGAAGTTGCTCCCTGATTCTGTCACTTCTGGTATTTCTAAATTGCTTGTTATTTCCACAGGGAATACCGAGAGTTTGCAAATGGTTCAGTTTGTGTGGAATGTGATCCGCAGTGTGAGAAGATGGATGGAAACAGAATAACTTGCAGGGGGGCTGTAAGTACAATCCATATACAGTCCAACATATAAGCTGGTTATTATAAAAGAAGATTTGTTTTTTCTTTCTTTCAACCTTTCTTCCTTTGTAAATTTATTAATTTTATTTATTTGCTAGATTTATATCCATCCCTTTCTTCCATGAACTTAAGACAATATACAATATACTTTTTCCACTTAATTTTCCTTACAGTTACGAACTTCTGAATTAGAATAGGCTAAGAGTCTATGACTCTTCCAAAACATAATGTGCTCAGGATGGATTTGAACCTGGGTGTCTCTGGTTCTAGTTCAAATCTTAGTGGAAACAGTATGCTGAAGCTATGCATGTTCCCATGAAAGTTTTGCATGGGCTGAAAAGAACTAAATATAGAATCTAAGAAAGTATAACAGTGATCTGTCTGTGAAAAATCCCAACATAAATCTTAAGGCAATGTGAGTATTGCATCCTGTGTCAAATATTATACTTACTTGATGTTTCACAGTAGCTCTTCGGGATCTCCAAACTAAAACAGAAATGTGGATATTCTGTGTTTCTTCTTTCTACGTAGGGACCAGATCATTGTACCAAATGCTTTCATTTTAAAGATGGCCCCAATTGTGTTGAAAAATGTCCTGATGGTGTACAAGGGACAAACAGCTTCATATTCAAGTATGCGGATGAGGATCGTGAATGTCGTTCTTGTCACCCAAATTGTACCCAAGGGTAAGTTTACATTTACATATATTAAAAAATTATTGCTACATGTGATACTTTCAATCCATTTTGCTGTACCTTGATGAATAAAGTGATTTGTCTAGAACATTACATTTTTATCCCCAAGTCTTTCAGTATCTCTCTATGGATGGCAAAACCTAAGATGATGATGAATCAATATCTTTATTGTAATACTTTTTCGGAGTCTGAGTTACCACACCCTTTACAGTCTCTTTTCTCCCTTTTCGCTAGAATGGTGGAAATGGGCAATAAAGATAATCTGCACTAAAAGAGCAAAAGTATGCTTTAGTATGCTTAATATGCCTCAGCATATTAAGAATGCAATCCTCCCCTTAACTGTCTCTCCTCCTTTTGTGTTCAGCTGGGAGATATGAAAGTGAGTCGATCTGCCTTCCCTAGAGTGATAGTGTTACTTTCCATGTGACTCTAATGAAGAAGACTGTTAGATTACATGAACAGTTGCATTCATGTACAAAACTATAGTTAAATGTGTAGAGAATAAGTATGGTAAAGATGTGCTGCCTTGCTTTTTAACTGAACTTTAGGTACCTTGCATGTGAAGGTGAGGGTCACAGTTGATCTTTTATCTCTCTGTATCTGCCTAAGGTATGTACAAATAATGATAATTTTTGAATACAGGATTTTAAACAGAAAAATGGACTGAATCTCTGTTTTTCCTTATGTTATTATAAATTGCAATGCAATGCAAACCTAGCCTAATTCAATGTGACACCAAAGGATGGTGCATGCACACCTTCTTTTCCATCCTATTTCTCTTTGTATTGCGAAATCTCAAGATTTGGAGGCTGGGGTTAGTCTTAACAGGGAGATAAATTTATCAGTAAAAAAATAGAAGCTTAAAGTTGGAAGGAATCCTTAAAATCATTTCTAGTAATACAATCATCTTTGTTGCCCTTCTCTGAATTGGTTTAAGAATAATTTCTTTAATTTTTTCTTACAGTGCAATACCAGACCTGGATATGATATTAAAGATGGGGTCTGATCAAAGCATAATAGAGTGGAATGATTTCCCATGAATTGAAAATTATATTTCGGTTAATATAGCCTAAAATAAATCTGTCTTTTTTGCAGCCACTTCATAGTTCCGGCTCTTATTAAATCCAATCAAGTACTTTTAATTTAAACATGGAAGATCTTTTTAACATTTAGTGCTACCAAGTATTCCCAATCCAATATTTGTGCATTTGATTTTTATTTCATAAGTGAAGAACTTTGTACTTATCCCTACTAAATTTAATTATGTTACCGTAAGCCCAATTTTCCAATCTAGCATCCATGAGTTTTGTATTACCTACAGATCTGATAAGCATCCCTCTTCCTTTTCATCCAAATCGTTAATAAAAATGTTGAACTGTAGATGATCCAGGACTGATTGTTGTGGCACCTCATTCAGTCACTCTTTCCAATTGATGATGAATTATCAATAGACATTTCATGAATATAAATTTCAATCCATCTTTTAATACACTTAGTTGTGATGTCATCCAATCCACAGTGAAAGATAAGCATGTCTCGGAGTACTTTGTCAGTTATTTTGCTGAAGTCCTAAAGAACCCCAGTCTCAATGCTGCCCAGGGACAAGTTAAAATCTCCAAGAAACATAAACTTGAGAACAGCAGGAGTAGCTGCCCCACTTGTTCCCTTGACAAATTTATGCAGACCTCATTTAATTACTAAATTGTATTCAAGATGCTTCCATATTGGTCTTTTTATTATCTATTCCAGAATCTTCCAAAGCCTGGATATCAATATTTTAGGATGCAATCCAGCTGGTCCTAAACTAATTGAAAACAAGATAGGGTATCCAGCTATGGTTAAAAGTCTCAAGCTTTAATTCTGTCCTTCCATTGTGTTCTCCACAGAACACCTAGGTTTGGTAAACAAGGTTGAAATAAAACAAAAAATGAATATAATATCTTTGCCTTTTCTGTGGTATCCACTGTGTTAGTATTTTGCCATTTTTGTTGAGCAGCTGTTATACTAATCTTTATCTTTTCCTTTTCTTTTGAACATATCCCCCCATAAACCCTTTCTTGCTATTAGCATTCTGACACCAGTGCTGCAGTGTCAGATGAACTGTCTATGGTCCTCCTTAACATCCTGGCACTTTTTCCTGTTTGCTATATGTGATTTTCAGATCTTCACTAAGCTTTTTATTTAGCCACACTGGCTTTGCTTTCCTTCGTTTTTTCTGTACACTAGAATTATTTTCAATTCTGCTTTTAATATGTTTTTCAAAAGTTTGAACTTTGTTTAAGAATTCTCCTCAATCCTCTTCTTTTTAGCTTCTCCTACCATGGTATCCTACTCATGTCACTCTGTGTTTTTTAATTCTCACATTTTATAAAGTCGAAGATATGTGTTTGAATATCTTCAGTTTTACAATAGTTTCTCTTAACAGGAAGAACTTGGGTATTGTGCCATCACCTTCCCCCAGTCTTCCTCCTACTTCTGCATCCTCAGCTAATTATAATTCCTAGAGTTAGTGAAGTTGAATTAGTGTTGGTTGGACTATCTTTATAAAGGCAGTGAAACATCTATGCCTATATTGCTTTTCCTTCTTCAGCAACAGCACCATATTAATTGAATAAAGTGTCACCAAAGTAGAAAACCATTATATCAGGCAACCAACATAATCTGCAAAGGGCTTGCTTTTAGGCATCTGTGATTACATTTCCGCTTCAGTTCTTATGATACATGACTTGTGTTTAGTACTCCTCTCCTAAATCTATTAAAATGGCCCTTGTTTGCTATGAATGCCCCTTGTGTGGAAGTATTCCCAATGCTTCTTATGATGAAAGTTGGCACAGATACAGGATCTCATTTGTATTTATTTAAGATCCTTCTCCTTGTTTCTGATTACCATGTTTTGGCATTAATGTTCACACAGCAGATGTCATGAAACACCATTTAAAACAAAGTACCCTTTTCCAGAAAACTTCAATGGAATACATTTCAAAGGATAATGCTGATGCTTGAAGAACCAAGCCCTTTTGTAAGAGTACTTTCTGAATGAATCATTTTTAAAAAGCTACTAGACTTGCTGAATTTGATCCAGATATCAGCCAATGTGTTGTTTAGGCTAAGAAAGCTAGAGGGGATTGTAGTTTATGGAAGCTTTTCTTCTCTGTAAACACAACTTTGTCCACATTTTTCTTAGTTGGGAATCCTCCTTTCTTTAAACCTTGTAGACTAGTGATGGCTAACCTTTTCCAGACTGAATGCCGAATGTGCGCGCGTGTGCACCCAAACCCCCAAAATGCAATGTGCCCTGCCCCCCTGCATGCACCCTGCACCCCCGTGCCAGGGGTGAAATGCTACTGTTCACACTGGTTCAGGTGAACCAGTAGTAAAAAATTTCTGATGATCAGCTGTGCCGTGCAATTTGTATTCACTAGAAAGCAGGAAATCCTGCTTTCTAGCTAATCTAAATCGCGTGGCCCAGCTGTTTCCCCCTCCTCGCTGTTCTACTTACCTTTGCAGATTCAGAAAAGGCTTCTTAATCCTCCTTTTTCAGGGCTGTGCGGTAGTGCCTGCAGTGCGCCTGCGCGTGAAGCGCACATTTGGCTTACACTGCACATGCGTGTGCAAAGCAAACCAGTAGCAAAGTGAACCGGTAGCAGACTTCACAGCATTTCAGCCCTGCATATGCGCACACAGCCCCCTCGCATGCACCCCGCCCCTGCACATGCGTGCGCGGGGCCTCACATGTGCCCCACCCCTGCTCATGCACAGCAGAGACCCAAAGACCTGCTGGCTGGCGGGAGGTATGTGCACATGCGCAGTGGAACTGAACTGGGGCAACGGCTCGCGTGCCATCAGAACCTGTTCTGCCATGGTGCACGTGACATTTAATAACATCTTTTTCAAATCAAGCTTGATTCCTGATGATTTCATAGAAGTGCCTGTGCTGTTATTTTAGCAACAGTACAGAAGGTGTAGAGAAGAGCATTTTCAAATCCAAAGAAGAATTTTTCTCACTACAGTAAGTGAAGGTTAGCATGCCATCAGCTGAAGTTGTGTGACTTCTGAACATTTAATATAGACCACTCGAGTTATTCTGCAATGAGACTGTTGGACAATCTCTAACAAAAACCAAGAGACAACTAACAAATTAATTTTGTAAAATAATAATTCACAAGAGGCTTTTATTGTTTTGCTGCTAAAATTAAAGCAGTAAATAATTCAATAAAATGTTGATGTCAACAGCTGTTGCCATTCAAAATGAGACCTTTTTCTGGTTTTGCAGCTCAAATTATAACAGAGCTTTTAGGGAAATTAAACTAAGAATGCAAAGATATCCCAGAATTTGTGGTAGAGGTAACTTCTATTTGGTCCTTTAAAATCTGGGTTATATGGTTAAAAATAATTATTACTACTGGGAAGAAAAATAGGCATTTCAGAGGGGCTTATTAATGGAAGATAGTTTTGTATAGCTTAACATATATTTAATGTTAAATATAAGTGCCTAAAATAATATTAGTTCTCTTCTTGAATCTATAAAACATCTGGAAATAAAGAAATGTAACAACTGGAATTTTTGCACCCTTCTGTCATTGCAATAGGAGTGGAAAAATTCTTTACTTAGTACATGTCTTTATATTAATTGTTAAAAATACAAGTGGGGCAATAAAAATATTGGCTTAAGCCCATTGGTGAGTTTAAATTCAGTTCAGGTGGATACAGCAGAAAATTGTTCCAGGCAAATATCTTATTCATCAGTACCTTGTCCCTTGTGGCTTTCGTCTGAAATTTCTGGAGGCTGTGGTGAATGCATCTGGGCAATAATACATATATATGAAACCATACCTCTGATGTTTCTCCTACAGACATTTTATTTGGATACCCACTTCTAATAAAATTACACATACATTTTGGGGGGTTGCTGAGCTACCAATCTATGAAAAAATTAATTTTGTCAATTGTCTCTTCTAAGCACCTACTGTAAAATAGAAGCAAAAATATATTCTGAAACAGACATTTTGGCTTTTGATAAATCAAATGTGATTCATAATAACTTTCTGATTTTTATATTATTAAACATGAAGCAATTATCTTATTCAGAACAGGCTACAGGTATCATTAAAAAAATGGCTTGTATTAATGTTAGTAGCTAAGCAAAATAAAAGTGTGCCTACTCTTTTTTTAAAAGCTATTCTTATAAATACACCTCCTTAAAATGTGTCAGTGTGCCCAGGGGTAGGTTCTATTTTTTTTACTACTGGTTCTGTGGGCGTGGCTTATTTTGTGGGCGTGGCTTGCTTGAGGGGGTATGTGACTGGGTGGGCGTGGCCAACTTTTTTTTTTTTACTTTTAAAAGCATCTTTTCTACAACCTTAAGAGGTTGCAGAAAAAAATCCTTTCAGGAATCTCTGATGATCAGGCAACTCAGCTGGGATCGCCAGAGGCTTTTAAAGGCATTTTTTTTTCTACAACCTCTTCTGCTGACAACCTTTGCTGGCTGCCAGCATTGGCAGTTAGCTGATTGGCTGGCTGCTAACTGTCCTGTGCGGCCAAAGGCCCAGGACAAAAGCTGCTTTGGCATGGCCCATTCGCTGAAACAGCATTTGTCCCGGGCCTTTGGCTGCATGGGACAGTTAGCCGCCAGCCAATTGGCTAACTGCCAACGCTGGCAGCCAGTAGCCACGGTGCAATTGATCCCAGGGGCTGGGGGGCTTTGGAGGAGGTGCTGCAGCCAAACGGCCTCAGGCGCTTGTTGGGAGAAGGAAGGGGAGGGGGTGAAAGAGAGAGGGAAGGGGAAAGAAAGAGAGAGAGAGAGAGAGAGAAAGAAAGGAAAGGAAAGAAAGAAAGGGAGGGAAAGGAAGGGAAAGTGGATGAGATATGGATGGATGGAGGGAGGGAGGGAGAGAAAAAGTTACAAGTTACAATGGCACTGGAAAAAGGGACTTTTTCACACTTAACAACCATTGCAGCATCCCCATGGTCAGGTGATCCAAATTGGCAACTGACTCTTACATATGACTGTCTCAGTGTCCCAGAGTCACGTGATCCCCTTTTTTGCAACCTGACCAACGGAGTCCACAGGGAAGCTGGATTCACTTAACCATCATGTGACTTACTTAAGAGCTGCAACTTAAGAGCTGCACCACTTAACAATGGTGGCAAGAAAGGTCGTAAAGTGGGTGAAAGCTCACTGAACAACTGTTTTGCTTAGCAATGGAGATTCAAGACTCAATGGTGGACATACAGTAAGTCGAGGGGTACCCTTCCCCTTCCCTTTTGAGTGTGTCAATCACCGGTAATCTGGCAGGCCATTGCTCTCAAATTCTCAATCTGGTCCACAGTGATTGACATCCACTGTTGGAGGATGGATTGAGTAAAATACGTCGAAACTCACTTTAACAACGCTCTTGCTTAACAACCAAAATTTTGGGCTCAATTGTGCTCGTAAATTGAGGACTGTCTCTGCCTTCCTCTGCATGGCAGCCTTGTCCTAGTAAACTCCTTCCCTTTTCTGGGAATTTTCCCCGTGTTAGAGGCACCAAAATAACCCAGATGATATAAGGTCTCCTGCTGGAGCAGGGGGTTGGACTAGATGACCTCCGAGGTCTCTTCCAGCCCTGGATTGCTGTGCTGTTTCAAAGTGTCCTCTGAAGCTACATCTAGTGCCAGGGTTTAAGGTCCTTCTTTCCTCTCCTTTTTGCCTCCCTCCCTCCCTCCCTCCCTCCCTCCATATCTCATTCACCTACCTACCTTCCTTCCTTCCTCCCTCCCTCCCTTCCCTTCCCTTCCCTTCCCTTCCCTTCCCTTCCCTTTCCTTTCCTTTCTTTCTTCTCCCTCCTTCTCTCTCTCTTTCTCTCTCTCTCTTCCACCCTTCCCTTCCTCTTTCTCTCTCTCCTTCTAAGGCTAGGATACCCACCCAAAACAAAAACTCCTTTGGATGAAGCAGGCTTACTTACCCCACCCCCCCAATCCTTGCTCTTCCCTTCCAACTGAACCCAGGCAGCCTCACCGCAGCAGTGGAGGAGAGACCTGCACACATGTGGCATCCAGGAAGGCAGTTGCAGCAACAAACTCTGCCCGTTCAGTGTCAGGGAGGCACTATCAGGTATAGGGGAGCTTCCACTCCCTCCCCTTCTCCTAACGATCGCCTGAGGCACCGCTTGGCTGCAGCACCTTCCCCAAAGCTCCCCAGCCCCTGTGATCATCAGGGGATAAGTCACAGCATCATCTGGAGGACCCCTATAGGAATATTCTAGCTATCTGATCGATAAAGTCATTGAGATTTGCTCATAGTGACTGGGCAAGTCCTATTAAGATACCTGAGCTATAGTCTTGTAAATTTAGCTGGGATGTTCTAACCTAAAGGTAACCTAACTACCTTTTTGTTAGATCCATGATTCTCCTGGCAAGGGTGTGTGTGCCCTTTCTCTGTGTGTAGTTCTGGCTGATAGGAAAAAAGAGAGATTGAATCTGAGGCTTCTAACCTATGAGATGCTTCAAAGCCTGATTATTTTACTCCATGTAATATCTACATGAGGCCATTGGCTGAAGTCATTTGATGGTGTGAGATGATACACTCTTTTACATGTTGATCCTGGGCTGTCCAAGTGATGCTGTTGGATGCCAGGATCTAGAGCAGACTTGACCATTTTACAGGCTGTGGGCCACATTTGTATATCCCTGTCCAACCTGTGGCCGGGAAGTGGGGGTAATGGCAGACCCAGGTTTTCATGTGGCCCCTTGGGAAAATTAATCGCTCACCCCTGGTCTAGAGGTTATGAGGATCAGGATGGATAGGAACAGACTCGGACTCAACCCAAGCATTTGAGCCATTGTGAGTATTTAATTTTGGACAGGTTTGCCTTTCCCCATTTAGGAGAGGTGTATAATCTGGAGATTTTTCTAGTTTGTGCTCAAAAGTGAGGTGACAGCTCTTGCCAAGAAATCTATTGCACAGATCTATCTTGTATGTTAGCCATGCCTGCTCCTGGACTGGAGAGGCCACCTATCAAAACAATAATTTTTGCCATAGTCACTTCACATGTGGACTATTGCAATGTGTTGTACATGGGATTGCCCTTGAAGATCCCTTGAAAGCTGCAGCTGCTCCAGAATGCATCAATGCAGACTGTAATAGGTCAGGGGCAGGTTCCAAATCCCATCACTACCGGTTCACTTGTGCGTGCACGCTCATGCACACACACAGCACATCTGCACATGCACAGAAGCATCCGGGTGGGTGGGCGGGCGGAGCCTCCCGCCGCTGCCGCTACTAGTTCACCCAATCTCATGAGAACCGGTAGCAACCCACCACTGTAATGGGTGTGCCAGACAATGCCTGTGTAACACTGTTGCTCATGAACTGCATTGGTTACCAGTTAGCTAGCTAGGAATTCAGATGCAATTCAAGTTACCACAAACTCTTTACCCATAGAACCTGGCTGCCTGAATGACTACATATCTCTGATCATTTCTGCCTGTCCTATACAATCCAACAAGAGTTGGTTTGCATCATGCTCATTAAATCATATCATCTGATGGGGGCAAGGAAGCAGGCTTTTTTCTTGTTGCAGCATCTACCCTCTGTAACAATATCCCCCATAGAGCTGTATGGGACTATCTTCAAAAAGCACTTCATAACCTGGCTTTCCCCCAGGCCTTTGGTTAGAGTGTGTGGTGAGCCTTTGATATAATTTTACATGTTAACTTGATGATTTTATTTTTCTTGACACAAAGACACTTATCTTTCTTATATTGTTTCTTACTATTTTAAATGTTGTATGCTGTACAGAGTACTTAATGGAGTTTGGTAGTATTATAAATGTGATCAATCAATTGATCAATCAATAAACACACACATTGGATGAATATAATTACTTTTTATCCAGCCTTGATAGAATGGTAGTTATACCCCTTGAAGAGAAAATGTTAATTGTTATCTTTTAAGCCATAACCGTATTATGATTGAATTTATTGGGCCATTGTATTAAGGTATCATGTAGATCCTTGCCTTGGCAGGTGAAACTTGGCTCTGATCATTTTTACACAAATCCACAATTATCTGTACTGAGGTAAGTAACTGAAGAATCACAATTTGTAGCCACAGTGATTTAGCCTTGCAATTTTACAAACAGCAGAGCAAACACAAGGCATTTTGAACTGAAAAACATTTGAAGCAATGGCTTCATGACGATTGAGGGAATATTGTAATGTAATTATTTGGAGCAAGGAAAATGAAAGGGGGATGATGATGATTCTGCCTATAAAATGCCTAATGCATGTTTTCTCTTTCTCTCTTCTCCCTTCCCCCACCTTCACTTGGATTCACTGCAGGTGCATAGGCCCACGCCTCGAGGACTGCATTGGTTTCATGGATAGGTACTTGCTGAGCACTTGCTCCTCTTGCCACACCTCCCATGTTCCATGTGTGTGCAAAGGTGCTTGTGTGTGCATGGCCCCTGTGAATAGTGAATGATCTTTTCTGTTCTGTAATTGCCTGCAGGTGTAGAGGCCCCACTAGGCATGACTGCATTTACTATCCGTGGACACGCCAGTCCACATTACTCCAGCACGCTAGGTAACATCAGCCATCCCAACTTTTTGTTCTTTTTGTTCTTTCTTTGTAAGGAGTAGGATAATTGCATTACCCAGTTTAGTGTGTGGGATCCTAAATTTGTATTCATCCATTCAAGTCTTTTGGGGCTATTTTCTATACTATTGACACTTACTGAATTAAATAAATTTAAGCATGCACCATCAAACATAAAATTGCAATTCCCACATGCTTTCATGATTCTTTTGGAATTTGAATATTAAAAATATACTTTTAGTGGAGGTTTAAATGGAGATTGTGTAAGGCAAGCTGGAGTCCTTAAGAGATTCCATAGCCTGTATTTAAACTACACTACCTGGTATGGGAGGAGGGTGGAACAAAACTTGTTACAACAGCACCAGTATAAATAAATGTATAAATATTCCTCATGAGAACTAGCCTAGTGTAGTAGTTAACGATCAGACCTGAAACCAGGAGACAGTGAGTTCTGGTTCTGGTTTAGGCACAAAGCCAGCTAAGTGATCTTGGGCCAGTCACTCTTTTTCAGCCCTAGGAAGCAGGCAAAAACAAACCACTTCTGACATCTTGCCAAGACAACTGCAAGGACTTGTCCAGACGGTTTCCAGCATTGAGTTTGAAAAATAGAATGGATCCTTTCTGATTATATGGCCCAAACTAATCAAACTGGTTGATGTGATTTTCTGTCTCAAATATTCTGCACTAACCTTATGTCCGCTGATCTTTTTTTTTCTTTAGATCAACATCATCTTGTAAAATGTAGTTCTTTTTATTACTTGTATTTAGATATAATAGTTATTTCTGAAAATATTGAAGGAATTGTCTTAATTATCTGATACTTCTTGAGAGGTATTTTTATTTATTATTTTTATACTCACCTATCTTAAGTGATTCTGGGTGGTGTATATCATAAAACATACATACACATGTAAAACTGTTGCCATGGATGTTAAGAAATGGAGCCCTTAACACACTCAGGGCCTCAGATCTGGGCATACCACCAAGTCTTCACAATCCTATAAAAAGCAATCAGGCTTGGAGCTATCCTGATTTTGGGAAGGAAAATGTTTCAGAGAGCAGGTCTATGACAGCGAAGGCATGTCACCTGTCCCCACCAGCTGACATTCCTTGGCTGACAGCACCTCTAAGATGCCTAACCTGCTGAATCAAATTAGTATTGTCTCATATTACAGCATACAATTTTGATCAAAAATACAAATGTACTTCTATGGCACATTTTGATCCTGAGGCTAGATTGCATATTAACAGAATAAATTCAGATCAGCAGAAAACCATATATAGATGGGCATTGTTAAAATATATTTATTTTGGCCCAATAACTAACTGTTCCTGTCCCTACCCAGGAACTTTGTTAATACACTATATTACTAAAGATTAGGTAAAAGATTATTTGACCCAGGAAGAGAAAACAACACATTTTAGTTCTAGGACATTGTTCCACTCAATGGAACACATACATAATTATAATTATTGCTTAGGCTTGCAATTATGGGCAAAAGGAATATGTCCTACTGAAGTCATGATGGCTTACTTCTGAACATAGAATCAGGCTAGGAGCTTACTAAAGTGAGCAGAAATTGATATTCATGAATGGGAATTAGATTGATGATTTTAGTATGCTTATTTAATAAGATTTCTCACTATTGTCCAGGAATATATACAGTAGATGTTGCTTGAAGGCACAGAAGAACTGTACACTGATCCATGCTAGCATCTAGACTTGGAATAGAAGAAGTAGAATAAGTACAGGAATAATTAGCTATCAATAGCTAACAAGCCAGATGTGTCCCCATTTTTGCCAGTAAATTCCCTCTTACAGAACAACTGGCAGAAAATGGACTCATCAGCTCTAAAACCAGCATTGGAAGCACATGCCAAGAGAAAAGAAGAGAGGAACAGAGAGTGTGCCAGAATTAGTTGTCAATCTTTGGTAGGTTGGCAGATGGCTTCTAGCTTGCTTATTGTTGTGTTCCCCACTTACTAGCTGTTCCAAGCTTTCGCCATGCATTTATTATGGTCATTTTTGGAATGATCATTTTAACTGTACTGGGAATGAGCTTTATTATCACTTATCGTTTGAAAATCATGAAAAACTGAACTGATGAATACTATAGTGATGAAGGGATTTTTAAATAGCCAGAATGTCCGCACAGAAAACATCACATATCTGCCTTCACACTGCAGACTGTTTTGAATTTTGCAGTCCAAGTCTTCACTCAAAAATGCATAGTCTTCTATGGCCCATGCTTGGTTTCAAACACATATTCAGCATCTCTGAATTTAATGAAAAGGAGAACTGTAGTATATGTCACTTCATTTTAAATTATTTTACCTAGATATATTAATAGATGTTAGAGGCTCAAAATATAATCTTCAACACCATATAGTGTAATTGCTGTTAAGGCAAAGACTTTGTTTGCAGAACTACCATTATGTCCTCCCAGTATACATTACCAGTTGCTACCAGAAGACAAACTGAGACAATAAAATTTAACAAAATGAGTAGTCATAATGATTAGGTATGAATGAGAATTTGAAACAGAAAAGAAATTGAGAGTATGTATGGACATATACATAGTGGCATCTCCTTGAACTAAATTAATCATTTTGTACAGTAGAATTGTGCAGAACCAGGAAGAAAAGCTGTTTTTCTTAAATGATTTTCAAGAGAACTATAAGAGCAGATTCACTTTCCCCTCTTTTAATCCAAATCACTGCATCGATCTAATAATGTTTGCTTCCTTAATGTCTGGAAGTGAATCAATCCAATATTTCACTCTTAATTTATCAGCCACTTGCCTATTGTACAGTGCTATAACAAGGGATGTGGTAACAAGTAGTTGATTAATCTTTCTACTGTAAAATATTATAACTTTTTAACATAAAGGAAGAGTGAACATATTTCACTTTACCATAAACTACCCAAACCAATTAAGTGGTGGCAAGCCCAATGATGCTTAAAGTCAAAAGTTCGAACACTCTACTTTATTCTTTCAACTGAGGAACCAAGGCTTGGTTCTAAAGAGGAAAGAGGAAAATAAACAGGAAGAAAGAAGAAGGATAATACCTCTGCTATTTAGGATTTTCCAAAGCAAACGTATAAGTTTTCTTCTACTCTTGTCCATGAATGAGGGGTGCATATTTGAACTAGAGTCTCCCTTTATAGTGATTTCATAGGCTGCTTACTTGGCCACAGGTTGGGAGAAGTTGGCCCTTGCCATCTTCCAGGGTGATTTTCAACTTCCCAGAATAGCTTCAGCATTGAAATTGCCTGGAGACCTCCTACCTGGGGACTAATCCAGCTGGTCCTGGTTAGCTTCCATGTCAGCCAGCCCAGGGCTGTCATTGCTGATACAATGAATATATTAAAATGAGTGCCCTATGAGATCATTAGACATGATTCTATCCAGGAGGCACACTCCTAAGTTCTGCCACCTGAGATCATTTGTCACAGTACTTGTCTTCCGCTACTAGGCATGCCTTAGTCCTATGAAATGTATAGAGGTCATACATAACCATTGCCTTCCTGTTATGTTATAGTAGGTACCTGGAACTTCATTTATGTACCAGATGAAATATCTTGAGCCAGAAACTGATACAATATTCAAAGCCTAGCAGCCCAACTAAAGAGCTAATTCATGACTATATTTCAGAAAAATGCTAACATTTCAGCTTTCACAGCAAGCATTCAAGGTATAATTAAGAGCAAAAGAATCCATCAAATGAAAGGGATCCATTTTTCTTTTTTTGGTAGATAAGCAATGATAATGTGGCAGATGTAATCAGCATAGGGAAACTATGTTTTAATACTTCCTTCTCTAATCAGATGTATGTATTGATTTATACACTAAATAATGGTCCCCCTTATTTTCACATATCCCCTTTTAACTAACTGGGAACTAATTAGCCAAGTCTTTCCCACAGAGAAATGGTGGGGTAAAACTGTGTGCATATATTAATGCTCTTCATCTTTTCTTCCAGTTGAACAAAAGCACATTTCTTCTTTCGCATCACCTTTTACAAATACCAAGCTTTCTTTTTTTGTTGACGGTGTATGTATACAAAAGCTCATTAACAGCAAATCCTTTGTAAAGCAGTGAAACCTTTTCCTCCTTGTGTTTGATAACCACTTCACAGCAGGATTTCATTATAATTTCACAGTAACTCAGCAACACAGAATACATGATAGGAAAGGGAAACTTGCCATTAATAAGTTCTGCATGTTTGTAGATGACTTAATTTTTATAGCACTATGCTCTTCTATGTTGATTACAGTTTTCCATATATTCCAGTTGTTTATAAGTTAATTGTACCCTATTTAATTAAGTAAAAACTACTTAAATGAGGGTTTGTTTGTTTGTTTATTTAAAAAAGGCATATAAATAGTTAGGTAACATTTTCTAAACTGAAATGGAATAATTGATTTTTAATTGACAAAATCCTACTGTAAGTATTCCGCAGTTACAATAAGATTTTGGTCAAAGAAGCCAAATAGTCAAGGATTATGACAACTGTAGCTCTCACACAACCAATCTCAGAAAAACAGTTCAGCAATTAAAATATTTATCATTGAATAATCAAACTGAACAAGTGACATGACTGAAACTGTTTTCATCACCTTTGTATCAGCTCTTTCAATTTTGATACCAAATTAATCCTATTGCTTTGAAAAGGTTAAATATAAATCATCTTTCTACATTAGGATTTGTTACATTTGTTTAAAAACCCCATGATTTTGAACATTCATTGACTATTGCTCTAGTCTTAAATTAATATTAGAAAACTGTACTTTAGATGTGAGTGATAGCAATAGTGACATTTTAAAAATAATGTAGATGTTACTGTTGAAGAAAATGCTTTGTAATTTCCCCAGATACCAACATCTTTCTTCACAGAGGGAACCATATCCTGCAAAGCAGAAAAAGAAATAATCTGGTTATTCCATAATAAACAAACAGTTTATTTACTTCATAGACCAGTGGTAGGCAACTTGGAGTTATCCGATGCTTTGGTATCTATTTTTGCTCTAGGCTATACATCCAATTATTGTGGATTATACACCATTATAGTCCAAAATAACTAGAGGGCACCATGTTACCTGCCTCTGGCACACTATATACTTCTATTGTGGTACCAACATTAATTTTGTGTCCTCAGGAGTGGATCATTTTCAAGTTAGCTCTTCAATTTTCTTTCTTTCTGGTTATTTTGATAGTGGTGGCAGTGGGGAATTTATGTAGAACACAGAGATCTTGTTTATTCTAAGCTTAACTTTTTACAGCTTCATTTAGCTGTAATTACAAACAACACCTGAAAGGTAAGCATCATTAAGAGGAGAAGAAATACAAAATCTGCTACTTGGGAATATTCCAAGATTCTCTAGTGCCTCATTAATAACAAAGGCCCAAGAACCTCAGTAGATGAACTTACATGCTAAGCCTAAATTTCTGCCACTGTTTGCAGTTTCATCCCAAGGAAGACCACCTGTTCTGAAGAGCCCTACTGTTTATTAAATTGAGAAACAGGACCTATTTTTTAACATAAATATTAGCTTGCACAAAGTATCTTTTTCACTGTGGGGATAGCTGTCAGTGAACTTTGGATCAGATAGAGTGGCAGTTAATATATCCAAACCACAGCATGTTTCTTTCTGTACAAGAGGTAAACAGATTTTGTGGTTACTTACTTTAATTCCTTTTAAAGTCAGCGGGGACCATATACAATCATTTAATGAATGCAAGCTTCATCTAGCCTGATATTTACAGCCCAAATTCTGAGACCAGAACATAGTGGAAAAGTTTAGACAGAGATATAGATTATCCTATAATTATGTAGGATATAATTTTTATATACTGCAAGTAACTGAGTGCTTTAATTGTTATGCAGACACTCATTTCATGCTTATCCCTTCTTTTCATAGGAAGAATGACATAATCACACACACACATGGATCTATAAGGAACAACTGCCTTATGTCTCATGAAGTTGCTCTAGGCATTACTGGATCAGTGCTTTTCTTTTCCTCAGTTGCACAGAAAGAGAGAATTGGATTGATTATGTGGGTTCCAACAAACTGTAGGAAACTCTATCCCTATTCCTGCCTTTTCCTCTGCAATCATATGTCCTTGTGAAAATTCAGGAAAGTCAGGATATGAGTTGGCGAGTATGCAGTGAGGACTGACGGTTAAAGGAGTATGGAACAGCAGCAACAATCCTCCCTCCCTCCCTCCCTCTATTAGGTCCTGTCAAGAGAAGTGTGACTCATAGAAATGCCAATTTTTCCTTCCCTTCAGTTATACATATTGTAAAAGGACATCCCCTTTTACTAAGTTAATAAGTTCTGGATCTTCTCCCCCATATGTTGTTTTCGGTATTATATTTTATAATTATTGCTGATATTTTGGCTTTTGTGGATCTTTTATCATATAGATAAGGCAGGAGCTTGTTTCTTTCAACTGATGTAAAGATTATTTTAGTAACTATAATACTATAGTAAATATAATACTATAATACTACAAGACCCTCACTTGACACTTAAAGCCCTTATAAACAGAACACTGACATTCCTTAAAATCTGTTGAAGATGTTTACCTAGCCTGGTAACAAAACGCTCGGAAACCAACTCACAAGCTCAGAGAACAAACCTTTACCCTCATCCTACACCTGAGCTACAGATATTCACCACTATTGCAAATATAGTACTATTCTTTATCTTTCCTATCACAAATGGCAGGAAAGTTTTTCTCAGATTTGTAGACAGAGATGAGTTGACTAATATGACAATTGCCTATCCTTTAATAGATTTACCTTATTTTGAACCCAGAAAACTAATACTCCTAAAACTGACATCCATTCTTATCACCCTATCACCTTTTGGGGGGGGGGTGTAATTTGATGTCAAAATTTTAAATTATCTTGCTTAAAGTTCAGTGGAGAATATCCTTTGAATATTTTCTGGTTGTGTGATTTTTCTCCAACGCTAGCGAGCATTACATTCGATATCAGCATTTGACATGAAAGAGTATTACAACACCAGTCAATTTTTGATCATAATGGAGAGTAGGCATATAACTGCATCAAGAATTTTATAGAATCAGACATGAAGCATTATTTGTCTGCCTTTGACAAGTGATATTCAGCTATAGGTTATGTGAGAAACCTATAATAGGATTTCTCCTTTTACTTTCTTCACCTGCAATTGTACCTCTGTTAAAAGAAAAGAGATTCTATGGGTTTTTTTCCTTGCTTCCCATGGCATCTAACCAGAAAGTATCACCTGATGATAACCATTCTTAATCATAAAAAGAAATATGACCATGGTCTCCTTCTGGGCTAGTTCTGATGTTTGGGAGCATGTTTATAAAATTATTGGGAGAGATTACATAACTACTATATCCACCATGGGGTATAGTATCAGAATATGGATTATATATAGGTTCTGCATCTCTGCCTCTTTTGAACAGGCTGCATAGTAGAAATCCTAACCTGTACACTGTAAAAGTTTGATGGGGAAAAACAGACATAGATCTGTCTATAATCTATGATGTTGGTAGAAGGTAGTTTTAGTTCAGCTCTAGTAAATATTATCAAGATGAAGTGACTACGAATTCAAAGGTTTACTGCATCCAGAGGTATTTTTTCTTTAATTTTAGATGGGGTTGTACTTCCTCATATAAAATTGACTATTGATAAGCGGGATCTCCTGGACCCTTAATTCCTGCTAAAAGCACAGATAAAGGCCATGGCCAGGAGAACCTTTGCACAATTGTATATTCTATGGCATCTCTGACCATTTCTGGATCAAGAACCATTGTGCAAGATCATTCCTTCCCTCAGCCCCTTGTGAATGTACTACTTTAATTGTCTCTACATGAAGGTGATGTTGAAGATCATTTGGAAACTTCAATTGATCCAGCATGCAGTTGCCTGGATAGTAAGGATCAAATTGAAATGTACCTATATAATATCCCTATTTTAGCTATCAGTTAGTCTTTGGGTGCAATTCGAGATGGTGTCCCTCATGGCTCAACACCTGGTATCTATGTGATTGCCTTCTCCAGGGTCAATCTGCCCAGCACGTGAGATCAAAATAGGATTGCTTACTCCCAAATTTTATTTTATTTATTTTTATATTTAATTTTATTGTTTTATTTATTATTAAACTTGTATGCCCCCCATCTTACTAGAGGCAAGATATCCAGTTCTCTTCCTCCTTATTGGGCTTCCAAAGGACTGCAAAGACCTGACTATTTAGGAAAGCATTTGAAAAACAGGTTTGGTCTGTGCCTTTGAGATGGCATGTTCATTGCTTGGTATGGGGTTGTTCATGTGTTGGGTTTTCAAATTATTATCTTTAAACGTTATTATGGCATTTCCTAAATATAGCCCATAGCAATTTAGCAGAACAGATAATTGTCATTTAGCAACCGTTCACAGTGGCAACAGTGATGAAAAGTAATTTTATAACTAATCTTGTATTTACAAACTTTGCAGGTCTGTTACACAAAGGACAACTGAAGAAAGATCATAAGCACAATTGTGATTTCACTTATTGACTGCTTTGCTTAACAACAAGTTGCTGGATCCACTTGGGTCACTAAATGAGGACAACCTGTATAGAAGCCTTAATAAATAAATAAATAAATAACTAGGAAGCATAATGTTGAAATTACAATTATTACCAAATAATAATGTAAAAATACCATTGCACAAAGCACATTATGAAAGAGCTAAGGAAAACTGCAACAAATATCAGTTTGCCTCTATGGACATACAATTCCTTTGATATAAGAAATGTTTGGCAGCTCCTCTACAGAAAATATGCAGTAATCAGCATTCAGCAATATCTGACATAAGACATGAAACAGAATAGGTTAACTGTATAACACCTATTGAACATCATGGATCAATTAAATTGCAGCAGAACTGTATACTATTTGCATTTATTTAGTTATTGAGAAAGAGTGTTTTGCAAATGTTGGTTCAACTTTTAATTCTAAGTACAAGGTGGTGAGTTTTGAAATACTGCCAAAAAACAAACAAACCCCACAGAACTACTTTTGGCTAAACATAATTTAGGGGTAGAAGACCATGGTATGAAAGTACCCCAATTCCTTGGTTATACCATTAACATTTCAGTAAATTATCAAATCTTCACCTTATTCATGCTTATAATTGAATAAGTTCAGTTGGAAACATTAACGTCTACCTTGGTTTAGTCTGAAAATGAATACAATGAAAGACACCAAAACCTTATTTCATTCAAATTCTGGTAAATTATTTATGTCCTTTTTCTGGAACACAGTTCCAGAAGGCATAGTTAGCAAATATTTCCAGTATAAAATGTTATTTATGTAAAATATTTATCTACTTCCTGTCATGGAGTATATGTCCTAGTAATATTCAACACTTAAACCATATAATAAATATTCACTCAAAAGCATGGCTTAAACAACCTTATGATTAATCAAAAGGAAATGTTTTCATAAACATAATATATGCTTGAACTAGAATGTTTGTATTCAGTGACAAGCATGTTCTAAAGGGGAGTATCACAGTGAAAAACACTGCACAGATACAAGAAGATGTCTTTAAAAAAACACAGTATTTTGATAGTTAATGTCCGCTGAGCAAGTCATTTTGCTGGCACAATATTGGGCAGCCTATACGACTAGACTTTTATTTTACCTCTTTTTCAACAGTCATCTGGGATTTGATAATCATGTTATTACTTAGGGCATTTGCACAGATATAATGCTATATTCGTACTGTACCTGTAATGGTGATAGCTTCAAAAGTCACATCAGCAAACTTGAATAATTGAAGCAAATTATTCAAGTTTGCAATTATTTGCAGCAAACTTGAATAATTGAAATTTATGAGCCGAAGAATTTTTTACTCTCATATACTTCAAAAAGTTAGAGGGGCAGTTTGTGTTCAAGTGTAAATACTGGCTCATTCTGCATAAAACTGTTAAATTCTAACACAACATGCTGGAAGGAATTCACAGAGATTCTAGGGCAGACATAATTTAAGGCTTTAGTTATTATATTCAACTAAAAATCAGTATTTGACCTAAACAAAGTTGGAGTAAAGACAAATATAACATGTTAATAAGGTTTAAACACCTTGAAACAAAATACAAGTGGCATGTATTCAAACTGTTTCATCCCATTGTAAATGTTACAACAAATGGCATTCTAAGTGTACCTTGATTGGCAATAGATGTACAGGTTGTCCTCGACTTATGATGACCAAAATTTCTTTTGCAAAGTGAAACATTAGCTAAGTGAATTTTGCTCAATTTTATGACCTTTTCAGCTGTGGTGGTGCAGTGGTTGGAATGCAATATTGCAGGCTAACTCACTGCTCATGCCAGAAGTTTGATCCTGACCGGTTCAAGGTTGACTCAAACTTCCATCCTTCCAAGGTCAGTAAAATGAGAACCCAGATTGTTGGGGGCAATATGCTAACATTGTAAACCATTTAGAGAAGGCACTGAAGCAGTATATAAATCTAAGTGCTATTGCTATTGCTATTTCTTATCACAGTTATTAAGTGAATCACTGCAGTTGTTAAATTAATAAGATTATTAAGTGAATCTGGCTTCTCTATTAACTTTGCTTATAAGATGGTCACAAAAGTTGATCACATGACCCCGGGACACTGGAACCGGCATAAATCTGAGTCAATTGCCAAGCATATGAATTTTGATCACGTGACCATGGGGATGCTAAAATAGTCGTGTGTGTGCAAAATGGTCCTAAGTAACTTTTTACAGTGCCGTTGTTACTTTGAATGGTCACTAAATTAATTGTTGAAGGTTGAGGATTACCTATATAGGGATTTGTCGCTTTTCATTCCTAAGTAGGAAAAAAGTGTGACCACATCTAGTTTATGATTAATTTGATCCTGATACAGAAAAACTATACTAATACACTGATCCTTGTGTTCCAGATTAAATATGTATTTGCTGAATGTTCTTTTCTACAAAGGCGAATCAAAGGCAAATTTTCTTGCATATTTTATGTGCATATTGATTTTTTTTTCTGAAATGCCAGCTGAGGTTTCTGATTCCCTCAATTGGTTTAATATAAATTGGGTTTGGATTTAGTCTTACTGAAATAAAATTTAATGGAGGAGAACTATAGAAACAATTCTGATAGCTCATGATTTATTTATAGAATTTTAGAATGACTCATTCTAGATGGTTTTTGTTTTTTACTAAACCAAAAGCACAACTGGATTAAAAGAAGAATCAGAAAATCGGTCCCAGAATATAAACATGTATTATCCTGATTTATAATGTTGGGTGGGAAAAGCAGTATTGGCAGAAAGTAGAAGACGACAGTGATCACTTAATAGAAGCCTTTGTCTCATATTTAGTATTCCATGCACTATAACTCCGTAAGAGATAAGAAGACAGGAAACTGACTACACATTTTTCCCTCTGTTCAATTGTGTCCAATTTTTAGTGATTGCTTAGACAAATTCTGCAGCTTTCTTGGCAAGGCTTTTCAGAAGAGGTTTGCCATTGCCTTCTTCTTAGAACTGAGAGTGTGGCCCAAGGTCACCCGGCTGCTTTTGTGCCTAAAATGAGACTAGCATTCACAGTCACCTGATTTCTAGCCTAATTCTAGTCAAACTGTCTCTCATTGCCAGATTAGTCCTACCTAATCTGGCTATCTGTGGACTTGCTGGCCACATGTTATCTGATGATAGGGATTAAAGCAAATTAGTTTCAGTATAAAAATGTATAGCCACAGCATTATTGCAGTAGTTGGTAAGAGACAGGAACTTCCTTTTCTTTTGTAGGGCAAACTAATTAAGATAGTAAAACTGTCCTCGTTTGTAACTTTTGGAGGCATGTAAGGGGGCTTCTATCCAGGTAAAAACAAAAAAACAGGCACTTCCATAGTGCTCACTGGCATTCCTCCTGGTTTCAGCTGATTAGTTCTAGCAGAAACAGGCTGTAACTTCAGCCAGAGCCTGAATCTAGTTGAACTGCTCTGGATTAAA
This sequence comes from Ptyas mucosa, assembly GCA_012654045.1. Taxonomy (NCBI): domain Eukaryota; kingdom Metazoa; phylum Chordata; class Lepidosauria; order Squamata; family Colubridae; genus Ptyas; species Ptyas mucosa. Next base: position 51,235,931 of record WNWU01000006.1, on the reverse strand, counting down.
GCTATGTCTCATGGATTTGAAAGGAATCCCTGTGGAGCAATTTCTGCCACTGAATCTTCAGAGACTGGCAGAAATGCAAGTACATATGTAGGTACTATATAGTTCCATTTCTGGAAAACAAATGCCACCATGGGGAGGAAGGAAGAGGGCCAAGTCTACCTTCTGATCATAGGGTCTCGCCAATCCTAATGTTTCTGAGAAATGGTCATCTTGCAATAGATGTGGTCGTTCCAAAATAAAGAATAGTGAATGGTTGTTGTAATACATTGGTTCATATCTGAGTGAGATGCAAGTACACTCTGAAATTATGTTGTTTTGTATTATAACTGTGAGACTGATCAGTTGGTTAAATGTTCACAGCACAACATGATCATTTGTTTTCCATCAATACAGTGCAGTACATATTGCATACTTGATTAAGTTCCCCAATTAAATAATACTGGAAGAAAACATCAGATTGATTTTACTTGACTATTCCTGCTACCTGCCAACCACATCTGAGCTACAGCTGAATCACTAGAAAGGATGTCACCATAGCAAATTGACCCCTTAGCATATAATGTGTTTCTGTACAATGTGGTACGTGCTTATATGTATGGAAAGCACATTTTTGTTCAATATACCAAAATAACAGAGTGAGCCACATGTGATATGACTGAGTGAGGCATAGCCTTACTTGATTTGCAATGTATAACAGAGTAGTTTCAGGCACGAAAAACAATCTGGAGAAAAGTTATAGGTTCAGTTTGCAAATCATGTTTTTTGGTTTGGCAGTCATAGACTGTTTCTGTCTAGAGAGCAAGTTTTTGTTCATTTTTCTATCTTTGCCTTTTTTCTTGAGTAAAAAAAAAGACGAATAAAATATAAAAAGAATGACTCTTTTCCTTAGACTAAACTTGCTTCACTTGAAAAACCAATTCAGCTATTTTTGACATGGTTAACTCAAGCTAAATTAGACATCAACTTGCATATTTTAAATTAAGCACTGTTTCTTTTAACAAAATCAGATAATTGTGATGGAAGTTTGTGAAAGTTCATCTTGTTAATTTTTCCAATTTTCAATGCTACTAAATCAAATATTGTACAATAGCATTTACAATTTTTCCTGCAGATTCTTACCACATTTTAAATTATTTTCATTAAATCTGCATAATTTAAATCAGTCTACCACTGATGCCATTTGATTCTGCAATTAAGTTTATCTCATGGTGTAACATATCAACTTCTACCATCCCTTTACTAGAGCTTCTATAGATCTGTGGGAGAATGATGTGTGTTGATGCTTTAGGAGGTAATATAGACTAAGATATAAATTTGGGTGACTGTTTGGTATGCTTTTGGGAAGTTCAAATATGAATGAAGTGCCCCTGGCCCCGCCCCCCTGTGCTATTTAAAAGATCAGTTTTTCCTCTTACCTGCCAGACTTCACCAATACATTGTTTGAACTAGAAAGTTAACAGAAGGATTCGGGGACATACTGTAGCTCTTGATAAGAGGTTTATTGCAGAAATTAGAAAAGCCGTTAATTTAACTCACACCTACAACACATCCAATGTTCAAATCTCATATCTTTTTCTTTTGTATGTGGGTCATGGCAGGATGAAAGTTAAATCATATTCTTTGGGAGGTTAACACCTCTGTGTTATGATGGTAATCAAAAAACTGCTTTTCCCTTCTAACTCTTGCTATGGAATTAAGGCATGGTGTCCTCAGATTGGGATTATCAAAAATATACTGGTTCAGAGCTGGCAGAAAGGTGGGAGGCAATTGCAAAATCAAGTTTCTCCCTTTTGATGGGCAATCTAACCAGTCAGTTAGCCCTCTGTATATGTATGTATTTATGTATGTATGCATGTCTCCATATACCATATTTCCCTGAAAATAAGACCCAGACTTATATTTCTTTTGGTTCCAAAAGACACATTAGGACTTATTTTTGGGGAAACACAATATCAGGGTGATCAGCCCAGCTGGGTGCCCTACCCCCTGGCCCATGCACAAGAGGCGGCAAGCACGCAGGAGCTGACAGTGTCCGCCAGCAGCTACAGCCCTCAAGCCCCTTGTTCAGTGCACTCTGGGGTTGTGCAGCCAGCGCCGTGCAAGTGAGTTGATTACCTGTCCAAGCAGCAGATTGAGCCAGAGGCATGGGGGAAAGGCAGGCAATCCCAATGCACCGTGTAGGCCACAGGCAAGCCGAGAGACCTGAAGACAAGCCTCCTGTGGCCACCCGCCCACTCTGTCCCTCTGTCCCTCGGTTTGCCTATGGCCCGCATGGTGCATTGGGATCATCTGCCTTTCTCCTGCACTTCTGCCTCCATTTGCTGCCAGTGCCGCCGCATGATGATGAGTCTCCTGCAGCTGGCTGCCCACTCCAGCCCACCGACTCAGCTTTCCCATGGCCCACATGGCACGTTCAAATCTGCTTTCCCTCCTCATGCCTCTGTCTCCATCTGCTGCTGGTGCTGCTGTGCAAAAACGAGCCTCCCACAGCTACCTGCCTGCTCCAGCCCACCTACTCTTGGCTTTCCGATGGTCCATGTGTCACATCTGGACACATGCCTCCCTCCCTCGCCTGTACCTCTGCCTCCTGCTTTGACAAGTAATTAACTCACATGTGCTGTGCGGGCTGCAGCTAATGCCAGACACCATCAGCCCCTGCACCCTCCCTGCCTTCAGTGCTGGCCACGTCCATCCACACACACACACAGAGCTGATGACGACCTTAACTGGAGCTTATTTGGGGGGGGGGTAGGGCTTATATTGGGAGCAGGCAAAAATGAGGCTACGTCTTATTTTCTGGTTAGGTCTTATTTTCAGGAAAACACCATATATATGTATATTTCCATGTACTGTATGCAGGAACATCTGCTATAATGCACAATCTTAATCTATTCTAGATTAACACTATTTTATTGTTCTTTAACAAGTAAACTTTAACTATAACTAATATAATCTTTATAAAGTATTGCAATTCACTTATGCCAAACATTTAAAAATTATATTCTTGACTGGTTTTATTCTCCAGTCTTCCTTCAAAAACTCATCTAATGTTTAGATAGAATCCCATTTTGGCAGTATATTGGGCCAAAACATCATTGTTTTGTCAATAGGGATCTATCAATTTAACATAGTGTTTGCAAAGCAAACTTTATACCACAGCATGATTTGTAAACCCGATCGCTTTAAATTACATTTTGATCTGTTCATTGTCAGAATAAATGCTTAGGTAGGGCATAGAACTAGAAAGAAGGAATCAAATTATTTCATTTTGCATTTAAGGACAAAAAAGAGCAAGGAAAACATTTGCATTTAACATTTATAGTTTTCCTTTCGTAGTCACATATTACCTTTGTAGTTTACAGTGATGAGGAGAGTGCCATTCTGTTTTAAATATGATAATGTCAGTGTTTTTTGCTGAATGTATGTGAACCAAGGTCAATCACAACTATTACAATACTATAATACATCAGGCAAGGAATGTGTTAATTAACTCATCACAGATGGTGTTCAGCATCCAAAACCATTAAACAGTCTTTGTGACACTAGAACAGATAAATTTTATGGGTCAAGTGTTAGCATCTAGGACTTGTACTGATAAAGAGCATTCAGGTTAAAACCTTTATCTGCTTTGGCAGCAACTTTTCTTTGTGTTTATGTGTTCTTTGTTTTTATGGGTAAATGAAGGACCAAGAATGTTAATGGCGGTAATGCTGTAGAACTGAAGTACAAAAACCAAGCCATATGGAGATTGTATTAATATTCACACAGCAGTCAGACTCCTCAATTTTAGCAGTTAAGGCAAAATTTGAAAATACAGATCTAGTGGGATCCATCCAGAAGAGAGAGTGCTTGCACTTGGTTCTTGAACACAGGCTTGCTAACCTCCAGTGTACTAACCATGTGAGCCACCTAATTCAGTGAACTATAAGAAGGAGAAGACTGTACAGCAAAATCCAACGGACAACATTCTGTTATTATAAGCAGTCTCAATAAAAGTAATGTACGCCTTCCTGTGGAGATGATTTCCTGGCCTGGTCTACTTAGTGGAGCTCACAGGAAAGCAGATTCTGCCTGGAGAAGATGGTCCCCTAGGGAAGAGGGAGTCAACCCATATTGGGCATTGTATAGTTTTTCCATTATATACTTTCATGTAAAGCTTTCTTTTTTCATTAAGTATTTTCAAACTATACGTTGGTCTGCCTTTTCATTCATTCCCTTTTTATTCTCCAAAGCTTGCATGATGGCTGTTTGTGTTTCTAACAACAAAAATTCCAGAACAAATGTGATAAAAACATTACCACTCCTTTTTTTGTTGTTGTTGCATTATTTAGAATGTAGCAAAACTAACTGCACTATTTCATAAATGTACATGTATTTCTAAAAATTAATTTGAAAGTATGCACATATCTTATTCCTGTGATTCAGCATCATTCTTCTTGGGTTCCGATTTGCAGAACCCCCCTGATTGCTGCAGGAGTGATTGGAGGACTCTTCATCATTGTCATTTTGGGTCTTACATTTGCAGTTTATGTGAGACGTAAGAGCATTAAAAAAAAGAGGGCTTTACGAAGGTTTCTGGAGACCGAGGTAAATATTGAATCCTTTTCCTGTAACTATATGCCGGATGCTTAAAAAGTACTGCTGTTTTTCTTTGTCTTGATGTATCTGTATGTGTATAGATATTTTAAAGAAAATTCTTCTGTTCCAAATATTTGTGAAGAAACTTCGGCTTTTACTGCAGAACAGTAACAGCACATTAAGGAATGCCTTGTACTTCTGCTTTTGATACCTGGATATTATATAAACAGATAAATAACAATAAGTTATTTGCTTCAGTTTTCAGTTCCTTTAGTCTACTTACATCTTCAAAAGACAGGGATGTGCTAATTTCAGAAGTAATTTTAGATTATATCAAAATTTATCCAGAAAGTAAAAACCAGTATGCACAACATACATACACACAAATTGATTCATTGCTAATATATTTAATAAGTATATATTTTATTTATTTTTATTCACGCATATTTATTTAGATTTATCTACCAGAAAAGTCAATGGCTTTTAGGTGGCGTACAAAATAAAACAAATTAAAAATGCAATATAAAACCACATATACAAATATAATTTTGCAATCTTTTAAAGTGACAAATTTTGAGTCACCAATCCTTGCAACTTAATTTAAAACAAAATTTAAGGCCAGAAATGTCAGTTGTCAAGATCATAAACTTGAAGGGGAGAGAGGAGTCCCTCAATATTGAATATCTCATTTAGGGCAATGGGAAGAAATATTATTTGCTTAATCTTCCCAAAACATTGGGACTAATTGTAGATTTTGACCTCAAGAATGCTGAGTCCCATTTTTATAATACTACTCCCTGAAACCAGAATAGAAAATGATCCTATTGTGAGTTTTGCATTGTGGAAGAGAATGGCCTTGGGAACGCATTTACCACACGAGTTCTGCTACTGCAAAAATGTGGTCTGCAAGATTATGGTAGCTTTATGGATGTAAATCATAAATTGGCTACTACCACTACTTCTAAAATAAACATGAAAAGGATTTATACCATGAAAATAGTATTTCAAATTTTGTATATCATCTGTATACAATTTTGTTCCTCCTTACATTTCTATTTAAACTTTGACATCTTCATTCTAGTACCTGAAAATTAATTAAGGGAAGTGGTGTGTAAAAATTATTGTGTCAGATTTACATCCATAGCTTTTTCTCTTTGTTATTTGTTTTTGTTCTCAACTAATAATGTAATTCCCTGCTCCCCATAATTTTGCCTGCACAGCAAAGACTGTATTCAACTAATTAAGTCATCTACAATGTTCATAGAGGCGTGATAATGATGCTCAAAAGGCAGCACATGGGGCAGTTAGCCCTTCAAACAGACTCTTTGAAACACTGCAGTAGTTTTTTAATCCAATTTGAGCAGGAGTAGTCTTTAATTATTTCCCTTATCCTGAGAAAAGACAGGCTATTTGTCAGTGTTTAGAGGCCAGTCTTTTCCCATTTATTTTTTAGAGAAAAATGTATTTCCAATCAAAAGTTGGGCAGCATTCTAATCATGTGATGTTTTCTGACTAAGTTCCATTTCCTTGAGTCCTTGGGTAAGAGCATTATGAATCCGAGCTCCATTCTTGCTTGCTACTGCTGCATAATCCTGGAAACCTCAATTTGGCATTGAACTCATTTTCCACTACCACAAAAAATAAGTCTTTCCTTGTGAGATTTTTAAATTATTTTTAAATTATTATTTTCAAAACTGGTTGAATTTCATTTTAATATGTGCTTGTTTTTATGGCATTGTTTATTGTCTTACAATAGTAGGTCTAATGGGATAGATAGCTATGGTTTTATAAATAAAATATTTGTATAATACATAATGGCTTAATAACAATTACTGTACTTTATCAATGTTTGATATTTATATGAGTTTAAACAAAGATCTCAAGATGACCTAATGTATAAGCTACATACTTTTTAACCAAGTGATATGCCTCAGTGAACTCAGTAAACAGACTGAACAGAGAAATATAAAATTCAGTATTAGACATTTATTAGAAAAGACCAAAGATAAAAAATATGTCATCTGTCCCAACTTGGTCAGTTAGCAAAGAAAGACTCTTAGGTCAAAATTTAACCATCAGTATACGTTATGAAAGCCAAGAAGAAGCAAAGACAGATCTGAGGGTTTCCTGTCCAAAGTATATGGTTAACCTTTCCATGTCCCCCTACACACACACACACACACACACACACACACACACACACACACACTTATCAAGAAGTATCCAATTAGGTGCTAACAAATTGTTTTGGGAAACAGTCCCTGTCTTCACAGCTGGTATTCCTTTCTTGACTTGAAGCAGCCAGTGTTTCTCATGTGACGGTCTGAGGCTTGGTTTAGTTTCCTCATGGTATGCCCTGGCAACCCTCCCTCTCATTCCACCTGCAGTTCCCTCTATGGCAGGCTGCCAGTGACAAGCAGATTGCAGCATAGTTTAACAGCAGCCCTAACAAAAGGTCAAGATGTATGTTTTAATCTCAAAGCCTGTGTGATAAATCCTATGTTCTATGTTCTTGTTTGGGTAAGTTTTCCATTGCAAATAGTGAAAATTGCTTGATGCAATTTCAGTCAAATCACCCCAGTGAAGCAGATTTACGAATAACACAATGTGCAGCAAACTGGATGGATGCCAAAATGACCTGCAATGTTAAGTATATAATGGCACAATCATACAAATACTGTCATTAAGTTTTGAGTCCTGATCCAAATATATAACTTCAGCACTGTGTTATGACATAGAATAATAGAGTTGGAAAGGACCTTGGAGGTCTTCTAGTTCAACACCCTGATCGAGTTACAGACTTTATACCATTCTGGACAAATGGTTGTCCAATCTCTTCTTGGAAAAACTCCAGTAATGCAGCACCTGCATTGTAATTTCTAGAGGCAAGACATTCCACTGATTAATTGTTCTCATTGTCAGAAAATTTGTCCTTATTTCTAGGTTGGATCTCTCTTTAATGATCTTCTACCTGTTACTTCTTGTCCTGCACTCAGATGCTTTGGAGAAGAGGTCGATCCCTCTTCTCTGTGATAGCCACTCCAGTACTAGTCATTCCATTTGTTAGACTAGACATATCTAGTCCCCTCAACCATTCATCATACGGTTTAACCTCCAGAGCCATAATCCTTTTTGTTGCTCTTCTCTGTACTCTTTCGAGAGTCTCTGCATCTTTTTTATATTGTGTTGACTAGAATTGGATAAAATATTCCAAGTGTGGTTTCACCAAGTAGTATAAAGCTGTATTTCACATGATCTTAATACTATTGTTCTGTTAATGCAGCCTAGGACTAGAGTGGCTTTTTTGGGAGCTGCTGGCTCATAAGTTGTAGTCCTCTAGGACCTCTAGATTTCTCTGACTGTTACTATTGAGCCAGGTGCCACTTATTTTATATCTGTGCATTTGACTTCTTTTACCTATGTTTAAGACCTGACTTTTCTCACCACTGAAATGCATTTTGTTCTCTAAGGCCCAGTATTCAGGTCTGTTAAGATCAGTGGTGGGTTCATGTAATTTAACAACTGGTTCTCTGCCCTAATGATTTCTTCCAACAACCAGTTTGCCAAACTGCTCAGAAAGTTAACAACCAATTCTCCTGAAGTGGTGCTTACTGGCTGAATCCCACCACTGATTAAGATCCTTATGAATCTTAAGTCTGTCTTCCAAAGTATTAGCTATTCCCCCCAGCTTGCTGTCATTCGCAAATTTGATGATTGCCCCTTCTATACCTTCACCTAGATCCCTGATGGTGAACCTATGGCACACGTGCCACAGGTGACACGTAACGCCCTCTCTGAGGGCACATGAGCCATCACCCCAGTTCAGCTCCACCATGCATGTGCGTGCACCTCCCACCAGCCAGCTAGTTGTCAAGTCTCTGCAGTGCATGTGTGGGGAAGTGTCATGTGCGGGTGGGCCACACAGGCATGTGGGGGAGGCATGCAAGGAGGTGCACGCACATTGCATTTTGGGGGTTCGTGTGGACGTGCATGCAATTTTGCGCACGTGTGCTTTGGGCACTCAGTCCGGAAAAGGTTAGCCATCACTGACCTAGATCATGTATGTATATGGTGAAAAGTACTAGGCCCAAGACAGAATCTTGAGGTTTCCCACTGCATGTTTCCCTCCATGTAGATCTAGTTCCATTGAGGACTACATGCTGGGTGTGATTGATCTGTCAATTGAGAATCCATCTTGCTTGCTTCTAGTACCGTAATTGCCTTGCTAATTTCAAAGTGCTCACATATTCACTGCTTTTCCAGGATTTTCTCAGGTGTTGATGTTAGGCTGATTGATATGTAGTTTCCTGGATCCACCTTTTTATCTTTTTTAAAGATTGGAACCACATCAGCTCTTTTTCAGTCCTCTGGTAGTTCCCCTGTGCTCCAGAAGCTCTGAAAGATTTCATTCAGGGGTTCTAAAATTATATCTGCTGTAATCTCATTCAAAACTGTGGGATGTAATCCATCTGGTCCTGACAATTTGAACTCTTCTACAGGGAATAGTTTTTCTTATCTATTTTGACATGCATTCCTGCTCTGTCTCCTACCGTGCTGCTTTTGATAGGTTGGACTATTTTTTTCCCTTTGAAGAGAGATACAAAGAATGGATTAAGTAGTTCCACTTTCTCCTTACTACTTGTTATCTCTTTGCCAATATATATTGGAAATAACTTTTTTTCATCATTTTTGGCATTTGTTGTAGGTCTTACTTCATTCTGAGCCTTAGCTTTCCTGGCTCATTCCTTGAAGATTCGGGCTATTTGCTAGTATTCTGTTTTAGTGATGTGTCCCCTTTTCCCTTTTATATATTTGTCCTTCTTGTCTTTCGGTTTGTCAGGGAGTTCTTTATGCAACCATGCTGGTTTCTTCTGAGGTCTCTTGCTTTTTTTTAATCTGTGGTATTGTGTTAGACTGGGCTTTTATACTCATTTTTCAGGGTTTCCCAAGTATCTTGAGTTGTTTTTCCCTTTAGGGCTTCCATCCATAAAATCCATCCTAAATTGTCTCTTAGTTATAAGTCAACTCTTTTGAAGTCTAAGATACTAGTTTGACTTTATTCAATAACTTGTGCCTGCTTAATGTTGAATTCCATGGTCACTCTCCCCCCAGGTTTCCGCGATTTCAGCTCCATCTATTATTTCATTCCTATTACTAATTACAGTATAGTTGACCCTCAAGTTCTCTTCTCTATCTTTTGAATGACAACTACATTGGAGACATTCAATAACTAATCTGAATGTTTTAGAAGCTCAATTGCCACAACAGAGTATCAATTACTTGAAAAAAAGAACAAAACTGAGCACAAAATATCCAATCAAAATCAGCTGAATTAGTTAAATTGTTGTAAGAAGAATATTCAAGTATATTGATCGTTGTCAGGACCAGATCACATTTAAAAACTCATTCATGGAAACAGTTTTAATCAACACAAGTTAACTTGTCAGAACTACAGAATTAGTGTTAGCTAAGAATTAATAGAAATTAAGGAAACTGACATATTTTAAAACAATGGACATGTCTCGTATTGTTGGGGCAGTATAAGAAACTAGAAAGCTTTCAAGATTCCCATCTTGCCAAACTCTCCGTTACCTAGCTGGAAATCAGTGGATTAAACTTTTATTACCCGTTGTACAAATGATTCTCTACAATCTTTGGGAGAATTTATATCTTGGAATAGAGAAAATATTAGACCCAGCCTTTTTGAAAGGGATCCTAATGAAGATGCTACTATCGTACAATCATCCAGATGTTCATGTTGGTATCATCATTACAGAAAACATGGAAGCCCTTCCCAGTACCTGGACAACATATCCAGTGCTTCACTCAGAAGGGCTTTAGCACCCTTCCAACTGCAGACCAAGCCTTTAGCTTATCTCAAAGGGAGATTTTGTAAGCTCTCTGTTGAACAGCGCCTCTGTCCTTGTAGTGTTGGTCAAGCAGAGAACCTTATCCATTATGTCCTCCACTGCCCTATTTACAATGAGATCGGGCCAAATTATTAATGGCAAATGAACTCAAGGACTCTGACCTTGAAAAATTGAATTATTTCCTTGCAGATGTGTTTCCAAATGTCAGCATCCAAGTTGCTATATTTGCTCAGCTGTCATTTAAACTTAGAAAGAAATACTTAAAGTTCTTAGTTGTGGCTTGGCTTTATTTTGTTGGAACCTTTTGTCTAATACTTTCATCATGCTGTTTTATAATTTCATTGTTTTATTATTATTTTTATTGTATTTTATGGCATTCTTATGTTATGACCTATAGTTACAACAATATACTTATTACTTACTTTGCAATGTACATGTTGCAGAAACAGAATAATTCCTACAGTAAAAGAGAAGTGATGCCTGAAATAGTTTTTACCAATTGTGAATTCAGTTTGGTTTTCCACAAACATGACTAGTTTTTCCTCTAAGAAAATTAGTGAAAGGTTTATAAGCGTTCATAAATAAATAAGCTAAGTTAGTTTGCCAGTTTATAAAGAACAAACAGAAGCAAACATGTTTCTACAGAACAAAACTGTTTTTGCATCATGTATACTATAAAAACTTTAAGTATTTCTTTCTAAGTTTAAATGTAGCATATTAATTTACATAATTTTACAATGGCAGGTGTCTTAACTATTTATTGAGACTCAATTTGGTGTAATAGTTAAAGCATCAGGCTAGAAACTGGGAAGCAGCGAGTTCTAGTTCTGTCTTAGCAAAAAGCCAACTGGGTGACCTTGGCCAATCATTCTCTCTCAGCCCCAAGAAGTAGGTAATGGAAAGCACTCCTAAAAATCTTGCCAAGAAAACTGGAGGAACTTGTGCATGCAGTTGCAGGAAACAACACTGATTTGAAAACACACACATATACACACACCTAAAACAAAATTCCACATAAACTGTAAAATATTTGCTATTAAATTAAGGTCTCTGTTGTCTTTAGGAATTTTAATTTTTTTTAAAAAAGGAAAGAAAGAAAATGCTACCCAGATAATTAAATCATAGGAATTAGAATGATACCTTTTAATGTGAAGAAGAAAATCCATTCTCATTCTGTGGACATACCTGACATTCTGTGGAATGGCTTCATATGGACTGAGAGTGAATCATTGTTAAACATTTTGAAGTCAAATGCCAAAAGTTCACTCAGAGCTGTTCTAATGCAGCAGTTAAGGTTAAGGCCAGCCCCAGCCAGAGAAGCTCCCTGAGCAATTTTGGGTGCATGACTCTGTCAAGCGGCCCACCTCACTAGGTAGTTGTTATGAGGAAAAATTGAAGGAGGGAGTGCTGGGTAAGCTGAAGGAAAGTTGGGCTATAACAAAGAAACAAATAAATTCTCTCATTTTAAATTTTCTTTGATATTTTTACAGGAAACACACACAGTTACATATATATTGCATAATTAAACAAAAATTATTTGGAAAACTTAAAGAGATTTGTTTCTCATTTTGCTGTTAAGGCAATACAAGCCTACGCATACCTCTTCAAAAATTGATCCTACTGAGTTCAGTGAAGCTTATTTCCTAGTCAGCTTTCATTATCTTAATTTTTGCTGGATGGCATCAAGAGTAAATAAAAGCACAATAGGGAGCTGTATGAAAGATAAGATACAAACAATATCTACTATGTTAAAATCCAACTAAGGATAGTGCTTTTCATGGCTTCTTACTATCTTTTTTTGTTTGTTTGTTGTTGTTGTAGCTGGTAGAACCTTTGACTCCTAGTGGCACAGCACCCAATCAGGCACAACTTCGCATTTTGAAGGAAACTGAGCTAAAACGGGTCAAGATCCTTGGATCGGGGGCCTTTGGAACTGTATATAAGGTATGTTTCCTTAATGGCAGTCCTTCATCAACTATTGTTCCCAGGATCTGATGATTATCCAAATGGAACGTTAGAAATCAATGAGCTTCTGGAATAGGATATCAATTTCCTTTTCTTAGAAATGTTCATCTTAATATAAACCCTCTTGTTTCTTCTCTTAATGAATTGAATGGACAGTAAGAAGTTGGGAAAGGTTGGCAAGAGTTGGGGGACCAAATGCTGTGCAATTTGCTTTACTACTGCCTAGGTTAGCTTGTACCTTCAAGCACAGTCAAAACTGCTCTCCTATTGCCAGTGTGAAAGTGTGGTGGTATGGTCAAATTATGGTCAAAGAGGACTATTTTACCATTTGATTAGATATGCTCTTGTTCATTTTGTCATCACTTTTTAGGGCATTTGGGTTCCTGAGGGAGAGAGTGTGAAGATTCCTGTAGCAATTAAAATACTGAATGAGACAACTGGTCCAAAGGCTAATGTGGAGTTTATGGATGTAAGTAATATTAATGTCCCATTACAGTGATATGTATGTATGTTATTGATAGTTTTAAGGGGGAGAGGAATTATTTGTATGCTTCTTCCAATTTACAAGCTAACAACTTCCACGTGATGACAAAAGCAACTTTTACACACACACACACTGCATCTGAATAATAGCAATGGCAATAGCACTTAGACATATACTGCTTCATAGTGTTTTACAGCACTCTCTAAATAGTTTACAGAGTCTGCATATCTGGGTCCTCATTTTACTGATCTCCGAATGAGGGAAGGTTGAGTCAACATTGAGCCCATCAGGATTGAACTCCAAAATTATGGGCAGAATTAGCCTGCAATTCTGCATTCTAACTACTAGGGAGCCATTAGGGCTTCTATAAATTAAACATAGACAACCACTAGAGTATCCTGCACCCATATTCTATTGTGTTTTTTTTCTTTTATCGTTTCCTCATGAATATATCAATTTATATGAATTTGACACTTTTCAATGACCTTAACTACCCAAGGCTCCCACCACATCATGCCAATCATTTGTTCCACAAGGGAGTAGCAGAGACATTCTCTGCAATTGATTGCTTCTTCATTTGATGATCTCTGCAGTGGAGTATTAATTTAGGGATGCCAGCAGGATATGTTCAGAAAAGTTGGTAACTGTGATAATGCAGCCAAATCTCCATTCATTTTTTAATGTACAAAGCTCTGTTTGTTTTTTATATGCATCACACAACCTGTCTGTTTGCTAACTCTTCTAGTTCCTTAGATTATTCTAAGCACCAACTCAGACTAGAAAGCAATTTTATTCATCATTACCAGGTTATGTCTTCTCGAACACTGCACCACACATAATATAAGGTAGTATACAGTGATACAATTGTCATATTGCTTTATTTTCATTTGTTTTATTTATATCCTATTTCTCCACAAAATATAAATCAAAATAGAGCTGGAAGGGACCTTGAAAGCCTTCTTGTCCAACCCCCTGTGCAAGCAGAAGACTCTATACCAGTGATGGCTAACCTTTTTGCCATTGCGTGCCAAAAACGGGGGGAGCGCGGTGGGGTCACACACATGCGTGCCCACTTCCATAATTCTATGCACCCCGCTCCCCCATGCTCCCCCTGCTTTTGGCATGTGATGGCCCGGTAGGCCCGGTAGGCCCGTTTTTTGCTCTCCCCAGGCTCCAGAGCCTTTCTAGGAGCCTGGGGGGGAGGACAAAAACGGCCTTCCCCACCCCCCTCAGAGGCCCTCTGGAGGCTGGAAACAGTGTGTTTCCTGACTTCTGGTGGGCCCAGAAGGCCCAAAAATCAGCTGGCTGGCGCACGCATGCGTGCTGGAGCTGAGCTCACGTGCCCACCGATATGGCTCCGCCTGCCGCCTTTGGCACCCGTGCCATAGGTTCTCCATCACGGCTCTATACCATTTCAGATAGGTGGCTGTCCAGTCTTTTCTTAAAAACCTCCAGTGAGCACCTACAACTTCTGAAGGCAAATGGTTCCACTGGTTGTTCTCACTGTTAGGAAGTTTCTCCTTAATTCCAGGTTGCTTCTCCCCTTCATTAGTTTCCATTCGTTATTTCTTGTCCTGCCCTCTGGTGCTTTGGAAAATAAGTTGACCCTCTCTTCTTTGTGCCAGCCCTTCAAATACTGCAATATTGGTATCATGTCACCCCCTAGTCCTTCTTTCCTCTAGACTTTCCATACCCAATTTCTACACATGTTCTTCATATGTTTTTGCCTCCAGACAGTTGCTCTGACATATAAAATCATCTTAGTTGCTCTTCTTTGCACTTTTTCCAAAGTCTCAACATCTTTTTTGTAATGTGGTGACCAAAACTGGATGCAGGTGTGGTCTTACTAAGGATTTATAAAGCGGTACTAATACTTCACGTGATTTTGATTCTATGCTTCTGTTTATACAACCAAGGATTGTATTAGCTTTTTTGGCTGCTGCCACACACTGCTGGCTCATATTTAAGTCATCGTCCATTAGGACTCCAAGTTCCCTTTCACAGTTACTGTTTTTGAGCCAGGTTTTTGTACTTGTACCTTTGATTTTTCCTGTCTATGTGTAAAACCTTGCTTTTCTCCACATTAAATTTCATTTTGCTGGATAAGGCCCATTGTTCAATCTGTCAATATTTTTTTGGATCCTGAGCTTGTCTTCTAGGGGTGTTGGCTATTTCTGCCAGCTTAGTGACATCTGCAAATTTGATGAGTTTCCCTTCTATTCCCTCATCTAAGACATTTATAAAGATATTGAAGAGTACTCGGCCTAAGACGGAACCTCCCCACTGCTTACTTCCCTCCATGTAGATATAGGACTACTCATTGATTACAGTTTGTCAGCCAGTTACAAATCCATCTAGTGGTGATGCTGTCTATCCCACATTTTTTTAGTTTACCAAGTAGTAGGTTGTATTCAAGAAGAGTAAATTTAAAATACAACTAAAATAGTAGTAAAACTAAAACTGTATTTGCTTACTGGCAGAAAATTTTTTTAAAAATGCAGGGAATGACAGATTAATATATTTTCCACCAAGTTTGCTGGAAAAAACTCACTGCTTCTTTAAGCTAATTGGTAATTTCAAAATGTGACAATTTTTCAATTTCAAAATGTGACAAGAACCATGTATTAATGGATGAAAACTTTGAATGGCTTAGAAATGGCAATAGCAATCAATATTTATTAGATAGTAAGCTTAGTTAGATTCAGTGTGGGGAGATTGAACAATTCAGATTTATTTGATTCAGATTTCTGAATCAGTTTTTTGAGGCTTTTGCACAACTGATTTGAAGACATTCAGTTTGATTCACCCCAAATCAATCTGATTAAGATTTCATGCTGCTGACCCTCATTCTGTGCGCCAGCAATTCTTTCTAGAAAGATTAGTCCAGCCGCTTTTTTCTGTCTTCTGATGACTTCTAATTTTGATTACTATGACGAGCATGGTCTCCTTTTGGACCACTGGTTGATGGAAATACACTTCAACTAACTTGTTTCTGAATGCAATTCAGCATACTAATGTGCCTGGAAATCTTAAATATGTCAGAACCTGTTTTCTTGAAGGGTTGTCTTCTTGAAAAAGAATTTGTCTATGTTGATGAGAGCAAAGAAAGGATCATGGGTATATCTCTGTGCAATAGCTTTTCTGTGATAAAGTTGCATATTCAGTCAAGGCTGTTCAAGGCACTTTTATTTAGAGGTATAGATATAGGCACATATTGGATTGATTATAATCATACAAACAGAACTCTCCCACAAACTGGCAAAAATTAACCCTATATTATTGCCATGTTGTCCCTTGAGCTAGCTTTTGGGGGTAAGAATGGCTCTTGGCTCCTTTTAAAAAAATATTTGGCTTATGTGTTTTGGATAGTTACTAGTCTCAAATTTAAGGCTGCATATTCTTTTTACTGCAAAGATTTTGAACTTAGCTGTTGCCTTTTGATGGTATGTAGAGGGAATATGATAGTATATGATGTGGTGACTGTTTTATTCTAACTCATGCATAAATGAGTATTTTAGCATAACCCATTAGAGTGATAGTACAAAAGATATGCAAGTGGAATGCCTGCTTTCTGTGGAAGACCAAGTGATTAGCACTAGGAGCTTGGCTTTCTCTTCACTCTCTGAATGATGGCAAAAAGAAAGGGAGAGCAAGGAGTGCTTTTTGTGACCAGTTGGGCCCTTAAATGTTGCACGGATAGAGGAGAATAGGCCGCAGCAATTCGGTAAATCAGCTGTCATTTCACAGCCCTCAAACATTTTCTAATGTACTCATAATGACTATAATGACATAATGCACCTTGTAACTAGATGATGTGGCAGCTCCTTCCTATATTGATCACAACAGGAAACAGTAAAGTGAATAGCAAAGAAAATCCTGAGGTTTGAATAGTGACTTTTTCCCTCTATCCCAGTTCTTTTCATTTTCATTCATCTTTCTTTTGCTTAAACCATAGAAATCTTATTAGAATTCTATAGAATTGAAACCCATAAAGTCCCAAAGTTTCCTGAACTAGACTTATTGTTACCCTGAGTTAGGTGGCCTCCGCTTTGCATGTGTCAAGAAAGTGGGTGGGAATCTGGATAATTTAATTTGCTCCTACTGTATCTCTATTACCAAGAAGCCTTGTGTGGATTTTCTTTTCTTTTTACCCCCACCCCAGTCAAAATAACTTGAATAGCCTTGGGTACAATGTATCTTGACTTTGAGGCATCATTTTTTACTCTACTTTAGAGGAGAAAATATCTCGGCCATACTTTGAACAGAGAAAATCACAGAGCTCAGCTGTCTAACAACTTTTTATCTTAACTGTTCTTCAAAGAAGAGAGACTTTACAAAAAAGTCAGCTGAGATTTGAAGCTTGAGCCTTGCAAAAATTGTTAAAGGGATATGTCTTGATAATTAGATTGCAAGAACAAAACAACCCTTTTATAAGCACATTTCTGCTGCTCTGAAATGTAATCATTTTTATGAAGAACCTAACTTGTTTTGCAAAATGTGAGTTTAGAAGGAGCTGGGATTTCTTATAGTTTTTTTCTTTAGCTATTTCAACTTGCCTTGTTTTAATTATTTAGGGAAATGATCAAAATGCAATTAATAGCGAGAGATTACATTTCTAATTTAGGGAGAAGGAGAACAGCCCTGAGAAAAGTTTTCTAAAATTGAGAGAACCTGGAGTTTTCTCTGTTCAATTATTTGTATGGTAGTGTTTCTGCAATTTAAGGAATGTGATAAATGAATGTGATAAATTGAAGTGCAAGTACTTACAATCCTATCTCCATAGCCACTTCTTTACATAAATATATGTAACAGTATTATATATTTTGCTATTCTGTTTACATTGCATATCCATTAAAGCTAGTTTGTGGACTTTTAGTTGTACTAATCTTTGATCCAATGTTGTATCTGCTGAATCACATTGGGGCCTAAACTAATCTACAGTATCTCAAGGACTATTATAGCCATAAAATATATCTGCACATGTGGAAGGTAATACTGGTAGCCCTTGACTTACAATCACAAGTGGGTGGAACCTAAATTTCCATCGCTAAGTGATGTGGTTGTAAAGTGCAACATCACTTGACCCATGTCCCCTTACTTAGCAACAACAATCCTGACATTCTCCTTTGCCATTGTTAACTGAATTCCACCAGTCATTAGCCAAGGATCTACCCAATCCAAGCCATTCTGGGCTTGGTTGGTCCTTCCCAGCCCCAGGCCTTGGTACGGGAACTCCCCCAAACTGCCTGTTTCTGCTCATTTTTGCTGTTACCCCCATCCTCACACCCTCTCTTGAGGAAAACAAAAAGCCCCAGAACCATACAACTCTGGAGCTGCTTGCTACACTATGGCTTAGGGACTTCTTGGTATGCTTTAGCTCTGGGGCTCCAAGAAGCCCCTGAACCACAGTGTAGTGTGAAGCTGCGACTGCCCCAATAAGTTCCAGCCCTCCCAGGAAGCTCCAGCAGTGTAGCACAAAGTTGCAGTCACCCTGGGAAGCCCCAGTAGTGTGATGCAAAGCCTCAGCCACCCCAACAACACAGCACAAAGCCCTAGCTGCCCCAGAAAGCCCCCAGATGCCCTGCATTCCTCCACTCCAGCTGCCCTTTGCCATTTTCTTGCTCCCATTTCTGACAAGGTGTGCCTGCGAGGCAGTTGCTGGCTGTGTGAGTCCATCGTCTTCAGGCCTCTCAAGACTAATGTCATGCATGACCTTGGGAAGAAAGCCTCATGTGGCTAGCAGCTGCTTCATAAAGGGACCAGTTAGGCATGCTTAGTCAGCAGAGGAAGAGATCAGCTAGAGCAGCAGTGACCGTGGAGTGCAGTGAGCCAAAGGGGAATAAATAGGGGGATATAGGCAAGTGGAGATAGTTGAAGCACTCCTGTAATCATAAGTGCAGGTGGGCTGCCAAGCACCTAATTAGTGATCATGCAACCATAGGGGCATTGCAACAGTCATAACTTTGGGGTTCGATCATAATGGCTGCTAAATGGTTATAATTCAAGAACTACCTGTAATTAGATCTGTATGCTCAGTGGAGGAAGGATGAGACACAAAAAACATTATAGCAGCATGTGTTTCAAAACCTCCCATTTTTTTTGGGGGGGGGGGGGCTACATTTTAATCATTCCTTTACCAAAATCTCTGACAATATAAAAGTAATGCTAAAATGTTGTTTTCTAACATACAGACCCTCGCATATGTTAAAAGTCTTTTATTAGATTAATGCATGGATCTATATCCAGCAAATCTTTTTGAGTGCTAGATAACTCAAATAGCAACGTAAATGTTTCTTTATTGCTTCCTTTATCTTTTCTTGAATTCTGAATAAGTAAAAAGAAAATAACAATCTCAGTAAAATTAAGGTAAGTGCAAGACTGCAGGATCCATTCTAACAAGATAATAGCCTACCAGATAATAAACAATATTTACAAAAAGAAAGACATAACTTTATTTACCATAGCATTCTTGGAGAAATCCAAATGTTCTTAAGAAAGCCATAAACACTTTGCTCTTCCAGGCAAACTTAGGGGGTTGAGATGGTGTAATGCTCTCTTTACATTTTTAAAATGTAAATGATGTCAGTGATGTCCCCAGTGTATATCTGAATGTGTTTTGGCTTTCATTTTATTGCATTTTTGATATTTTTCTTTTTCATCTACTTTACCATATATGTATGTCACACAAAGTAGCATATAAATGCACTAAATAAAAATAGAAAAAAATAAGCATCAGATAATGCAGCATACTGGCACAAAGCATACAAATGAACACAGCAACTCTCTTGCATCCCTATCAAAAAACATTCTCATATTCACACACAACAAAAAGATGACATAAAAAGGGCAAGAAAAGTAGACTTATACATTAAGGTCAGTGTAGATAGATAACTTCAAGAAGTGAAAGAGAAAGGCACCAGGAGCAGATCTTCTTTACAAGCGAATGATCTTCAAGTGCTCCTCGCAATTAAGGTATCCCCAACCCTTGGACTGCAAGAGCTATTGCTAAGAAAATCTGCTGCCCTTCGCTCCCCTCCAAAACTGCTATAGGAATTGCAGTGAAGACTAGGAGGACCAGAGAAATTTGTGTTGACTTTACCCAAAAGGTTTGAATTTCTCAGTCAGGAGTGCAGAGAACATAAGTAGGCAACTGCCCATAGAGCTGTGTAAGAAATGTAAAATAAGTTTAGTATAACTGTGGAAAATGTGGGAAGAGGATTTTAATGCAAGCAGGTATAAGTTCAGGTTATTAGGTGCTATCAGCAGGGGGAACTGGCTTCAGTTCTGATGTAACAAGGAACATTCAGACCTGGCAATGCTATGTGAGATTCTGGAAAGCTTCAGTCACGTTCTAATCTACAAATTAAACCTAATAGTCTGAAGCTCTTTATTGATTCTTGCTTCAAAAAAATAGTTCTTCAAAGAAATGTTAACACTTATGCTATGCTCAACCCTTCTAATTTGTTTTAATACAGAGTAGATCATTTGATTTGAAAGTAGTTAGGAGAATATTGTTTATGATCTATCATCAGAGTGTCAACTCTACATAGTGGAGTACATTCGTGATTAGAACATAAAATAAATTATTTAGAATATTAGTAAAGCAGAGAAATTAAGCCCCACTATCCAAGTGTCCTTGTAGTAGGTAAAGATAATAAACACCTCTGGATTCAAGCTCAATTCCTGACACATTCATGCTGTTTTCTTGGCAGTGTTATAGAAATAATTTGTCATTGCCTTCTTTCTGGACAGTTTTGAATTCCCAATCTAGCCTACAGCCCTGGTATTCCCTAGTGATTTTATTCCTCTATATACTTAAATGTTTCATTATCTCTCTGAAAATAATTAGGGGCTGCAAGCATAACTCTGCATACATAGACTTCTTTGGGAGTCCCCAGGCTCATTGATATGAAGACAGTTTGACTGATCTGGTTAGCCAATATTGGTCCAGAAGCTAATAATAGAAAACACTGCTGCTACGTTTGCTAGGGGAAAGTTAAACTAAAGGTTTGGAGATATGATTTGAAATAATTCTCCCGTATTCACTTGTTTCCTGATAACAAAGCCTGTAAATTGGGTTGGTTTTGTAAGTAAAATCCAAGTCAGCTTCTTGGTTTCTTCCACTTGTATTCTGGCTCTCTAATATCTCTGGAAAGAAATCTTGCTAACTGGAGATAATGTTTTGCTTAGCAATACATGAATAAAGAGGGAGTGAGAGAGGTGGATGTCTATCTATCTGTCTGTACCCACTCACACATAAAAACATGGCAATGAATACAATCAGCCAATGGATCCTTTTTTCATCATATTGGAAGTTCAGGAATATGTATAGCCAGGACAATGAAGTTTAATTCTTCCATTATCTGTAGGCATAATTTTTATTTAAAATGGCAACACATAATTTATTTATACAAAATACAGAGTCATGCAAAGAAAGCATACTTTGTTATGTCAAAATGCAGTAGAAATGGCTTCCTGCTGTAGCATTCCTTTTTCCTAGGAACATAGTACTTTGTCCCTATATATTTTCTGGAAGCACTATGAAAAATCTGGTCCTCATTGTGGGTCAGCTCAGAAAAGGAAGATTGATCAATTATCATTCAATACATAGACACTCCCAGTGTTCCTGGGAGGAACAGTCTTGTTTACTTGAGGATACCCACTCTTGAAATTGGTGGAGAAAAGGTGTCATGTACTAACTTGTTGGCGCAATCAACTTGTAAAAACCAGAAACTGGATTATCCATTACATTTATCTACTTTTAGATGGGGATGAGAGTGAGGCAGGTCAAACCCATTCTATTTGCCATTTATGAAGGTACTCTGTACTCATGCTGAATCTCAGTCAGTAGATAAATATACATATTTTAAATAAATTTGTTTTTTAAAACTGTTTCTAAAACAGCTAAACAATATTACAATGCACTTTGTTCCTAGACTTGGCAGAATTTGAGGTTGAAGTTTGCTAAACTTAAAGCAATGCCTGCATAGACCATGATTTCATTCTGTACAAAAGTACAAAACTTCCGCCTGTGGGATCTTCAATCTCTCCCCTCAAAGCATCTTATACCTTTTATTTCCATATAGGGCCCATTCCCTTTCCAGATTTATGGAAGACCATTGTTCATTTTAACTGAAATAATCAGATCTGTTCAAAGGTAGGCTGGGGAAGAGATGCATGTACCTCCCATTCAGTCACAGTTTTGTTCTGTATAGCATCAACCTTATGAACTCTCAAGTTTCCTCTTTCCACTACATACATACATACATACATGTGTGTATATGTAAAGTATGTATGTATGTGTATATGTATATACATGCTATATACATACATAAATATATACCTGCATCATACATGCATGCATACACACACACACACACACACACACATAATGCAAGTATATATTTATGTATATATATATAGCATGTTTATATGTGTATTATGTATGTGTTTGGGTAGATATACACTTTCTTTTGAGAACAGGCAGCAGAATTTCATTTATGGGCCAATGTGCCCACAGTAAAAAAAATGACAATAAAAGTTATCTTATCCTATCCTATCCTATCCTATCCTATCCTATCCTATCCTATCCTATCCTATCCTATCCTATCCTATCTTACCTTAACCTTACCTTACCTTACCTTACCCCATCTCACCTCACCTCACCTTATCTTACCTTATAACTAAGCTTACCTTATAAGCATTCAGTCTCCTTCTGCCATTTGTCAGAAATGGTGTAGGGTCTCCTGCTTGGGCAGGGGGTTGACTAGATGACCTACAAGGTCCCTTCCAACTCTGATAATCTGTTAATGGTCAACATACTCACTCTCACATCATAGAATAGAATAGAATAGAATAGAATAGAATAGAATAGAATAGAATAGAATAGAATAGAATAGAATAGAATAGAATAGAAT
>WNWU01000006.1:51109140-51213107 GCA_012654045.1 Ptyas mucosa | reverse complement strand
ATAGAATAGAATAGAATAGAATAGAATAGAATAGAATAGAATAGAATTTTATTGGCCAAGTGTGATTGGACGCACAAGGAATTTGTCTTGGTGCAAATAGTTCAGAGATAGTTTTCTCCAATGTAACTGCAGGTTTTGCTTATATTTTTCAGTAATTCTGATTCTTAAAATTACTGAAGCTAAATTTTTCATGTTTATTCCCCGCAAATTCAGTGTTCGTCTTTTGTTTAAAAAAAATAAAGTAAAATATTAATATTAAATAAAGTTAGAGCTGTTATTATCAAACAACAAGATTCCACTTTTGTAAATAATGAAAGAAGGAAAGAGAAAGAAGCACTGAGTTTTAAAGCAATATTTGCTATCTAGAACTGGGCAATTAATACCAATACTTTTTAATACTGTAAGGAATTAATAGTATGTATCAAAGAATTTACTATTATTCAAGAATTTTCTCTTCATGATTCTAGCTTTTTTGGCAATTTAAAATAGACATTTTGGCATTTCAATTTCTAAATGGTAATAGATTTGCCAGGCTATTTATTTATAATTTACTATAAATAAATTCTTTATGGGATCCATATTAATAATACAAGGTATTATTATTTGTGATTATTCAAGATTAACAGTCAATAAATACATGCTTGACTGAAGCAGAGCTGGCTACATATTGAAGGCAAGGAAAATATGTTGAAGAAGGAGAGCCCAGTAGCTAAAAACAAAAAATTATATAACTATTTTTCCAACTAACAAATAAAAGGTTTTCATCAGCTGCACCTCATTTCATCTTATGCACAGAATGGCTGGATGGAAGTGAGATTTAAAGTGGGATGAGAAATGGAGAGGAGAGGAAGATAGGCTAGTTGGGCAGATGCAAGTTGTATGAGAGACATAATAGGAGTACCTTATCAATTAATAACTACAATACAGTAAAAAAAAACATTATCAAACATAGAATTATGTTTGTTGAGACCTTCTTAGATTGCCTGAAACCATTTGATGTATGAGAGTGCAGCTATCTCTCACTCAGTGGTGCTGCTAAAATCTTATTTTTCCAAAACAGTTGCTTTAAAGTCTGCCATAGAATATCCTGGGAGATTGAAATATTATTTTGCCCTTGTTTTGACTCTCGGTGTCAGATCTGTATGTGTCCATTAATTCTTTTGTGCAAATAGGTATGTTTGTGTTTCCAACTAAGTAATTTTTAAAATATTATTTGCTGGGAGGGACTCTCCCCCCTCCCCAAAAAACTTCTTTAGAGTTACTCTTTATCTGATGGACTATGATAACATGATAATACCTCTGAGTTAAGTGACTTGGAAGTCAGGAGCCAAACATAGAAGCCATGAAAAAAAGAACAGCGTGCAATTAATCATCCCAGTTTCAGTGTGCTGAAGAGCCAAGAGTTTAGAAATTTAGAGGTTTAGACAGATTAGGTTAAGGACATCAGACAGATTTTTGCCATTGTAAATTAGATCAAGTGCTAATGCACAGGCAGAAGAAAGGTCTTAGGAAATCTGATTCCTCATTCTTTATCATTATGTAAAAACAGCCTGAAATTTGGATACCTGTCAGATCTATTCTGATGCTGAACAAATGAACAAACAGAATCCCCGGCAGGAGGAGAATCCTATCACATCCTATTTCATATACAATATACTTCTGTATTTACAGGCCCTAAATAATGATAAATGAAAATGAAATAGATGAAACATTCCCAACGCTCTGAGTTAGATAAATGTCATCCAAAACTGAATCCACTATTTTCAGGAATATTTAACAATGCTTTTTCTATTCATGTTTTTAAAAATAACAATCCCCTCCTTGAAAAAATATTAACCATAAAAACCATCTTCTTCAGGCATCCTGATAGTCAGAGTGTAAAAAAAAAAGATTCCTTAATGTTCTATGTACTCCTTTTGGAAATGAACCTCAATGAAGTTCTCTGTGGCAATGTCAGCTTTTCAAGATAGTCCAGACAAGAAGCCCAACCATCAGTACTAATACTATCTTTATTTTGAGGTTATAGTAACAGAATCTTGCAAAACTGAAAGTGTTATCTCTCCACCTTTACTTTTACCGTCCAAGAAACTAGGTAGGGTCCCTTCTGAGACTTTTTGCCACACCCCCATTGCTTCTGTGGACTAAGCTACTGCTTATCTGACAATTGCCTAATCTAGTCTGTGGTCTGTCCTCCTCCTCCTCAAAGGACATTCTCACAGATCATTATACACAGGAAAACTATTTACATATTATTGTTGAGAGTATTAGTGACTCACAATATAGAAAATCTGCAAAAAAAAAATAGTAGACCAATTAATAAAAAAAGACTGAGAAAGAAGAGAAACAACCATTAAAAACTATCTTCTCCTACCTCTGATGCTAGTATCCAGGGATGCTATTATCAATAGTACTTAGAACCAGGAAACTCCATAATTGAGTCATAAATCCCTTGTTAAAGAAGGTAGAAAAGTTTTTAAACAAAATATTTCAGATGCTGATAGCTGCATTTCAGCTATGTACAAGTTGTCCTCAGCTTACAACAACAATTGACAAAAATTTCCACTGTTAAGCTGGTCAGTTGTTAAGTGAATTGTATTTGCAATTTAGGAAACAAGAGGTTATAAGTTATATGTTCATCAACATGTATTAGATGTGAGGTATGATACCACATTATACCACATTATTAAAGTATAAATACCACATTAGGAGGAATATAAAAGGAAAACTCATAAGAAGCCATTTCAGCTTCTGAAGAGCATCAGTTGATACTTATACTAGACCTCTTCAGCAAATACTTCATATCGTAGTTTTTTAAATACTAGTATGCCATGCTAAACTAATTTAGCAATCTTTGATATGATTTTTGTCAGTTTTAACATGTAATAGAATTGAGTTGCAGTAAAATGATTTTTTTACTTCAAAGAATATTTGAGAAATATAAATCTGCATTTAAAATCCAAGAGAAAATTAGATACAAACGTGCACATGATGGGAACATTGTACAAGCAGGATTCCAAATCCTATGACAACTGCAGTGGCATCCAGCTGAAAATAGAATTGCACAGCACACCTTCCCTATCCATTTAAGAATTGTTGGCACAGGGAGCAACAGAAGGGATGAAATTTCTGCTAATTGTACAATTATATAGCCAAATGTAACTGGCTAGCATAAAATGTTTGAATTTACTTTGGAAATAATTCTGAAAAGGTCCATCAAGTATATGGGAGCCAAAAGAAGCAATATCTGCAACTATTTCACTCAAGACTTTTTCTAACTTTATATATCAGCCTCATGATTCAGAAACTGCTACATCAGGGATCCACAACCCCTGGTCTGTGGACCGGCACCGGTCTGCAGCATGCCAGAAACCAAACTGCTCAAACAAGCGAAGCCCTATTCTTGGGATGCAGGCAGCACATGAAACCATGTCCCCTCCGATCCATAAGAAAACCTCTCTCCCTGGTGCTCAAAAGGTCACTGTGCTACATGATGAGAAAAAGTGCAACTGCTTTAAAGGGTCTCAGACAAGTGCTGTGTTTAAGCTCCACTGTGCTTCAAAGCAACCTTCCTGAATTATTTTTCAAGGTGCTATACTACTTTATTTTGATTGATTCAGATTTGAAAGGCAGATGTGTAACCACATAGAGAGCCACTGCTAGATCATGGATCAAGCAGAAAGCAAGGAAATGAAAAAGACAGGCGACTCAATCTGCCTGAATAAGAAAACCTGCAGTCCTTGTCTATGTTAAATTTTAAACTATGCAGTGCAGAGTAGGGCAGTACAGGTTGTCCTCAACTTACCACAGTTCATTTAGTGACCATTCAAAGTTACAATGGCACTGAAAAGTGAATTATGACCATTTTTCACACTTACAGCCATTGCAATATCCCAGTGCTCACGTGTTCAAAATTCAGGACTACCTCTATTACAGGAGACATTGCAGCAGACAGGAAGGGGAAAGCAGAAGAGTTGGAGGAGAGGGAAATAGATTAAATACAGAACTATGAAAGCGCTATCCTAAAATTTATGTAATTAGGGATTCTAAGTTCCAGCTTAGCTCTGGAATCTGTATCCAGAACTCTCTAAGAAAGAATAAAACAACTAATGATGGAAGATGAAATAAACATGCATCATTTCAATTTTGCTGTTCTTTAGCTGCCAAATATTAGTGCATATGATATGTACAAGATCTCTCTGGTGGCTTTCATATTCTCAGATGACACATTCTAAGATACACCCTAGAATATGCTTTCATATTCTAAATTGCTATCAAACTGGACAAGGAAAAAGATCTGTGGGAAGACTGCTGTACCTCTTAAAAATTCAGTACAATAATTTTTTTTTCCAATTTACTTGGATTGAAAGGTAAAAGCTGCTTTTGGTAAATATGGTAAATATTTCATTCCAAAAAGAAATGTTCTAATAGAGGGGTTTAAATTTGGATGTAGAATATAATCAGGTAATTTATAAATAACCTATAAATGCACTTAGGAAATTAGCTAAATCAAGTGAGTATGAAGACCTAGAAGCAAAGGAGATCTAGTGAAGAAAAAATGTATCAGAAAACATCCTTGATAAATATGTGCAGCACAAAATGTGAAATTGAATAAAGCGTTTGCTACAGCTAGACTATGTGAAAGTGATCAAGAAGAAAGCTGCCTCAAGGCAATATCTCTTTAAATTCTTTCATTAATTGTGGAAGTATCAGCAAAATGTGATCAAAAGGTCTCTGGGGAGACAGTGTTCCAGGAGTCAAGACAGTCATAGAGAAAATTTCTTATTATCACTGTGGATTGTGGCACCATTCCAGAGAATATATGAATACTACTGATATATATATATATATATATATATATATATATATATATACTGTAAAGAAATTTAAAAATTAACTTGAGTTTGTTCTAAGAAAGCCAGGGATACATCTGATAACTAGGACCTAAAACAGATGCATTGAAGGAATCTTTAAGGGTTGTTAGGACAATGGACAAGGAATGGTTTTAAAAGGATTTGTTGTTTTTATGAATTCTGAAGAAATAATTGCAAAAATAGCTGGCACACCAATAAGCTGTTCAGCAATACAGCAATCAAGCTGGCCTGTTGAGAGGCCTGGCTGCATTGGAGGCACTTGACAAAACAAATGTTATGTTGTGGAGGCCTGGAGTATGTTATCAAAAATCCATAGTCATTACTTGGGTGAAAATTTACCTTTGCCCTTGATATTCTTCTGAAAGAAAACTCTGTGGATGATATCACATGCTACTGCTTATGCTTAGAGTCAACTGGATTAATTGGAAATGTACCACTTCTTATTTAAAGGGCTTGGACAAATTTCTGAATATTCTTAGAGTTTCAGTGGATCAGCTTATTGCACCTGATGCATGGCTCCCAATACACACATCCACACACCATGCTAAAAGGTGTGAATGTTGAACTAGAGAAAATGTGGGAGGATAGTATTTTAAAATGCATTAATTCATCCCACATATAGAATACCAAAGAAAGATACTAATAAAATCTGTCTTTGTATTGATCAGAGGTCATAACAAGATATAGTGCGAGACAATCATCCTTTACCAACAACATGCAACATTTTGATGCTAAGCAAGATGCATGGAGTTTTGCTGATTTGTTGTGACCAAGGATTTTTGGCAAGTAAAATTGGGTCCAATATCTCACAATTTGACAATCTGACAAGTGCCATATTTTTTATACTTTCTATAAATTTTTGTTTAGATTCTTAACTATCCCCCGGGGGGGGGGGATCAAAAAGTGATGGACCTTCTCCTGTAGAATTTCCTAGCATTGTGAGGTATATGGAAGATTGTTATCTACATAGCAACTGTTAAGGAGCTCTAGACCAGTGGTTCTCAACCTGTGGGTCGCGACCCCTTTGGGGGTCGAATGACCCTTTCACAGGGGTTGCCTAAAACCATCGGAAAACACATATTTTCAATGGTGTTAGGAATAATTTTATAGTTGGGGGTCACCACAACATGAGGAACTGTATTAAAGGGTCTCAGCATTAGGAAGGTTGAGAACCACTGCTCTAGACTAATGCCACTTTGATCTTAAAGAAATGTTTTATCAACCAATGGAATTAAGTCTGCAAGCTCCAATTTCTAAAAAACTGGATTTGCTTTATCCTTTTTGTTAGCCACCTTTAGCTGTCTCAATATATTTATTCTTAATTATGCAGAAATTTCAGAATTGCTGCACCTGGTGACTTGAAAAGGAGCCACTTGGCACTGGCTTGCACAGCTTAATCTGCAGTTCAACAATTGAAAGATGGATTAACTAAGGAACCTTTTGTCTTATTTAAAATCTGAGTGCATGAAATTTGTGGTGATTGTTTATAGTCCTATGGAACTAGATGCCATCTTGCTACAGATTCAGAAAGATCAAAGAAGTGTGTTTCATATATTATCAATTTTTTTTCTGGAATAGCGGAAATAATGTTTGGAAGTTTGTGGGCTATAATGTCTTGCTTCAGATTTCAATCATACACACTCATACAGTTGCTATGGAGATTACCATGTTTTGCCTCAAGCTGAAGAGATAACAGCAAGCAAAAGATGTCAACAAAATAGAAGCTTGCCTGAAGAATTTGTTTTTAATAGAAGCATACAGAAAAATAGTCCAAATTCAATCCACAGTTCTGAGAGCAAGGTCAAGGTTGTCATCTAGTTCAAAATTCAGAAGTTCAAAATTTCTTATATGAACAGGATTCTCAGGTATGTCATGCAAGAGCTAGAGATCAGATTTTGTTTCCAGCAAAAGGAACATGGATCAGGGCTACATCTTCAATCAACCTGCAGCTGGTCACCTATTCTGAAATCTGCCATAAGAATTCTCTACAATACAATATTGTTTGGAAAAAAAGTCATAGCACTTTTTTTGGATAGCTATTTTTATCATAAATCAAGCTCTCCCCCCCTTCTTATAATAAAATATAACACTACAACTCAAAATAAAACAAGAAATTCCAGACCATTATAAAATTGGTAGTTAGAAAAAAAATAGTGGCCTCTTTACTGGAATTTTGTCTCTACAGAGATAGAAGGATTTTACTTTGTTTCAAAAAGCTATGGAGAAAGAAAGTGTTTCTTTCCTAGGAAAAAAAAAGTAACGAAGTGATAGCCTAGGCCTCAGTGTTATCTTACCCACTTGTTTTATCTTCTCAAGGAAAATGTTGGGATTACTGGGAGATATAATACCAATTTGCTTGTGATAAGAGTGATATTAGCAGTCAATACCACTTTATAACTGGTTCATTAATCAGGTTGCAAAGGCATACCATGAGATGGGAAAATATTGACTGTTTTTCCCTTGGAAAAAACAGAACAGCTGCCTTGTGCTCAAAGCATGAGTTTTCACAAATAATTTCCTTTAAACTTAAATGAGAGCATCCTTTGAGTTTTTATAACAAGCAATTGTAAGACTAAGGATTATTCAGACAAGTGTAATTTGCAAAATATTTCAGGAGTTATTCCAGATGAGATTCATGTTCATATTTTTTGCATCTCTGAAAAAATAGTGTGCATGTAAAAATATCTAGTTGATTTTCTTCCTCTTCCTCCTCCCTGCTGTACATTTGATAGAACATATATTCTTGTCTTTATTGCAAGATAAACACTTTAAGCCTCCTATTAATATTGTTCTGTGAACAAGATCCTGTATACAGATTCCATGATCTTGGTGATAAAAACTTAAATGATATGGTATTATGATGCAGAATTATCAGAGGAACTAGAAAGGACAAGTGTAAATATACTAGTATTTATTACAAGTAATAAACCTGTTGATTTTTGTTTGAAAGGTTTGCATCTATCTTGTAATTTGCAAATTACAAGGCAAACAGAAAAGGCAGAGGAGAAAAAGGGTTTCACATAATATACTTCCCAAAAAGTTATCCCCAATTAATTTTCTTGTTTATCTTTCACTTAAAAGAAGGAAGAATTTATGCAGTGTCACCAGTCCCAGATGTTTTATGTTTGGTGGTTAAGCTGAAACAGAATTGTTTATCTGAGATGCCTGAATGTATCTGTGAGAGTCACACTCGAGATCCCTTTTTCAGGTTCAATGAAGTGGCTAGAGGGCAAAGGTTCCAATACTTGTATTAGCTCTGGAAAAGGAATGGGATTGATCTTGACATCAAAAGGAGTGACAGGAACTTTTCTCTTCTTCTCCTTCTATCCCTATCCCTATGTTCCATTGTCCTCAAAATCTTTCTCCCCTTCCTTGAACTGGAATGAATCCTTTTCTTAATCATGGAGCACTGAAAATAAAATGGAGAAGCTGGTTGTGCAGGTTCCCTGTTTTGTGTTTTTGTATATTCTATAAAACAGTAGGATGCAGAATAATGAATTTATGTTAGAGGAAGGCAAAGTCCAGTAAGAGAAACAATGGGGCCAATTACATAGAAAGTGGTGAGCATTGCAAAGTTCAAGCAGGCTAGGCATTCATCACTGAGTAGGAGGCTCCTTCCAATTCTAGGATCCCATCTATTTGTTAACTAGGTAAATATATGTCCTCCACCTCCCTCTTGACTCTGAATGGCTAATAATGAAAAAAGAAAAAAAAATAAAGACAACCATTTAAAAAAATAGGGCAGGACAAGAAACTATGGATGGAAACTAATCAAGGAGAGAAGCAACCTGAAATTAAGGAGAAACTTTCTAACAGTGAGGACAATTAACCAGTGGAACAGCTTGCCTTCAGAAGTTGTAGGTGCTTCATCAATGGAGGTGTTTAAGAAGAAGCTAGACAATCACTTATCTGAAATAGTATAGGTTCTCCTGCTTGAGCAGGGAGCTGGACTAGAAGACCTCCAAGGTCTCTTCCAGCTCTATTCCATTCTATAGCCACAACATCACACATTCAAATTAATTGTGAAATTCTACTGCCAGACCCCCCAACTAGAAGCAACGCCAGGTATTTCATGACATGGAAAGGCCAGCAGGGGTAGTGCAAGTCAGCTCTCAAGTGTGTATGTGTGTGTGATGGTGGGTGTAATCCAGAGGGCAGGCACCAAGGCAGATGCTGCCTAAAGAGGAAGGAGCATCTGTCATCAACAAAGGATGATGCCTGATCACTTCTGGTCTGACCCTGAGCCAACCTTCAAAAACCAAGGCAATTGATTCTGTTATTTCTAGCGTGACACTATGTTTGAGAGTTTGAGTTAGAGGTTTCAGTAAAGGGCACTTTTGAATCTAACAATAATCTACATATAACTGAACACATTTCAAAATTTAGTTTGCCTGTGGCTACATCAACTATATAGTCAAGTCTAGAGGGATGTGTTCCGCAGGGTTTCTCAAACTTAATATGCAAGCAAAAATATGTTGGAGACACATCAATTTGTAACTGCTTCTTCCCAAAGGCATCTCAGTTATGCATTATAGACTTGTTTCTTCACTGAAGCAATTACAGGTACCATAATATAAACTTTAAAAAAATCTGCCCATTGGAATATCTTTCTCCTATTGCACAACCTATGTTCAAATTTTCAGAGAATTCCCAGTTTGGTACGATAAACTATATATATATATATATATATATATAAATGTAGCTAGTTTAAGCTATAAAACCAGGTCAGATATACACATTTGAAGAGGTGTGAATTGTTTTCTTCAAATATCAAAAGACTGTATCTTTTCACTTGTCAATTTATTGAGCTTTCATAGGAAACTTCAACCAAGTTTGTACGTTTCCCTGATTTAATACAGGAAGACAATGATTTATTTCAGTAGGACAGAAGTTCCAGCCTGTTGTTTGAACCTGCCTTTCTTAAAGGGCCCAGCAGGTGGCACCACCTATCTGACCCTGACTGAATTTGAGAAAAATTAAGGGTTAGTGCTGTAATTTAATTTAATTTCTCAATTTTGAGTGTGCATGCTCTGGGTAATTTTGAGACTGCCCAACTGCCCAATAATCTTACAATTAAAAGAGAATCAGAAAGAAACAGGTACTAAAAAGGACAATACACCCAACCCATAACACTCCCCTCTCCCCCCAAAAAATACCCCAAACCAAATGGGCTCAAACATCTTAGCCCAAGGTCTGAAGAATAATCAGGTTTTTAACAAATTGTGAAAAGTCAGGCGGGAATAATATCCAGTGGGATATTATTCCAGAGGGCAGCAACCATTTATAACCAAGATGCCATATTTCCTGAATACTGCAAGGTGACATTGCTTAATCAACAGGATCTAGAGCAATATTGACCTCATTGGACTTGCAGCAGTATTGAGACAGATGATTCTCAGGTAACCAGGCTCTATGCCATGAATGGCTTGGAAGTGGTAACACCTTGAATTGTACCCAGAAGAAGCAAGCATAGCTTGCAAAACAGTGGGGACATTGCACATACAAATCTATTACTGCTTATGCTTTCTGACTATCTGAAGAGTCTTCCAATTCAGGAATGAGCATAACTAGTGTACTCTTGCCAAAAGGCTACCAGCTGTTTTTCAAGTAGGAGCTGTGAGTCCAATAGGATCCCAAATTCTGATATAAGAAGGGGAATCCCCATGAAAACTAAAGTTGGAATATCCCCAGAACTTGGGGGAGGGATCAGACAAATTCTCTTGATCTTGTTAGGACTGAAAATAAGTCTATTCTTCTCCATCCAGGCCCACACAATCTCCAGGCTGTGGTCAGGACTTTGAAAGCATTACTTGGTTCGCCTGGGATCAAGATGCATAATTGAATATCATAAGTATATTGATAATATCTGACCCCAAACTGACGGATCACCTTGCCCAGTGACTTCACATAGATGTTAAAGAATTGGGGAGATAGAGCGGTATTTTGTGACAGATTGCAAGGGCAACATCTGATCCCTGTCACTGATTGAAACTGGACACTATAAAATAGTGCCCCCATTCCAAGCTCCTGAAGGTGACCCAAAAGAATTATCAAAAGCCACTGACAGATCTTTATCTTTTACTCTTTATCTTCCCACCATGGCATTTTCTTGTGCTTCATGTCCCAGAGCTGCTCAGAAAATCAAGGGGCCTTCCCCACCCCTCCGGAGGCCCTCCAGAGGCCAGAAACGGCCTGTTTGCCAACTTCCGGTGGGACTGGAAGGCCCGATTTTTGCTGTCTCCAGCCTCCAGAGGCTCTCTAGGAGTCTGGGGAGGGCGAAAATGGCCTTCCCCACCCCCCTGGAGGTCTCCTGGAGGCCAGAAATGGCCTGTTTGTCAACTTCCAGTGGGCCATTTTCGGCCTCCAGAGGACCTCCGGAGGCGTGGGGAAAGCCGTTTTCACCCTCCCCAGACTCCTAGAGAGGCTCTGAAGCCAGGTGAGAGAGAAAAACGGGCCTACCAGGCCATCACGTGCCAGGAGCGGGGTGCATAGAATTATGGGTGTGGGCACGCGTGCGTGTGACCCCCCACCCCCTTCCTGGCATGCAATGTGTTAAGTTGGGTGAATGAGGACTCAGCAAGCCAGGCAGTGTGTGACAACAGCTCTTTATTTCAGGGTGAAAATCCAGCAGCTGACCAGGGGAAACAGCTCCCCTTATATACCTAGCAGCTGTGGTGGTCAGCCAATCAGCTGATGGTCAGTTAATTCAAACTTCCCGCCCAAACTTATATACATAACACTCCTCCCCTCCCAGAAGTCACTTGGGGTGGACATTAACATACAAAGTCTCTCAGGTGACCAGGGCGTGTTCATACCCTGGTTGACCTGCACAGTTCAGTCGGAGGTGGGGCGTTGAGCAGGTCGGAGGAACTCCCTGTTTCTCCCTGCTCCGCCAATGGAACCTCTGAGAGTTCTTTCTGGGTGGAGGCTTCTTTGGTCGATCGATCTTCCATGATGGGGTGGCGCTGGAACTCTGGGTCGACAGATAAGCCCTCCGGTTGCCTCGGGTTTGAGTTAGCTTCAGAGTTCTGCTGGAAGTCAGGGATTGGATCGGCGAGGGGGTCTTCTGGGTTGTCGGTTAAATGCTTTCTCAATTGATCAATGTGTCGGTGCCAAATCCACCCATCTCCCATGGCTACTCTATATGACTTGGGGCCTGTTATCTCTGTGATTAACCCAGTCTCCCAAAGTGGGCCGTTCCCCTAATTCCTCATGAACACGGGTGTTCCTATCGTAAACTCTCTCAGCCTCCTTTCAGTTCCCCTGAAGTTGTCTGGCGAGTAGTTGGGGTGCAGTCTATCTAGGACTCCTCTGAGTTTCCTCCCCATCAGGAGCTCTGCTGGGCTGCGGCCTGTGGCCATGCATGGTGTGCGATGTTGGGCCGTTAAGAACTTGTCTACTCTCTCTTGCCAGTCCCCGTGATCTAGGCGTGAAAGTGCCTCCTTGGTCATTCTCACAAATCTCTCCGCTAATCCATTACTAGCCGGATGAAATGGGGCGGAGAGGACATGTCTAATCCCTAGCTCTGCTAAATATCCCTCAAACTGGGTGGCCGTGAACTGGGGCCCATTGTCCGAGACTAGGGTGTCCGGTAGACCATGTGTGGCAAATAGCTGTCTTAGCTCCTTAATCACCACGTCGGTGGTAGTGGCTTTCATCAATTTAATTTCTAGCCACTTGGAGAAGGCATCTACAATGATCATGAAGATCTGGCCGTGAAATGGGCCTGCGAAATCTGTATGGATCCTGGACCACTCCCACTCCCTTACTGGTGCTGTCGGGGGGTCTGGCCTAGATTCCTGGCAGGGCTGACACTTCCTCACCCACTCAGTGATTTCTTGATCCATCAGAGGCCACCAGACGTAACTCCTAGCTAGTCCCTTCATGCATACTATTCTGGGATGCCCTTCATGCAATAGTCCCAACATTTTCTCCCTTAGGCACAAGGGGACAACGACCTGATCGCCCCACAACAGACAGCCCCCTTGCATAGTTAGTTCATCCTTTTTGTTCCAAAACTGTTTGAATTGCCCACCCTCAGTCTTTTCTGGCCACCCCCTCATGACCCAGCTTGAGACCTTGCGAATCATGTGGTCTTTGGTAGAGGCCCTTGCTACCTCTGCCGAAGTGATAGGTCCTGAGTCCAAGGCGTTGATCAGCAAGACTTGAACTCCGGGTGTAGGGTCCTTATCACGTCTGGTAGCGGGCAATGGCTGAGGGCATCGGCGTTGCCCATGTTCACCCCTGGTCGATGTACCAGGCAATAGGAGTAAGCCGCCAGGAAGATGGCCCAGCATGTCATCCTGGGCGACAGGGCTGAGGGTGTTGGTCGGTCTCCTGCGAGGAGTCCCAGGAGGGGGCGATGGTCCATGATGAGGTTGAAGTCTCTGCTGAACAGGTATTCATGGAACTTCTTGACACCTGAGACCGCTGCCAGGGCCTCCTTGTCAAGCTGGCTATAGTTTCTTTCAGCGCTTGACGAAGTCCGGGAGTAGTAGGCAATGGGCGCCTCTAGATCGTTCGGCAGTCTATGGCTCAGGACAGCGTCCACGCCGAATGGGAACGCATCACAAACTAAAACAAGGGGAAGTGTAGTGTTATACTGGATCAGGAAGCTTTTGGCTGACAGCAATTTCTTAACGGCGGCAAACACTGAGGCTTCTGCTTTCCCCCAAACCCACTTGGCTTTTTTGGTTTGCCACGGTTGCCTTGTCCTTGAGAAGACTGCATAGAAGTTTAGCAGCCCCAGGAACACTTGTAGCTCTGCCTTGTCTTTAGGGGTTGGTGCTTCTTGTATGGCCCTAATCTTGCTCTCTATAAGGTGTATGCTGGTCCCATCCACTTAATACCCCAGGAACTCTACAGAAGGGACTGCGATTCGACATTTGTTGCACTTGACCTTGAGTCCGGCACTTTTGAATTTTCCGAGCACCTTTCTAAGCCTCTCCCCCAGTTGGTTTTCGTCTTCTACGGTGACGAGTACGTCGTCGAAATAGGGGACTACCCCGGGTATCCCTTGTAGGAGTCTTTCCATGGTTCTTTGGAAAAGTCCTGGGGCTACGCTGACTCCGAACTGGAGTCGGGTACACTTGAAGGCACCTCTATGCATTACTATTGTCTGTGCCTCTGCCATAGTGCCATCTACTGGCAACTGCTGGTACGCCTGCGCAAGATCTAGCTTAGCGAATATCTTGCCAGGGCCTAGGGAATGCAGCAGATGGTGTACGATGGGGACGGGGTAGGCGCTCTGCTGGAGGGCCTTGTTGATTGTACACTTATAGTCAGCGCAGATGCGCACTGACCCATCCGGCTTGACTGGGGTCACTATCGGGGTCTCCCATCGTGCATGGTCGATTGGCACCAGCACCCTTTGTTTGATCAGCTTGTCCAATTCTAGGTCTATCTTGGGCTTTAGGGCAAAGGGTACCCTCTGGGGCTTCAATCGGATGGGGGCAATACTGGGATCGAGATTGAATGAGATAGGGGTCCCCACATACTTGCCAAGCCGCTCATCAAACACGTCCTGGAACTCTTGCATCAGGTCGTCCTTGAAGGTGCTCTGCACGTTCCTGACTCCCGTGAATCCCATGCCCAGGGCTCTAAACCAGTCCATGCCCAATAGGCTTGGGAGCCTTCCGCTGACTATGGTGAGGGGAAACTTCTCTCAGAATTCCCCATACTGTACCAGAAACTCGCCGATTCCTTCCACCGGGATGCGGTTTCCTTGGTAGTCGCGCAGTCTCAATCGCTGGTGCCGTAGTTGCTTTCTCTGGATGCCGGGAATGGCCTTCCTCAGCTTGTCCCAGGACATGATGGTTATTGGGGATCTGGTGTCGATCTCCATAACACAGTCCTGGCCCTCAATTGTGACTATTGTGTAGGTTTTCTCCCTGGGGATGTGCAGGTCCTGCCGATTCTAATGGTGCAGGCTTCCAGGTCTTTGGATTTTGCGCCGCTCCGCTGGCCTCCCTTCTGATTCGCTCTCACTCGCTGTGCCATCTCGGAATGGCTGGCGTTGCTTCATGGCTTGTACTGGGGGTTCTGCTTAGCTCTGCAGACTCTGACAATGTGCCCCTTCCACTCGCAATGCCGGCAAATGGCGTCTCGGAATCTGCAGTTCTGGCACGGATGGGGCCCCCCTCAACTCGCACAGGCATCTCGGTTACCTCTCCAGTCCTGCTGGTACTGCTCGGTCCTGCAGACCTCTTCTTCCGACTCTGCTTCGCTTGCAGTGCTGACGGTCTCTTGGTGGACTGGAGCCGACTTCTGTGCTGTTTTAGTCTGTGTTGCGCCCTGTAGTTTCTCGGCTGCCAGGGTAGACGACTCTTGAGCCTGGGCCTTGTCCAACGCGATGTGAAGTGTGAGGTTTGTCCTTGCGAGCAACCTCCTCTGCGAGCGAATATCTCTCACTCCACAGATTAGTTGCTCTAGGAGCATTTCATCTAAGTCTCTGTACTCACACTGATTAGTGGCCTTACGCAGGGCGGTGACGTACTCGCTGATCAATTCACCATCCTGTTCCTTGCGCTGCCGGAATTCAAACCTCTGCATGTACTTTGAAGGCGTTGGGGCATAGTGGTCCTTTAAAAGCGTTTGCAGCGTTTGCCATGAAATGGTGTGGACTGTGTTCGGTTCCGACAGGGCTTCGGCCATGTCGAACACCTTCGGCCCACAGTGGCTCAGAAACAGGGCTTTCTTCCGTACGTCCGATAGCCCTTAGAGGTCGTTGGCCACCATGAAGCACTCGAAGCGGGACATGTACGATCCCCACTTCTCTTCTGCAGGGTTGAAAGGCGCTGGCGGTGTGTAGGCAGACATCATAGGTAGATTCTCTGGTACTCCGCTCGCTCGCCTGGCTGGTCTCAGTTTCAGCTCTCTCGTTGGCTCTTGGCTTCAGCTCTTTCTGTAGCTCGTGGTTTCAGCTCTTGCCGTGGCTTCTGGCCTTCGTCGCCAATGTTAAGTTGGGTGAATGAGGACTCAGCAAGCCAGGCAGTGTGTGACAACAGCTCTTTATTTCAGGGTGAAAATCCAGCAGCTGACCAGGGGAAACAGCTCCCCTTATATACCTAGCAGCTGTGGTGGTCAGCCAATCAGCTGATGGTCAGTTAATTCAAATTTCCCGCCCAAACTTATATACATAACA
The DNA here is from genome assembly GCA_012654045.1 of Ptyas mucosa. Lineage (NCBI taxonomy): Eukaryota > Metazoa > Chordata > Lepidosauria > Squamata > Colubridae > Ptyas > Ptyas mucosa. Next base: position 51,197,093 of record WNWU01000006.1, on the reverse strand, counting down.
CAATGGCAAAAAGGTTAGCCATCATTGCTATAGGCTTTAAAATATCCAACCAATTTAAAACCATTCTGGCCCAGAAGAAGGCAATAACATGGGTACAGCACGGAAACGGCATTGGTCGCGTTGGTTGATGATCTCTGGAGGGCTCGGGACAGGGGGTGCTCCTCTGTCCTGGTCCTATTAGACCTCTCAGTGGCTTTTGATACCATCGACCATGGTATCATGCTGCACCGGTTGGAAGAGTTGGGGGTGGGAGGCACTGTGTTACAGTGGTTCTCCTCCTTTCTCTCCAACCGGTCGCAGTCGGTGTTGGCAGGGGGGAAGAGATCGACTCCTAGGCCTCTTATATGCGGGGTGCCACAGGGATCGGTTCTCTCGCCCCTCCTGTTCAACATTTATGTGAAGCCGCTGGGTGAGATCATTCATGGTTTTGGGGTGAGATATCATCAGTACGCTGACGACACTCAGCTGTACATCTCCACCCCAGACCACCCCAACGATGCCCTTGAAGTGATGTCCCGGTGCCTGGAGGCCGTGCGGACCTGGATGGGGAAGAACAGGCTCAGACTCAATCCATCCAAGACTGAGTGGCTGTGGTTACCGACGTCCCGATATAGTCAGCTGGTACCATCGCTGACTATTGGGGGCGAATCATTGGCCCCCACAGAGAGGGCGCGCAATTTAGGCGTCCTCCTGGATTCACGGCTGTCCTTAGAAGACCATCTGACGGCCGTGTCCGGGAGGATTTTTCATCAGGTTCGCCTGATCCGCCAGTTGCGCCCCTTTCTGGATCGGGACTCCTTACTCATCCCGGACCTTCGTGCTTTCCGCCGTGAGTTAAAAACTTTTTTATTCCATCAAGCGGGCCTGGCATAGTATCTCCCCTTTTTATAAGAAAATTTTAAATTGTATAATCCAAATTTTTAGATCTGGGATTTATATATTTTTTTAAAAAAAATGGGTTTGAATTGTTGGGCAACTGTTTAATTTGGTTTTAATTCGTTTTTAAATTTTGTATTTATGTTTTTTATCTCTGCCTGTTCACCGCCCTGAGTCCCCTCGGGGAGAAGGGCGGTATATAAATCAAATAAGCAATAAACAATAAACAAACAACTACTGCTTGCTGCCAAGTTAATTATGTGGATGTGTGTGGTAATGTATTAACATTCTAATAAAAACAGAGGAATTGAGCAACAATCTTTTGTAGGTCTTAATGGAAGTTTCATTAAAAGAATTACCATCATCACACTGAACATACAATAGAGTAGTAGCTTACTGGTATATAGAAACACTCTCCAAAAACAAAACATTTTGTATGGGGACAAATGCTAACTTCATTTTCCCATACCCATTTGCTTTTAGGTAGCCTGCCATTTCTTTAGGCTCTGTTTTGTCTATTTTACTGCTTCATTTGCTTCCTTGTGTTTGCCATCTCCATTCGTTTCTCTATGTTCCTTAGGCTTCTATTCCTTTGCTTGCTTCATGCTTCTCATTATCTGGCTACGATTCCCAGCAGATCTATTTGGCCTACATAATTCTTAAACTTTTCTCAAGATTGGCAGAAGTATTGTTAGGTCCCGGTGTGTTGTTAAATGAGAGTTCAAAATCACATATAGCAATGCAAGATCTTCTTTATACAGTGTGTTTTTTTGAGAAATAGAGATAGCAGTTCTCATATTTTCTGTATTCAAGTTTAGCTGATATTTTCTTCTCCAATAAAAGCAAACTGCTACTGAGAGTTTAATATATTCTCTTTCCTTCATTTTCATAGGAACATGAAAAAATAGATCTTTTAGATTTTGGAATAACATCTACTGCTGTTGATTTTTGGACTATTCCTGATGCTCCTCAATATTCTTTCCAATTGTATGTCTATTGTTGAAGTGATTTGCATGAAGATAAGCAAAATTGAACTCTGAATTGTGGTTGTGTGGTAGCATATTAAATGAGCATGGTGTTGACAGTCATTTAAAAAAATACATCAGAATGAGAAGAGAAAGGCAGTCTGGTTTAATAGTATCTGTTCAATGTTAATAATAGTTAAAAGGCCACACACACACACATATTGTAAGGCACCAGAGAAAAAAAGGCAACCCCAAAATTAGCCCTCCAGGAGCAGCTGTTATTTCATCTGTGGCTAAAAGTTAGAAAATGGCAGGGTTCATAGCTCACAGATGGAAGGTTGCAGAACTCTTCTCCCTCTCAATATTCTCATTGGTCTACTGGTAGGAGACTGGCAATTTAAAACAGAAATAATCATTCCATTATTAGTGGAATGGGATGGAAAAAGATGCTAATAAAGAGATGCTAATAAAGAGATGCTAGTGTTTCTTCTTGACCTCATTTAGGGTTGACGAAAGAATGGAATATTAATTTTAACACAGAACAAATGGTTTTAATGGATCTGTTTTTTCTTCTTCAACTCCTCATCGCCCCACTCATTCTTTGCCATTAGTTACACTTGGATCGTAATCTACCCCTCCAAAACCATGAAAAAAAGCTTTACATGATTTCAAAAAGATTTCAAAAAAATAAAAGGTTAAGACATCTGTTATATCTCTCTCCTTATAATTAGTGTCTTGTTCATCTACTTTTTTATATAAAGCAACTATTATGCAAATATTCAGCAATTTTGTTTCAAGTCCTCTTTGTACTTGGATGAGCAATTTTGTGTAATTCTAATTCAACTGCCTCTATCACATCACCCCATAATTTCTTCCTGTTCCCTTCCACCCTTCCATCTTGTATTTATGATGATGGTGAAGATGATTATAATTTTGTAGAAGGAGTGGTTAGTATGAAATATGTTTATGCTTAGTGAATCAAGCTTTGAGGTGTTCATATGAAATAAAGTCACATCACAGTTCCTCTCTTATAGAGGAATCCTCACTTTCTACCCCTTTTACAGTAGTATAAATATTAGAAATAGTAATTTGTAGATCTATGTAAATTAAATCTGATCCTATTCTAATCACTCATTTGATTTGGTTAATCAAGTTGATTTTATTTAATTTTAGTTATATTTCCTTTTGCTTTTCATCTTTCATGTCTTTCATTGACTATTTATTGCTATCCCCTCTGGATAATTGGTTTCATTGTCAAACTGTTCTAACTCTTATGAATATTTTTTCTAACATTCAGTTGGAATTTGTTTTCTTGTATCTTAATTCCACCATGTCATGTCCTATGCACTGGAATGAGAGAACAAGTTTCATGTTTTTATCTGATAAAATCTGATACACATATGAGGTGTATAAATAATTTTATCAATCTTTCTTCATAGGTTTAGTTTCTAACCCCCAACCATCTTTGTTGATCCTTTGTGGAACTTTGCTGAATTCTTTTTTAAATTATAAAACCCACAGTAGGGTAAGGTTCTGGAAGTAGGGTCTGACAGATAAAATGAAAAGAAATGATTACTTCCTGTAAATTGAAAATTATACTTCGGCTAGTGCAGCCTAGAATTAAATGTGTCTTTTTGTGTAGCAGTAGAAGGACTTATACTGAATTGATAATCAACTTCTATTCCAGTATTTTTTCTTCTTTTTCAAGCCAGGTATTCCACCTATACCTGGGCATTGATTTTTGTTTCCTAATTGACTGTTGTATCTCATACAGCTTTGATGAGTGTTCCTTCAAACACTTTATCCCAATCATTAATGAATAGGATGGCCCAGGACTGACCGTTGTTACATCCATTTGATCTTTTTCTATTTTTTTTAAGCTGTCTCTCAGTATGATTTTCAATCCAGCTATGTATTTATTTAATAATGATGCCATCTAGCACACACTAGCAAGGCAGTATCCTTGTCGTATGCTTTGCTGAAATCAAGATATATTAAATACAGATAGTCCTCAAATTATGACCAGTCACTTAGCAATCGTTCGAAGTCACAACAGACATCCCCAGGGCTACTTGCAATCCAGATTTGAAGTTCTGCACCACCACCCCTGCACTTGCATGATCTCATTTTGGATACTTGTCAACCATTTGTGGCAAGAAAACACCCAGTGTGGACAATGGATTTGCTTAACGACCATCCTGGTTCACTGAACAAATGCCACAAAAAAGTTCACAAAATCTTGCACAGCCACATGATGACCTGCTTAATGACTGACATGATTTATGACTGTAATTCCAGGCCCAATTATGGTTGTAAGTTGAAAACAACTGTAAGAAGATAGTTTAAAAGTCTCACAGTAGGAAGTCCTGCTTTTCTGTTCTCTCTCTACTCTTAACTCATGAGTTTTATTAGAAAAGATTGAACTAAAGTAATAGTGGGATAGCTCTGATTTTTATTTGATATTGCCATTTTGCCATCTTCATTAGCAGCTGGTATATCTGTTTTCCTCTTTTATTTTGAATATGCCTAAAGATGCCATTCTTATTCTTCTTTGCTGATCTCAACTCATTCCAAACATTTATTTTTGTGACTTCATCAGAATCAGAACAGAGCTGGAAGGGACCTTGGAGGTCTTCTAGTCCAGCCCTCTATTCAAGCAGGAAACTCTATACTATTTCAGACAAGTAGCTGTACAGTCTCTTCTTAAAACCTCCAGTGATGAAGCACCCAAAACTTCTGATGGCAAGCTGTTCCACTGGTTAATTGTCCTCAGTGTTAGGAAGTTTCTTCTTAATTCCAGGTTGCTTCTCTCCTTGATTAGTTTCCATCCATTATTTCTTGTCCTGCCCTGTGGTGCTTTGGAAAATAAATTGACCCCCTCCTCTTTGTGGCAGCCTCTCAAATACTGGAATACTGCTATCATGTCATCCCAGTTCTTCTTTTCCCTAGACTAGCCAAACCCAAATCCTGCAACTGTTCTTCATATGTTTTAGTCTCCAGGCCTTTAATCATCTTAGTTGCTCTTTTTTGCACTTTTTCAAAAGTTTCAACATCTTTCTTGTAATGTGTGACCAAACTGGTTGCAGTATTCCAAGTGTGGTCTTACTAAGGCTTTATAAAGCGGTACTAATACTTCATGTGATTTTGATTCTATGCTTCTGTTTATACAACCAAGGATTGTATTAGCTTTTTTGACTGCTGCCGCACATTGCTGACTCATCTTTAAGTGATCGTCCACTAGGACTCCAAGGTCCCTCTCACAGTTACTGTTTTGGAACCAGATTTTGCTTAATCTGTATTTGCACCTTTAGCTCTTCCTGCCCAGGTATAAAACTTTGCTTTTCTCCATATTAAATTTCATTTTGTTGGTTAGGAGCCATTGTTCAAGTCTGTCAATATCTTTTTGGATCCTGAGCTTGTCCTGCCAGTTTATGTGTGGGGTCATAGCTCATCTGTGGAGTCCTGGGCTAGCTATCTTTATTGTTCGTCCATTTTTAATATGTGTTCTTTTAAAATATTCTCTAAGCTTTTTATGCAGTCAGATTAGTTTTGTTTTGATCCAGAGAATTATCTGAATCCTTCAGATTTCCAAACTGAATATTTACCCAATCGTTAATCAGTGAATCAAATGTAGATCCTAGTGCCAGTCTGTGACATTTCCATTGCAAAATGCAGAACATCCTGCTATCATTAATTATCCCCTTACATAAAAAAGGCTCTAGAGATAACCCGGATAATTTTCGATTAATTAGTCTAATCGATATTTCAGCAAAAATTTATGCTAAGCATTTGCTTCATAAATTAGAGGACTGGATAATGAGAAATAACATCTTAGCTGAAGAGCAGTCAGGTTTCAGGAGCGGAAGATCTGCTATGGATAATTGTTTTGTACTGGACCACCTAATAACAAAGTTTAAGTTTTGGAAAAAAACACTGTATGTGGCATTCATAGACTTGAAGGCAGCCTTTGATACAATTGATAGAAAAATTTTATGGGATAAATTAGAGGCCATGGGAATAGAAAAGAAATTGTTATATTTAATTCGAATGTTATACACGGAAACCCAAGTAAGAGTTCGAGTGAATAGGTCAGGATCGGTAACAAATGCAATCCCATTAAAGAAGGGTGTTAGACAAGGTTGCATTTTAGCCCCAACACTTTTTAACTTATATTTAAATGACCTCCCAAAATGTCTGGAAGATATATCACTCCATGGGCCTAGTATAGGAACAAAACAGATCAATTGCTTGTTATATGCCGATGATATAATTTTGTTGTCGGCCTCACAGGTGGGGTTACGAAGGTCACTTGGGAGGTTGGCAGCATATTGTATAAAAAATTGCCTGACAATCAATATAGAGAAATCAAAGGTAATGATATTTAGCAGGCAACAAAATATAAGGAGATGGGTTTTAAATGACAGAAGAATAGAACCAGTTCAGTCATTTAGGGCTAGTATTTCAGACAAATGGCAAATGGAATAAGCAGGTAAAAGCCGGAGCTCGGAAGGCCTTGGCTCGGATGGCTCAATTAAATAAACTTATTTTAGAGAAAACTCCATCCTCATTAATCCCAGTGCTAAAGGTCTTCCAGGTGAAAATTGAACCAGTACTTACCTATGGGGCAGAAATATGGGGGTCAGCTAAGCTGCCTGGGCTGGAAACCCCTCAAAATAAGTTCCTGAGGAAAATTTTGCCAGTGTCCCCCAGAACCCCAGCATGTGTAGTAAGGGCAGAAACAGGAGTCCATGCGACTGGCATCAGGGCTTTGTTGAAGACTGTTTATTATTGGTTGAGAATAATCGAGATGAAGGAAGGGAGGTTACCAAAATTAGCGTTAATGGAGCAGATTATCTCAAGTAATAAAAATAACTGGTTATTAAGAGCTCTGAAGCAGGTATCTAGCTCTGGCATCCCTTTAAATTGGCAGCAGTACCGAAATTGGATTGCAGAGAGATTTAAGGACATGAGTGCCCAAGCGGATATTGCACAGGTGACAGCAGTAAAAGTTTGCCCCTGGTTATCAGCCAATAACAAATTTTTAAAATAGAAAAATATTTAACTGTGCTCCCCGTCCTGAGAAGATAATTTACAAAATTGAGGTTGGACCAACTTGGAACAAATATGCTCTGGGGTAGATATAGGGGTATTCCTGTAAGGGAAAGGGTCTATTTATTGGGACGGGGGAAGTCGAAACAACGTCTCATGTAATCTTTGACTGCCCCCTATACTCAGACCTGAGGGAACATCAACTGGGCAGGATCTTTTATACCAGCACCAACAATATTTGCGATATTGTTTGTCAGGTTCCAACTTGCAGTTGGTAAAATGGATTGCTAAATTTGTGGTAAAGCTGATGGGAAGGAGGACAAAGTTGGAGCAGCAGAATGCGGTAGATTGTAAGAATGACCACTTGATCTAACAATGTAATTTTAATAGCAGTTTTAACACTGATTGGGTAGCAGGGGCAACATTATAGTATAATTTTAATTATATTTAAATGGTATTTTAAATGATTGTATTTTATCTTGATTTTAATTTGGATCATATTTTATTCTAATTGTATTTTAATTATGAGTTATTCCAATCTCACTTAATTCGTTTTACCAAACCTTTGTAATGATTTCTGCACTTGATATGGCCCAATGGGCTAATCAATAAATAAATTCATTCATTCCTGCTATATCTGTTCCTTGGAGGTGAAGGAACAATAATAGATGAGAAATTTTTTATAAATTCAGTAAAGTTGAATTAAGATATCATGGGAATGCAGTTAATATTGTACATAGTTCTTTCTCCTTCAAGTAGGAAGTAAAATCCCCATAGAGAGCGTTCTTTAAAAGAAGATTGTGTAACTAATCAAAATGCTAAAGCATCTAAGTTGTGTTTCTAAATCAGGTTGTACCTAGAAGTTTATATGTTTTGGTTTCTTGTCAAATACATTTTTTGCAGTTGGATAAATCATGAACAGTATTGAAATTTGATTCTTCTGGGACCTTGGAGAGATGACTTTCCTGTGGCCATCCTTGCCCTCTCAGATAATCCCACTCTCAACTCATTTAGGAAATTCTAAATCTGTAGCTCTTTCAGCAAGCCCTGGGGCAGGGTGACCCTGTACTGACACTGGGATTTTATTTCTTACTGATGTCTTTCCCCCAATGTAGTATTATATTGTTGTTTATTACTTGTTTTATTGTTTTAATGTGCTATACACTGCTTGGAGTTGGTTGGAGGATTGAGGTGACTTATACATTCAACAAACAAACAAGAAATAGTTTTGCTGAAATCTGCTTTCTCTGAGGAAATTCCATTAAAACAGTGTCTATTCAGCAAGGTTTTCTACAAAAACATATGAAGATTTTCTTTTTAAAAAATTCTGAGAAAATTGATGGAAGGAATGATATGCAACAATGGTAGTTTGGGATTTAAACTAATCCACATATCCTTAAATAATGCAAAAAGAACAAACTATTAAAAATCACATTACAAAAACATTAGCAATATAACTCAAAGAAAGAAATAAAATTAATCATCCATGAAATGATTAAGAGAATAAAAGGTACTAAAATAAGGGCAGCCAAGTATCTCTGGGAACAATATTCTATAATCAGGTTAGCATCAGCAGAATAGACCTTATTATAAGATAGTAATCTGAGCATCGCTATAAGATGAAGATCTTAAAAGAATGTGCTGGCTCATAGGGGAGAAAATGGAATTTCTTATTTAGCAAGTCTGTATTTAACTGGAAGCAGAGAATATCCTTTGTATTAGAACACTGAGGTGTAATTTCAATTTCATTTTTTTCTTTTAGGAAGCACTTATAATGGCAAGTATGGACCATCCACATCTGGTTCGGTTACTAGGAGTCTGTTTGAGCCCCACCATCCAACTAGTTACTCAGCTGATGCCCCACGGTTGTTTATTAGACTACGTGCATGAACATAAAGATAACATTGGTTCCCAGGTTTTGCTGAATTGGTGTGTTCAGATAGCCAAGGTAAGTCATTATTTATGGGCTAGAACCTGTCATTCATTTTCACTTAGATTTCATACTGTTTTGAGAAATTGGGGGGGGGTGTAGGGTTTGCTTTGTTTTTAAATTATTTCTGTGTAGCATTAGGGTAATTTATGAATTGCATGGTTCTAACTGTAAAGGACAAGGGAAATTTCAAATTCTTTTACTAAATTGTTATATATTTTCTTTTGTTGATTATTATACCCTTCATTTTTAGTACAGCTACGGTTATTTTTCTGAAGCAAAATTAGTATCTGCCAAATTATCACTTTTTGAACTTGTCTAATACAGCGGTCTGCAATCTTTGCGGGTTGGCGGCCATGGAGGGACAGGAGAACCAGGTCGCACGAGCAGTGAGCTAGTGTGCTTGCACGCATGTGCAGCTTGACTTGCACATGTGCATGTGTGTGCAGCTTAAGTTGGGCTGGCTCTCGTGCAAGTTGAGCTGTGCCCATATGCTGGCCCGCCACTCAAGCAAGATGAGCTGCAGGTGCATGCAGGCCTGCCAGCCCTCCGCTTGTGAGACCTAGTTCCAAATAGGCCATGGCCTGGTAGTGAGGTTGGGGACCCACAGCCCAGATGTTGGGGACCCCTGGTTTAATAGAATATAATTTTAAAAAGAAGATATTCTAGATTGCTGGATTATAGATAATGTTTGTGTATAGAAGAAATAGTTGCATTTTGACAAATTTAATCACCCATGCTTGAACAGTTTGACAAAGGAATCCAGAGGAATTATTAGCCTCTATGATAATACTAAGCGATATATCAGACTTTACGTAGTAGTGAATGATCATCTTTATCTGTTCATATTTTAATTACAATTTAACTAATTTATACTAATACATGAACTGAAATGGTGTTATGGGCCATTTCTATAATTGAAATATCTGTACTTTTCAGTGTTATAGTTCAGACTGAGCATATATAGAAGAGAAATGTACACAGAGATGTTTTTTTAGTAAAAAAAAGTTGGGAAAAATTGCTTATATATTAGGCAATTCAATTGCTGTATGTTTGTTGTGTACTATATGTTAGTATACATTACTGCTGTATGTTATATATACTATATACAGGTGAAACTCGCAAAATTAGAATATCGTGCAAAAGTTCATTTATTTCAGTAATGCAATGTAAAAGGTGAAACTAATATATGAGATAGACTCATTACATGCAAAGTGAGATAGTTCAAGCCCTGATTTGTCATAATTTTGATGATTATGGCTTACAGCTCATGAAAACCCCAAATTCACAATCTCAGAAAATTAGAATATTACATGAAATCAATAAAACAAGGATTGTACATAGAACAATATTGGACCTCTGGAAAGTATAAGCATGCATATGTACTCAGTACTTGGTTTGGGCCCCTTTTGCATCAATTACTGCCTCAATGCGGCGTGGCATGAATGCTATCAGCCTGTGGCACTGCTGAGGTGTTATGGATGACCAGGATGCTTCAATAGCGGCCTTCAGCTCTTCTGCATTGTTCGGTCTCATGTCTCTCATCCTTCTCTTGGCAATGCCCCATAGATTTTCTATGGGGTTCAGGTCAGGCGAGTTTGCTGGCCAATCAAGCACAGTAATCCCATGGTCATTGAGCCAGGTTTTGGTACTTTTGGCAGTGTGGCCAGGTGCCAAGTCTTGCTGGAAAATGAAGTCAGCATCCCCATAAAGCTCGTCTGTGGAAGGAAGCATGAAGTGCTCCAAAATTTCCTGGTAGACGGCTGCGTTGACCCTGGACTTAATGAAGCACAGTGGACCAACACCAGCAGATGACATGGCTCCCCAAATCAACACAGACTGTGGAAACTTCACACTGGACTTCAAGCATCTTGCAGTGTGTGCCTCTCCATTCTTCCTCCAGACTCTGGGTCCTTGGTTTCCAAATAAGATGCAAAAGAAAAGAGGACTTTGGACCACTGAGCAACAGACCAGTTCTTTTTGTCTTTAGCCCAGGTAAGATGCTTCTGACGTTGTTTGTTGTTCAGGAGCAGCTTGACAAGAGGAATACGACCTTTGAAGCCCATGTCCAGAATCCGTCTGTGTGTGGTGGCTCTTGATGCACTGACTCCAGCCTCAGTCCACTCTTTCTGAAAGTCCCCAACACTTTTGAATGGCCTTTTCCTGACAATCCTCTCCAGGCTACAGTCATCCCTGCTGCTTGTGCACCTTTTTCTTCCACACTTTTCCCTTCCACATAACTTTCTATTAATGTGCTTTGATACAGCACTTTGACAACATCCAACTTCTTTTGCAATTACCTTTTGAGGCTTTCCCTCCTTATGGAGGATGTCAGTGATGGTTTTCTGCACAACTGTCAGGTCATCAGTCTTTCCCATGATTGTGATTCCTACTGAACCAGACTAAGAGACCATTTAAAGGCTCAGGAACCCTTTGCAGGTGTTATGGCTTAATTAGCTGATTAGAGTGGGACACTTTGAGCCTAGAATATTGAACCTTTTCTCAATATTCTAATTTTCTGAGATTGTGAATTTGGGGCTTTCATGAGCTGTAAGCCATAATCATCAAAATTATGACAAATCAAGGCTTGAACTATCTCGCTTTGCATGTAATGAGTCTATCTCATATATTAGTTTCACCTTTTAAGTTGCATTACTGAAATAAATGAACTTTTGCATGATATTCTAATTTTTTGAGTTTCACCTGTATGTTCATGATAATATTTTTTATTTTTTGCTTTTCTGGACCTGAAAATATCTGGTTTGCAAAGGAAATAGTTTATTGCATAATAAAAATGTCAACTGGTCTACAATCAACCTAAGTGCAGTTATCCTTTGGATTTTATACTTGGGCCAAACAGTTCAGCTCAAAAAAGTTGCATTTTTTGATTTTGTACAAAAATGCCCCAAATAACATATATTTTTTTTCTGGGGAATTCATTGTAATATCAATTCCCAAATTCTCAAATCAAGTCTGCTTGATTAGAAAATTAAGTGACATTCAGGGGTTTCCAGAGAATCTTGCTCCTTTTGTGTATTCAACTTTGCAACAGGAAAAAGGATGTCTTGCATTGTGACACTGTGACACTGCTTTTCTCAGTCGGACCTGCTCCCCTTGCCCTTGCATTCTGCTGGGACCACTGCTGGTCACAATGCAGATTATGTGAAAAGAATGTCATATTAGAATATCTTCTGGACCCAATTGTGTAAGATTAATTTCTGCTGCTGCAGCCTCAGAAAGTGGGATGTGAATGCCTGTTTATAAGATGTTAATACCAGAAGCCTTGAAAGTAAACTTCCGCATCCCTTCCTCGAAAATGTTCCCTAGGCTCTTCCATTTGGACATTTTCTTCCAAAAGACTAATACTGCCTTTTGGGTGAGGTGGTCAAACAGATGATAACCAATCAACTTCAATAGTGCTTAGATGAAAGGGATTTTCTGCACTCAATTCAATCTGGCTTCATCCTTGATTGACTTTATATCTGATCTGTACTGGAACAAGAAAGGAGAGCATAGCCCTGATGATTTACCTGGATCTCTTGGTTGTTTTAGATAACATCAATCATTACATTGCCTTACAGCAGCTCTGTTAAATGAGATTTTGGCATTTATGATACAGTCATTCGTCTCCTTTATTTGTAAGCTACTGTAGGAAGTCATGTAGGGGTTTGTAATTATTATACTTCAGATCCATTTCAGCAGATGAGATAAGGCTGTGATCACTCAGAGTTGAAGACAGACTTATTGATAATTGGATCTAATAAGAGATTTTATGACTATATTTTCTGGATTTACAGTACCCAATGACTGCATATTTGGCTTGTTAAGGTCAACCTTTGTAGCACATCTAAGTATACATTTTGGAGCATACCTAGTCTACATTTTACCTCTAGTCAATGACTAGAAGCTGGTCATAAAACAGATACTGTTAATTTTCATACAGTTTCATTATAGAACCATTTTGAAGTTAAAGTACAAACTGATCAATAATTCAGTAAACTTTTTTAGAATGCAGTTTTTCTGAATATTATTTCTACTTATGGTGGTAAAGAAAACAATTCACTTTTGGAGTATGTGGCCAAAGTTGCTTTGCCAAACTGCACTAGATTTACTCTCAGGTGTAGATTTCCTAAAGCAGTTCGGCAAGATTTATTGTGCCTGTCTAGAAGCTGCCCAGAGCACAATCCAAAATATCCACTGACCCTTTCAGACAGTTATTTGTATGGCCTGAAGTTGTTTTGGATGTTTGCTTTTTATTAACTGTATCTTTCTCTACATCAGTTTCTGGTGACAGTTTTCTGTGCTGAGGCTGAAGAAGAAGGAACAAAAGGTCTTTAGTTTTATTGTGAATTTTGTTATGTGAATGATTTAAAATGAGGTTATCTCTGCTGTAGTAGGCATCAGCCCTACTGTCTTTGTCTGCTTTTGTGCAGTGTTATTTATTAAAGCTCCTAGTTCAGATAAATTATTTGGCATGAAAGTTCCTTTCCAGCTGTCTCAAATTGTGTATGAAAAGCTACAAATACTGGAAAGAATCTCACTCTGCCAGGAGCAATATGCTTCTCACAATATCATTTTTGGAAGGAGGTAATTAGTTATTATTGAAGACTATCCAGTTAGGATTGAGATTTTTGTTGTCATTTTGTACATCAATAGTGTTTATATATTTTAAAAACAAAAGTGGCATTGTAATACATTTGCCAGAAGTTTTCCTTTCCTAGAAAAGTTTACAAAAAAATGTATGAGTTTTTATATGCCATCAGACTCATAATGCAATCTGTTTTTGCACAGTTTTCTACAGAGTTCTTTGGGAGAATAGAATAGAATACTTTATTTAGCCGAATGTGATTAGACACTCAAGAAATTTGTCTCCAGTGTAGAAGCTCTCAGTATACATGCAAAGCAGGGGTGTCAAACTTGAGTCATCACAGCAGCATCACATGACGTATCAGGACATTTTTCCCCTTTGCTAAACTGGACGGGGGTGGGGCCAGCATGTGACGCATCTGGTCCACAGACCACAAGTTTGACAACCCTGATGCAAAGCAACAGAGTAATAATAACCATCATAGTAATACCAATAAGAGGGTGTAATATAAAAGTTAAGACGGATATGTTACGTGGGAAATGCCTAGACCATCCTGGCAGGGAAGGGGCAAAACTACCTATCCCACCTGGTTCCCACCATGACTCTTCCCTTGACCCCTCCTTACCTTGACTCCGCCTCCAGGGTATATAAGACCATGCCCAAGGTGCACGTGTGTTACTCCAGATATTCTCCTGTAAGAGATGATACATGCGTTAATAAACATTCTATAAAAAGAAACCTTGTGTTGGGATTCTTTGGGATCGATCCTTGGAAACATTCAACAATTTGGTAGCAGAGGATGGTTCCCAACCCAACTGAAACAGGACATGCAAGAAGCATCCAGGACGTCTGAAACAAAAAGAAGACCCTGCACGCGAGCATATCTAAAAAAAATGGAAACACAAACATCGACCACTATGGACCGGATGGGAGACAAGATCAGACTGATCTCCACCCCAGGTACACCTACAACGACCGAAAGAAACAAAAAGAATAAAAACGAGAATGAAAAAGAAAAATTTTTTAAAAAGAAGTTGCTAGACCTCATCGAGGCCGCATCTGAAAAACAGGAATTAATCGCGGAACTCCGGGCCCTAGTCGAGGACCATGGAGCAGCGACTGATGGAGAAGAAGATGAGATGGGGAGTGAAGAAGAAGAAGACACGGTAGGCAAAAGGTGCCCAGATACCCTACTAGACTTAGATTCAGAAGAGGAAAAATTTCTCTCTCCCCGGCGGCCATCTTTAGAACTGAAGTCACACAAGATGGCCAACCACTCACCAATAGGAAGCCGAGATTTGAATTTCTCGGTGGGAAATGAGGCCTGCCCGAACCCCAACAATAGAAACCCTAAAACAAAAGGAAAAAACTACAATGAAAACAAGATAGAGTGGGACGAGGGGCAACCTAGACCGCCAACCGAAGAAGAAATAAACAAAGCCAAGCAGCTACTAGACGCGGCCTACAAAAACAAAATAAAGCCACTAGATCATCGCATGCACCAACAAGGCATGCCAAAAACCAACAACTACACACTGGGGGACCCTAGAGAAAAATACAACTGGGCACCATGGCAGCAACCGCTCACCGGGGACCCCTATGCGCCTTTCGTGAGACCCGAACCAGAACCCAGGGGGATCGCGACATACTTACCCGACCGGAGAATGGACCCAAGACTCCCAGGACATCCAACCGAGACGAGCTTCGCGGCGACCTCCGGCCATCCCATCTTCGTGGACCGCAGCCGGCAACAGCAAGACATCCAGGCGAACTTCGCTGGGCCGCCGACTCACCCAGACTGCTTCGGAGGCTTCCAGAGGATCCAGGACGACTTCCTGCAGGACCAACGCCAGACGAGACCATCAGAGACCGAGCCCTGGACTCATCACCCCGGCTGGGGCCTTCACTGGGGAGCTGCGGATGAGAGCTCCTTCCACCTCAACTGCCAGCGAAGAATGAGACCGGAGCATGCGCAGTATCCGCCTATGGGAGAAAATAGAGAAAAAATAGACAAGTCAATACAGAACTGTACCAGGCATCCCTAAGCCATACTGCGAGTTCCCTCAAATTAAAAACCATGGACAGCGACTGAATGTGAGTAACATTACACATAGTTCCCTGACTTTACCAACTGACTTTAGCAAACTCAGACCAGTTGGGACTAATCTTTTGGACTGGAACCAAAACTTACAATTATTTTTTCTTAGAGAAGAAATGTTATATTTAGTGGAAGATCCCCCCAGAAGGCCATGGACATATGAGGTGGATTGTTTGCACCACAAAGCTTATTATTTACTAATTGCTAGTATATCCCCTTCCCTTTACCCCAGTCTAGACAACTACATGACAGTGTCAGAAATAGTGGGGAAATTATTTAGACTCTTTCACATCAAGAGTGCAGCCACCACCACAAAATTATCTAGGGAATTTCATTCAGCAAAACTTAAGGCAGGTACACTTTTGGGGGAACACATAGTCAACCTAAACAGCATCAGAGCAGAGCTTGCACAAAGAGGAGAAGCCATAACAGACCAAAGCATGAAAAGCATCATAATAAATTCTTTACATTCCAGCTGGGAAAGTTTCATAATACAAATAGACAGCCTCAGCATAGAAAAAATACCACTAGAAACATTTACAAACAAGTTAATAGCCAAAGACAGCTATAGGAGGGACAAGTCCACAAGCAACAGAGCAGTAAAAAAGGTAGAGTTTCAGGTCAGAGGGCAAGACACACCAGAATGCTATACATGTGGTTCCAGGAACCACTATAGAAGAGATTGCCCTCGGAACTCAAGGGACAGGAGGAGGAGTTATTCCAGAGATAGACAAAGAAGGAGGTCAGGAACACCAGACAGATACATTACAGAAGATAGATACAAAAAAAGAGAGTCACATAGCTCAAGGGACAACAGAACAAAAAGGGACAACTTCAGAAATGACAACTCAGGGTCAATGTATGGCCTTGGAGAACACAAAGGTACACTGACACAAACAGAAAGAGGGAGTATGTGGCTCATCGACTCGGGAGCCACTAATCATACCACTAACAACAGGGAAATACTCTCATCCTTTAAGGAAGAGAGATATCACATAAAGGTGGCCAATCCGAGCAAGGTACTAGTAACAGGCAGAGAAGACACACATATAGAGGGCCTAGGGAAAGTAGAGGGGGTACTGCTCATCCCTGAGATACCCCATAATATTCTAGCCACAATAAAACTAGTCAGAGACATGGGAGTTAGAACCACATTTGGAGAAGAAGGAATACACATGACAAAAAACAATAAGAAAATAGGCACAGTCATTATTAGTGGAGAGCTAGCATATCTCCAGCCAGAAGAAAAAGGCAAAGCTAACATAAACACACATACCAATGATGGAGAAGTCAGTGAGGAAAACAATGTAGAGATAGAGGGGGACAGCTCAGAAGGCACTGAGGAAAACACGACACACGGAGAGAAATTAGGCACTGAGGAAAACACGACACACACAGAGAAATTACAGATAGGGAAGCCCATACATGACAATTGCGCCCACCTACTACACAGAAAGTTAGGCCATGCCAACTTCCCAGTTATACAGAAAATAATTGGATGTACCAATGGACTTCAGATAAAGAATTGTAAAAATTATCTGGAATGTTCTATTTGTAAAAGTTCAAAAATGAAAACAAAACCAAAACCAAAAAAAGGGGCACGTACAACACAGTCAATTTTTCAATTGGTACACATGGATCTAGTTGGGCCCATGAGACCCTCCATTAAATATAAAAAAAGGTATTTTCTCACAATTGTAGATGATTACAGTAGATACAGTTTCGTCTACACACTCAACCACAAGGGGGAGACATTTCAGAAATTCAAGGAATTTTATAAAAGGATAGAGACACAACATAATGTAAAAATAAAACAAGTCATGACCGATAGAGGGTCAGAATTTTTGTCCAGGGATTTTACCAATTGGCTGAAGGATCACGGTATACTACATTTTAAATCAAGCCCATTTTCGCCTTTTCAAAATGGGGTATTTGAAAGGAAAAATGGGGTACTGCAAACGATGACTAGATGTGCCCTAGAGGATGCAGGTCTTGGGCAATAATTCTGGGCGGAGGCGCTCACATATTCAAACTATACTTTGAACAGACTGTGGTCTAGTATAGTCAATAAAACACCCTATGAAATAGTATATAACAGGAAACCCAAAATAGATCACCTACACATATTTGGGGTTACCGCTGATGTGCACATCCCCAAACAATTGAGACACAAAGGAGATAAAATTTCAAGAAGATTAATATTTATGGGGTATGAGACAGGAACTAAGGGATATAGGTTCATCGATAAAAACAACAGGTTCGTGATATCCAGGACGGCAACCTTCCATGAGAATGCCAACTGGTCCAAGATACATGTAAATGAGACATTACATATACAGGGAAACAAGCATACATCCAAAGACGAGGACAAAAGTAGCACCACAGTAAGGGAAGAGAAACCAAAAGTAAAACCCAAGAGACAGGAAATAGACACTAGGGAATGGAAAGAAGGACACCCCATTATCAAGGTAGATACACTAACACAGAAGGAAGCAAGATACATGCACGATGCAGATACACCACCCAGTAGACAAGTCAGAAGCAACAGAAACAAAACACCAAAGAAATTAGAAGATTATGTAATGTCAGTGCACGCAGGTAGAGTAACATCCAACTCATACAGGGAGGTAGTCAGACTGCCACCAGAGGAAAGGGCAAAGTGGGAGCAAGCCATGGACAATGAGATGGCCAGTCTAAGAGAATTAAATGTATATACACCAGCTAAGAAACCAGCAGGCAAAGCGGCCATAGGAACAAGATGGGTATATAAAATTAAGGAACTGGAAAACCAAGAAACACTGTACAAAGCCAGGTTGGTGGCACAAGGTTTTGCTCAAAAGTACCCCGAGGACTATACAGACACTTATTCACCTACGGTCAGGACTGAGAGTGTTAAGTGCGCCCTGGTCATAGCATCACTGTTGGACTTAGAGGTATATCAGTTCGATGTGCAAACTGCCTATTTGCATGCGGAGCTGGACAAAGAAATCTTCATAAAGGCAGCCCCCGGTAGAGACACGCAACAAGGGAATATATGGAAACTGAATAAAAGCTTGTACGGTTTAAGACAGTCGGAGAAAAGATGGTATGAGTGCCTGGCCAAGGTGCTCAAGGACATGGGGTTTATTGCAACTGCAGCCAACATGTGTTTTTTTATCAAAAGGGAAGGTACATCTACAGAATATGTACTTGTATATGTCAATGATATTTTGTACTTTGGGCCTCATAAACACAAATGTGATGATTTTGCAAAAGGGCTAGAGAAACACTTCACATTAAAGGCTCTGGGGAGAGTCAACCAATACTTAGGAGTACAGATAACAAAGACACATAAGGGGTTCAGATTGTCACAGAAAGAAAAAATAATGGAATTATTAGACAAATGCAACATGGGGGAAGCAAAGCCATGCGAAACCCCAATGCAGGTAGATTTTGTGAAACATATGTATGAGGAAAGTGAACCATTTAAAGATAACACTTTGTACAGGTCAGTTATAGGGTCTCTTCTGTATATGGCGAATTGGACCAGACCGGACATCCTACTTGCAGTTAACCTATTATCAAGACATGTAAGTGAACCCACTAACTATCATTGGGAGGGAGCAAAAAGGGTACTCAGATACCTGAAATACAGTCCAGACGCCTACCTAAGATTAGAACCTACAAAATCCAATGAGCCCATATTGACATGTTACACAGACGCTGACTGGGCCAGAGATACCAAAAGTAGAAAAAGTACCTCAGGTTACATTTTCTTTATCAATGAATGCCCAGTATATTGGTATACAGGGAAGCAAGTACTTGTGGCTACCTCAACCGCAGAGGCAGAATATATCTGCTTATCCAAAGCAGCCAACAGCCTGGTATGGTTTGATGATCTGTTAAGCAACATCTGGGCTGAGCCAGCCTACCCCATTACCATACATGAAGATAACAAAGCAGCAATAGATATATCAGTAGCTGATGCAGTAGGTCAGCGATCAAGACACATAGACATAAAATACAAACACGTTAGACAATTGGCTGAAATAGGTTTTATAAAAGCAGTACATTGTGATACCATTGAACAGATAGCAGACATATTGACAAAACCATTACAGAATAAGCAACATTGATATCTCACATTGAAACTGGGAATTCAATCAACAGACATCGAATTGTTCTCAGATGGTAGGCATTTAGAGGGGGATTTGTTACGTGGGAAATGCCTAGACCATCCTGGCAGGGAAGGGGCAAAACCACCTATCCCACATGGTTCCCACCATGACCCTTCCCTTGACCCCTCCTTACCTTGACTCCGCCTCCAGGGTATATAAGACCATGCCCAAGGTGCACGTGCGTTACTCCAGATATTCTTCTGTAAGAGACGATACATGCGTTAATAAACATTCTATAAAAAGAAACCTCGTGTTGGGATTCTTTGGGATCGATCCTTGGAAACATTCAACAGGATAATAATAATTACAGTACAGATGTAAAACATGGATAAATATACATAGACATTAGACAGTACTGTGAGAATTAGGTGTTCAGCAGAGTAATAGCATGAGGGAAAAAACTGTCCCTGTGTCTCGTTTTGCATGCAGTGCCCTATAGTGACATCCTAAGGAGAGGAGTTGAAAGAGTTTATGTCCAGGATGTGAGAGGTCTGTAGATATTTTCTTAGTCCTCCTTCTGACCTGTGCAATATACAGATCTTTTATGGAAGGCAGGTTGCAATTTCTTGTTCTGCAGTCCAAATTATCCATTGAAGTCTGTACCTGTCCTGTTTGGTTGCTGAACAAATTCAGATAGTTATAGAAGTACAAATGATAGATTCAATAATTTCTCTGAAAAACTGAATCAACAGCTTCTGGGGTAGTCTGAACTTCCTGAGTTGATGTTGTGCCTTTTTAATGATGGTTCTAATGTAAGGTGTCCATTTTAAGTCCTCAGAGATTATAGAACCCAGAAACTTGAAAGTCTCTACTGTTGATACTGTGCTGTTGAATATTGTAAGAGTTCCTTCTAAAATCCACAATGTTATTTCCCAAAGCCAAGGTATAGTGGCTTTGATATTTCTGAATGTGTCCATCACACTGTTTAAGCTAGATACCTTCTTAAAGGGGCAAGTATCCTACATTCTCTCTAAAATAATTGTTAAGTTTAGGATAGATACGTATGAGACGTATCCAAATTCTTGGTTTGAGGCATGTAACATTACCAAGTTTGTCAAATTGTACAGACAGGGACTCTCATTGCAATAAGAAGTTAGATTTCATTTAGTTAGTTTTAGTCTACTGTACATATAGTTTTGTGGTGTAAGACATTCAGAACATGTCTTTTTTGGTTGTTCTGAAAGCTGATGAAAACCATATGTCATGCTGTTAACTGAGTACTGACTTGCTGCTGTCATACCACATCCATCAAGGGTAGGTATAGCACAAATGTGTGGAATTGATGCTCCTAAGGGATAAACCCAATGAAATTAGTTTACCTTGCATAACTTAACTGTTACTTTTAGTTTACCATATTTCTATGCATGTTAATACTGAGATCAAGATACTCACCTAGTATTCAATAAGATTTCCATGGTTACACTAGCTTAAAAATCAAGTTCAAGGAACATTTCTTTGTAGCATTTCCTACATCTCTTCTGTGTGAATCAGCAGCCACAGTGATTAGCACAGAGAGAACAAGCCTTCACAGTTAAAATAGTTTTCTAAGATTAGGGCCATTTGGCTGTATTGTTAGAGAAGAGCCTTTTTCCTTTTATTCTCCTTGGCAGCATTTGATTGATAAGCAGGCTAGTTAAAAGCAGTTTTCGTTATTTTGAAGCAGCCAGGAGTGAAAGATGGGCAGACTGTGTGTGCAGTAGGAGGAAGCAAGGGTGAGCAGAAAGGTTGAGAAGAGGTGAAGGGATGTAGCTTGGTTCAAGGTCTTTTTTTATTAAGCAGCTCTGGCTTACAGCTTATAAAAAGCCTGCTGGGGAGTGTATAAAGGATGAGGTTAATGATGGTCATCTATCAGCTGCTCGTATCTGAAAGTTCAAGATGTCTCTATTCCCAAACTCCATGCCATGACAGGACTAATTGTATAATTATTATGCTGCACCAACAATATACTTAAGCTAGTAAGGAGCAGGACTAAAGGCTATTTAATTGCCACTCTGGGAGAGTTCATTTACCAAAGCAGAAGTTTACTAATGGAGGCACTCTGATAAGAAGTGTAGTCTATAGCACATGAAACCAAAAGCCTACAGTATCCACCTCTACAGTTTTTTCAGTGATAGTTTTCCCATTTTGCTCCAAAGGATGTTGGTTATGGGTTGTGGATCAATCTCACCATTTCCCCCATTCTATGGAGTCTTGATCTAAAAGTGTCAGGCTTGTACTTTTGGACCCTCCCTCTGCCATCTTTGCATTAGGCAGGCAACTTACCGCCCAGCTCCATCCCAGTCATACTAGGGATGGCAAAAAATAATATCAAGTAGCAGGTCTTATTTATCTTATATATTTATATTTGAAGAATAAAAATGAAAAAATCAATTAAATACATATAAACAAAAAATAGAGGTGATGCAGAGGGGCAACTAAAAAGAATCCTTTCCCAGCCAAATATCCCTTAAACATTTGTTTCTGTTATATACCCATCTTTCTCACCTAAGTGACCCTGGGAGGGCTATATCATTCAATTACCGTATATACTCGAGTATAAGCCGACCCGAATATAAGCCGAGGCCCCCAATTTTACCACAGAAAACTGGGAAAACTTATTGACTCGAGTATAAGCCGGGGGTGGGAAATGCAGCGGCTACTGGTAAATTTCAAAATAAAAAAAGACTGGTCAAAAGTGCGAGGACCTGTCAGAAATCACTTTTTTCATCCCTCTGGGTAGTCCTTTTGTGCATATGGACTACTCAGAGGGCTGAAAAGGTAATTTTTGACTGGTCCTCGCACTTGTGACCCGTCCTCGAACTTACAACTGTCCTCACATTTTATTTTTGCCCTATCTTATCATCATGGTGAAGAGAAGCAGCTGTGAAATGAGTGACATGGTTGTTAAGAATGCTACAATGGGCATAAATGATGACCAGTCATAAGTGCGAAGACCGGTCAAAAGTGCGAGGACCTGTCAGAAATCACTTTTTTCAGCCCTCTGGGTAGTCCTTTTGTGCATATGGACTACTCAGAGGGCTGAAAAAGTAATTTTTGACTGGTCCTCGCACTTGTGACCAGTCCTCAAACTTACGACTGTCCTCACATTTTACGTTTTTGCCCTATTTTATCACCATTTCTCTCTCCCCCTCTCTTTCTCATTCTTTCTCTCTCCCCCACACTCTCTCTCTCTCCCCCACACTCTCTCTCATTCTGCCCCCTTTCTCAAAGAGAGAGGTGGTAGGTTTGAGGAGAAAGATTGCTGTACAATAAAAAAGATGAAAGGGAAGAAAACCAACCCCAAACAAATATAAAGCTATCAAGATAAAGAATGAATTGTTAAACTTTAAAGAATAAAAGAGAACAAATATGAATAAATAGCAATAATTAGAAACACACATACAAGCATACAATATATTTTCTTTGAACAGAGTATTTGGCTGGTTCACAAATTTAAACAGTGTTTAGTCATTTCACTTAAATTTACAATTTCTATATTTCCTTTTTGCCATATTTATTCCTCATCTATTTTTTTAAAAAAACAATATTACCCTTCATCCTCATCTCTAATCTTAATCAAATTCAATTTTTCACTTCTATTCTATATTATACCCCTTCCCATTGTTATCTATTTTTATATCCATTCTCACATTGGTTAATTATGTAATATTACAGTTGTTCAATACAAATTCAATATTTTAATATAAATCAATTAGTTATATAACTATCTTTTTTGTATATTAATCAATATGAACATGAATATTCCAATTATTTCCATGCAATCCAATTTCTTACAAATCAATTACCGGTAATTATATTTACCAATAATAATAAACCAAATAATTTCCCCCATATATTCTTCCAAACCACAACTTAACCATTTCTGCTTTCAACACAATATACAATTAATAATATCTCAATTATTACAATTCCCTAGTTAAATAGAACTTTTTTTTCTTTTGTGTTTTAAAATCTTGAACCTCCTCTTTTGCCCTAAATTTCCCATTGTTTGCAGTTTTCCACCTACCTTTTTTGGTGAGGAAAAAGAAAAAGAAATCTCTCTCTGCCTCATTTTGTCACGTTGCAGCAAAGACCCTGCTTTACTTTCAGTTTCGTGTTTCAGCATGGCTTGGGAGGGAAAAAAATCTGCACCTCTTTGCAGCTAGCAAAACAGCTGAGAGCAAATCAGCTGAGGGTCAGGAGGCTCTTCAAAACAACTTATGGTAATTAACCTATACTGAAGCTGAAAGGGCTGTTTTTTCTATTTTTGCAGACACGGGTCTACTCATTTGTTTTCTTTTAAAAAGGCTCTTTTTTTGTGACTCGAATATAAGCCGAGGGGGGCTTTTTCAGCCTGAAAAACGTGCTGAAAAACTCGGCTTATATTCGAGTATATACGGTAGTAGGCTGAAACAAATAATTTATTGCCTATTTCTGGAAACAAGAAAGGCCAGTATAAGCTTTTCTTCCAAGGGAGTTCAGTAATAGTAAGGATACAACCAGAAATGCCTCATCCCTAGTGGTCCTTTGAACTCCTTGGAAGAGTGATGGGAAAGGAGAGGCCAAATGGGAGAGCCAAAAGGGATGGAGCTCAGTGGGGTTTTGGGGTGGAATCTGGTTTCACTTGAGCCTGGAAGAAGGCTTATACCAAAGAGGAGTCATTGCCCCAGATCAGGCCAGATCATTTGCAGAACTAAGGGACAGCACATAAATAGGACAAGGAATTAAAGTCACTAAGAATTCATATTTCCCTGCCTCTAAGCAAAAAAACATTTTCATAAGATGGCAGTGGGGATGGAGGGGAGGCGCTATCTTGTTCCAATGAATCAAAAAAGCAGCCATTATATTGTACATCTTTTGAAGCATGGTAACTATGAACAATTAGATTTAGCAAAGAACTCTACACATTTATTTTTAAGGCTTCTCTTTAGATAGCCACATTTTGTATTTGTTTGCTAAGATGCATAACGCAATATACGGCAATCTATGGACATTTATACTGCCCTCATAGCATCACCAGCTATCACTGGAGTGATATAATACCTGCCTTTATTGCTATTATTTTGGAACAATGATGGATAGATAATTCTACAAGTGGATATAAGTTGCTAGCAGGGAAATAACTTAAATTCGATAACATGTACAATAACTCAGAGTATTTTCTGTATTGTACATTCCTAAATCTATTACTGTGTTTAGACATTTATTTTAGTAATCTTGTCACTTAAGGGAAAAATGGGGAAAAGGAAAGAAAAATCTTGTTCGATATAATACACAGCCTACTTTTGCATCAGATGATCTGGTCCAATTTGTTTATGCACTCTGCACTCATAGATGGTCATAAATTTAATATTATATTCTTACAATTTAATATGTTTAATATGAGGCTATCATACAATAGCTGTATTCACAAAGTAGGCTGTTTGTAAATCTGTTTGTAATATCTGAGAAAGATCATGAATTTACTTCACAGTGACTGAATGTGAGTGTGTTTCTGTTATGTGTCTATTGTTTCCATCTTTAATAAAAACATGTAATGGGATTTATTTCAAATTGAATGGTGACACCACAATGTCAATATGGGATGGCCGACCTGAAGCCTTCTAGGTATGCTGAGCTACAACTTTCAAAAGCTCTAATTGGCAAAAAGAATAGATGCTGAAGCATTTATGGGACTAAAAAGTTCTCCAAATTCCTGGCAGGGTTCTAAAAATTTTTACTGCTGGTTCTGTGGACATGGCTTATTTTGTGGGCATGGCTTGATGGTCATGTGACAATTATTTAGGATTTAGCAGAGGTACTGGTCTACCAAGCTTTTAACTGCTTGCAGAGCTGTACCGATCTACCCATTTATTTTTGCAGGCACTGATCTACTCATTTGTTTTCTTTTAACACTGATCAGCTGTAGGGCGGCCCTTTGAAGTCCCACTGCAAGAGTTTAAACAGGTTTTTTCCCTCTAGCCATCAGCTGGGACTCAGGAGGCAGCAATAGTTTGGGGGTGGGGCCAAATAAACAGTAAGAATAACACGGGGGTGGATGTGGGGGCGGGGTGGGGGGGCAGAACTGGTTCGGTAACGTCATATCGTCACTGCTACTGGCGTGGGAGAACCGGGCCGAACCAGGAGGAACCCACCACTGATTCCTGGTCTAAGGAGAAGTAATACGACATTAGAAACCCAGTAACCATCCCTCATATAGTCTCTTGTGGTACAGTTGCTGTTGCAGTTGCTCCCAGAAGTCTAATATGAAAGTAAATCCTGACTAGGAAAAAGACTGGAGCGATATCAGTTCCCATCTAAGGACATTCATTGAAGAGAAAAGATAGCACTTGCTTCATAAAAATAAAAGAACCCTACCTAAAACTTACTGGAGATCTTCATTTTTAAGGATATGCATGATAGGGCTCTCAGAGACAGGATGGCTACTTCTTTATTTTCCCTGAATTCTGGAACATGAACAGGTTTCAGCAGACTGCTGAGTCTTGGAAAAAATCACTCTGGGTGTGGATTTTGATTAAACAAATAGCCTATTTGTTTAAACAAATAGCCTAGCAGAAGAAATGGGGACAGGGATGGATTTGTTATACTTGTATACTGTATTCATGTGATGTTTCTGAAGAAAATACAGCCATCCAGTTTTCATCATCACTATGTAATAACACTGACTTGATAAATATGTGTGTAAAATTGTAATTTAGTGGACTGAATACTGTTATTTCCAATAGAAGCCAAGTGCCTAGTCCCCCTGAGCCTTTTTGAAACTACAGGACTCATCAGACTATGTTCCTCTAATTACTACAGCATTATTAATTATGGCTAACACATTGCAAAGGAGGGCAGCCATTATGCCCTTGGAGAGCTGCCACTGAAGCATAGCATCCAATTACAGTAATTAAGAATTGTAGGTGGGATATTTTTTGGTTCATTCTTCTCTATTTTCAAATTTATTCTTCCTCTTGTATAATCTTGAACTCAATTTTTTCAACCTTTTTGACTTTTTACCTTTCTTTCAGTTTATTCTACTACCTTTTTGTTAGTTAAGCTTGTAGTTTCTTTCAAGGTAACTTTGATTTTCTTTTCTTTTATTTTGCCATCAATCACCCTTTGTGAGTCCCCCCCCCCTAAAAGCTCATTTCAGTTAGGATGTTTATATATTAGGGATGGTGAATTGGACCACCCAGATCAGATTGAAATTCAAGATTTAAGAATGGCAAGATTCTAGAATTGATTAAATAAAAGATTTATCCATAAGGTGTATGGGGGAAGCACTGCCTGCAACTGCTTCACTTTTAGGAACAGAATGGGATGAAACTAGAGATCTGGGTGATCACCCATGGATTTCCTGTGGATAAAGAGAACTGCTCTGTGTCTTTCAATCACACATATGGGGAAATGTGAATAATGACAGTGACCTGTATATTATGCCTATTTTCAGCCCTAGGTCATTTTCCCCCTACATTTTCTATCTTGAAATGGCAGTAAACCAGGACATAAGGTGTGGAGAATGCAAGAAAGAGGTTTGAGGGGCAGATGTAGCCCTGAGGCTACATTGTTGTTCTGCTTTAGAGGACATTCAACTTGCAAGTTTCACTCAGAATTTTGAAATGGGGATGGGGATGGTCTGAAAGATATGAAAGATAGAGATGATGTAGGGATCAATAGGGACTATAAGTTAGGTCAAAGAAAGGGATTTAAAGAGAGGTAAAAGATCATTTACAAAACAGCAAAATCCAAGGGTTTTCCACCCCTCTGTCTCTTCTATCTAAACAAATCCTGGCAGAAGAATCAGCAGAGAAATATCCCCTAAGCATGGTGATGCTATCAGAGAATTTACCACAGAAAGTAAAGCTCTCTGCTTTGTTCACTTACAATTGCAACAGTATTTGAGATTCTATGAATCTCAAATATTCATTGAAACTCCATAATGCCAGTTTCGCCAAATCTTCTTTAAATCAAATTGAAAATTTTCACCAGCCATATTGTATACCAAACAATTTTCAATTTCTTCTTAGTATCCTATTTTATAGAAGTAGAATGAACTATTTTATTGCTAAGATTACCTTGGTAGATTACCTTAGTGGAATGAACTGTTTTATTGCTCCTAGTCTGAATCCTATTCAATCCTAGTCCTGAGTCCTATTGAAAATGTTATAGAACTTTTCTTCCATCTGTTTTCAATGAGTAACATCACAATGAATTGGCCCAAGTTGAGTTTTGAGTCTTGCTTAACACAGGTTACCAAAACTAACTTCTTCCACTAATTTCAGAGGTTTTCTCTACCCTAACTGTGGTTTATTAAGTTTGGTTCTTTTTTATTAAATTGGACAAATGTTCATTTCACAACTCCGATAAAAATAAAATGAGCATCCATCCAATATAGAATAGACCCAAACAATGTTACTGTTGGATATTCCAAGGCTTATATATTTTCTTCAACTTAAACTCAAGAAACCTTTTAGTAGGTGAAAAGCAAAAATTACCTGGTGTAATTTATAGGTGATATTAAACTGATAGAACATTCTTTCTATTATATATTTCTAATATATTTTTCAACAATACTGGGAATTATCCAAGAATTAGTCCATACTTGTAGAAGTGACTGTTCAAATTTTCATACTTTTCATAGTTGTTAATCTGCATCAGTAGAAATATCTGGAATATTAACACAAAGTGTTATTATTTTAGTGCGGTAATGCCAAACCAAACATACCTTATGAAACCAGTGTGAGGCCAGGCAGCATATATTGGAGTTAAAGGCACCAAAATAATATTCAATAAAACACTTTGACTATAATCAAATATACTGAGGCAGTTGGAAAAAGAAACCCATTAAGTTTTTCTTAGCAGTTCCCAATAGACTGTCTTGGAAAAGTATTATTGAAAACCTCCCCTAAATCAGATTCAAGATATTATAGCAGCTTCTATGAAGGACTGTCAGGAATTCCATTATAAATCTATATTTTTCATGTTTATAAGGTAGCCACTCTTTTTTTCCCCAGATAGTGACTTGGTATAAGAAGTCTTGGTTTGAGGCAATTTTATTTTTTATTATTCAAGGAATTTATACGTAAGAACATTTTGGATTACTTAAAAATTAAACTGAATGCCGTTGTTTATTGCAGTAAGCTTTTTTAAAAAAAACTTATTTTCTTATATTTTAACATGTTCAAAGCTGCATATTTATTACACAACTAATTCCTTACCAATAAGTATTAAAGCAGAAATACATTATATATAAAGCACATATATACTCTACTGTACATCTTAAATGTATTACAATATTAAGATATTAACTTTTGATTAATTATAAGTTATTACTTAGACAATTAATAATGTTATGCTTGGATACAGAGTGTGTCATTTCTTCATCTGCAGAATTAAGGTTTCTAATATATGTTCAGGACAGCAACAAAGTTCATTTCAAATGGATAAAATTATAATTTCTAAGTTTATTTGTTTTTACTGTAAGTGAAAAATTTAAATACATGTTGAAAATGGAGAAAAATGTGTTTCATTATGTAATTGATATGATTGATCCCTTGCACAAGGATGTAGAAGTTTCATGAATATTTACATATTAACCATGATAAATATCTATGGAAAGGGAAGGAATTTTATTCTAGCAACTGTAAAGCATGAAAGAGACTAGCCTAATTTGTTATTTTCCCACCCAACATAGTTTCAGTTTTTTGCTTGTAGCTAAGACAGGTTGATGTATTGCTTTAAGAACTCAGAAATTCTCTCCTTCCACAAACTCTATTGGATTCTGTGTTAGTTGCTCCAACAGCAAAATCATAGCCATATGGATGCTGAATTGACTTGAATACTCTTAAGCTTCTAATATCTATGAAGCTTGGGGAAAGTCAATTAAAAGTCAGGGTTTCGGATGATGGTCTCTTTGGTTGTTTTGTTACTTCAGCTACATTTTCCCGTTGACATGGCCTGCTGTATAAACAGGAACCTTCCTCTAAGTGTTGCTTGCTTCTAGATCCCATAACATTTATACATTCCTAAGATTCATTAATTCAATAATGGTCTAAGGATAATATCTATTGAAATCTAAAAGAATCATTGAAAATAAAGTTTTTCCCATAATAATATTTCTTTCAAAGTTCATACTATTTCACTGTTGTTTCCACAGTGAATTAGTATGAACTAATAAGTACATATCAATGCAACACATATTTAAGCCCCAGATCAAGGTTACCTGTTTAATAATAACAATATAAGAGGAGAAGGAAGGAGAACGTGAAGTCAGAACCACATGGATCTTGGCACACTTTTGATGTCAAGCCAGCATTTAAGCTCATGGGATCATCTGGCAGTCAGGTATCATTAGTCGACACCATCTCCCTCTTTTCATCTCCACCATCTGTTTCAATCAATTCCATTTGTGTAAATTAACTCTCAGCATGCCACCATTCTCACTCTTGTCTTGATTCTTCTTCTTGTGTCCTACAGTTTTTCTCCTAGGCCAGATACATTGACTTATATTTAAGATGTTTCCTGAAATCTTTAATGAATTTGTTTTGCCCCTTAGGTATCAGTCTCATTGCAGAAGCAAGCCCAGTATGACTGGCTGGTACTATAAAGCAGCAGCAAAGACTTCATTGCTTCTTTATTTTGTGAGTCCATATCAGTCTTTTTCCAGCCTGTGGCTGTGTGGTGCCTCTTACATTTCCTTCCTTTTATTGTTTATGGTTCATTCTTAAAATGTATGTAGTGTCCTCTTCCACTCCAGACTGATCATTTTCAAAAGTAGACTTAGGAGTGGAGATACAGCAAGGCACAGGAAAGGCTAGGCTGAAGGGCTTTCCAAGCACCCAGACATCGCAAAGCCCCCACTTTCTCCAGAAGATCACAAGGCTTTGTACTGAGTGTTTGAACTGTATTGCCATTGTAGGAAGCCTGTCCAGTTCTTGGGCAGCTGACTGCAAGAAACTGACAGAGTCCCTACTCAGTCTTAAATTTGAGAGGTGGCTTTCTCATAGAAATTTCCCATAGAAATTCCCCCCCCCCCCACCTTCTAATAGAATTTATTCTCATTCATCCTGGTGTCATAACCTTCCACCAGCAAGGAAACTCCCTGGGTCAGTTTTCCTCTCTGCTGGGCTCAGTAAGAAAAAAGAATTTCCCACACTGTGATTTTTTTTTTTAGTGCATAGGTCTCCCCTTCTTCAGTCTCCCCTTTTCTGGCTCTCCAGACTTTGAATCCTCTCTGTGGCCATCTGCTGTCCGACTCCACATAGTCCACATTGGTTGAGCTGTTAATCAGCCTGGCATTCTTTGCATAAAGTATTGGGTCTTTCCTCCTTTACTGCTTCCTCACAATTGTGTGTGTGTGTGGCCATAAACACATAGAATGATTACATATAAATGGGGACAGTAGGACAGGGATGGTGAGCACGCTGGTGTGCTTATGCACACCCCCTTAGGGACCTCTTAAGAAACATGAAAGGTCCACAGTAGACAGTTTAAGGTAAAAGGTATGGGGATTAGCAAGACTAACAACAGGATCAGATAGAGTGTTCCAGACATTTACTACTCTATTGCAGAAGTCATATTTCCTACAATCAAGATTAGAGCGAATTACATTAAGTTTGAATTTATTGATAGCCCTTGTGTTATTACGGTTGAAATTAAAGTACTCATTTACAGGTAGGACTTTTTGGTAAATAATCTTATGAACTAAGCATAGGTCGAAACGTAGATAGCGTAGTTTGAGGCTATCCAGACCTAAAATTTCAAGCCTGGTGGTATAGGGAATTTTATTTCGAGCAGAGGATTTGAGTACTCTTCTAGTAAAATATCTCTGGATCCTCTCTAATGTATTGATGTCTGAAATACAGTGAGGGTTCCAGGCAGGTGAGCAGTATTCAAGTATAGGTCTGGCAAAGGTTTTATATGCTCTAGTTTGAAGTGTTACCA
The DNA here is from genome assembly GCA_012654045.1 of Ptyas mucosa. NCBI lineage: Eukaryota > Metazoa > Chordata > Lepidosauria > Squamata > Colubridae > Ptyas > Ptyas mucosa. The sequence continues at coordinate 51,165,523 of WNWU01000006.1, read as the reverse complement.
GAGAGAAAACGTCACAAAATAAGATTGACAACTCTTAATGCCTTTTTTGCAATGATGTTACAGTGAGCTCTGGGACTTAAGATCTTTTGAAATGAGTACTCCTAGATCCTTGACAGATTGTGGGTCAACTTTTGGATCGTTTCCAGCCAGCAAATATTTGATGTTCTTATTTCTATTGCCAATGTGCAGAACTGAGCATTTGTTAGAAGAGATTTGGAGTTGCCAATTGTTTGACCATTCAGATATATAGTCTAGGTCATTTTGAAGGGTAGTAGAGTTGTCTGTGGTGTTGAATAGTTTAACATCATCGGCAAAGAGGACAGAGCTGCTTGTAATTTGATCACAAAGGTTGTTGATACAAAGCAGAAAGAGTGTTGGACCTAGAACGCTGCCTTGGGGAACACCGCTGTTAACAGGTGCAAGATTTGATAGGGCACTGCCTATTTTGACCCCTTGTTGCCTGTTTGACAGGAACACAGCTATCTAATTATGTAGGGGTCCAGAAATGCCATAAGATTTTAGTTTCGGAAGTAGTTTATCGTGCACTACTGAATAAAAGGCTTTACAGAAGTCTATGTAAATTGTGTCATATATGTCAGTGGATGGAAGGTTGACTGCCTGTTGGCTTCAAAAATCATTCCTTTCCTCTCCCCCCCCCACTACTCCCAAACTTGTTTCTCAGCTGTCTCTCAGCCCCTTCCTCAGAATTAGCCCCCTTCCCTTTCTATTTCTGCTGCCACTACTTTGATTTTAGGGGGCAGAACTAGTGAAGCTAGCAGGAAGAAATTATTTGCCTCTTTCCAAAATCTGTTCCTCCACCATCTCTAAGGATACTATTTCCTACAATCCTACACTTTAGCTATACAGCTTATTATCTTTAACTTTTCTTGCAGTGCATCAACTTTCCTGCAAACTTCAAGGTTGCACACCAGGGACTATTTATTTATTTATCATATTGCACATTCACATTACATTTCAATAAAAATGCAAGAGATAAAAATACAGAATAGGAAATATAAAATTTAAAAATGTCATAAACGTATGTCTAGATTATAGATATACAATCTTCATTTGTCACAGTCAGGAAATCTCCATTATAGGCCCCTATTTTTTTTTTTATTGAAAAAGTTTTAAAAGTTTTACATACATTTTCTCCCCCCTCCCCAACCACCCCCCCGACTTCCCAGAGCAGATACAAAATATAAAATACAGCTTAAATCCCCTAAATTCAACTCCATCTCTCACTTATCATAATCATTAAACAAATAGATAAAAGGAAAGCAAGTCTTCTTTCTTCTTATTCCATCTAATTCAACAAAATTAGTATCCATTTATAATTACAGCAGTTAATAAAACAATTAAGTATTACCTAATCAAACCTATCATTACTCAATTTAGCTAATAGATACTTAACAGATTATTAGATCTATACAGTTTAACAAGATATTTTATAACTTCTTTCATTTAAAACAAAAAAAAACCCCTCATTCAAAAACCCCAAATTTAAAATAAAACACTATATAAACTCTTCCGTCCTCCACTTTTAAACCATCAAGGTCCAGTTATAATTAAAACACTTAATAAAAAAAATTTTTTTCTAACTAACTAAGGGGATCTGTGCATCTATTTATCTATGTGAATTCAGTTCAATATTGCCCATATCGCATGGGGCTGGTCAAATCCAGAAGGTTTTTCCAAGATGCAAGACATACTTTAACATTGGGGGGGGGGATGTTTTCTATCCAATGTTGTTTCCACACATTGTGTATGTTAAAACCATCTTTGACAAGTATTTTAGCAGTAGAAATAGCTGAGTGTCTAGATCTTAATCTGTTTTGCTTTAGCAGGCTACATCATTCAATATTGGCAACTGGGAGTTATCAATAGTCTTCAAGTATTATTTTGGGAGAGCATTTTTTTTGTCTTACTTCTGGGGGCAGTATATGACTCAAAAAGGCTGCCAATATGTGGAAGACTACTTTCACATATAGTAGTATTGATGCACATTGACTTATCCAATTGTGTATCAATCCTATTTGTGTGTGGACTTTTAAGCCATCCTGAGGCACAATACTCTGTTGCTGAATAAACCAAATTGAGTACAGATATTCACAGTGAAAAATTACCCAACTTATGCTTGTTGGCAGAACTTTCTCTGTGCCTATGGGAAGGGATAGCAGTGTTCCTAAATTACTAAACAATGGATGACCACAAGGTATATAGCCAATATTCCTCATACGAAGTTTGACTATGCAGATGATTAGGCTTTAGCCACCCAGCATAAATCCTTTGAGATAACTGAGGATGTCCTCACTTCCAACTTACTAGATAATACTAAATAGTTATTTTCATAAATAGAGGCTAATCTAACAAAAATTAAAGTAACATGCTTCCATCTTTGTAATAGATTAGCGGGAAGAGAGTTTAATGTACAATTCAAGGGAAACCGGATGAATCACAATAAATATCCTAAATATCTTGGGGTTACCCTGGACAGGACACTTTCCTATAAAGACAAAGACTGCTGACAAACTGAGAAGTAGAAATAACATCCTACATAAATTGTATGGTAATAGCTGTGGTTTGGCAACACCAGGGACTAGTGATTATTTTCTCTTTAAAAATAAAACTAGAGAGAGCATACATCTTTTTCCTGCCTACCCATTATAATCATGATTTGAAATGAATTACTGTGCAGTTACTCTGGAGAAAACAAAGTCAGGAAACAGAACAGAATAGTAAGTAAAGTATATTGTTTTAAAAATTACTTTAACACATATTAATGCTATTTCATGTTTCTAAAGCTATTTTCTTAAACTTTCTTTCCCTTTCTTGCTATAGTACAAGGATGGGTAGTTACCCTGTTTTCCCCAAAATAAGACATCCCATGATAATAAGCCCAATCAGGTTTTTGAGCGCATGGCAATAAGGTTCAAAAAAATATAAGACAGGGTCTTATTTTCGGGGAAACATGGTAGTTGAGATATTTTCAACTGTAGCTTTCAGACACCCTAGCTAAACTAAAAAATATACCATAATCCAAAATGTCTAGAGGGCACAGAGTTCCTATGTCTGATTTTGCACAACATTATTACAATATAAAAAGTGAAATGTTTTGAACTATCTTTTAAAAATATAGTCTTGCCTCAGGTAACAGGATTTTCTCTATATATTTACATATTAAGTTATATTTCCATAGTTGTTAGAAAGCCCCAGATATACCCCAGATGCATATTCTATGACTCATCTTGTACTTGAAAATCATTTTTGCTTGAATATATTCCCTAGAAAAGTTATTGAATATTTGAATTTTAGAAGGCTGGAGTCAGGCCATATTTCAGTGATAACATTTGCTGTGTAAGAAGTTCACACAAGATTATTCCTTTTTTGCCACAAAAGTATTGCAGACAATGTTTAGGTTGTTAATTATTATGGACAGTAGATATCTGAATGTCTGTGGAGATTCTCAGTCATCCAGGTCATGGTTATCCCAAAGCTGAAGAAACTTCTTGGATGAGAAGCAAAAGGTCTTCAAAGAAAAACAACAAAATCCAGTTGCCTCTTGAAAAAGAGATAGATATCTGAACCTGAATCTGTTGGTTTACCTTCCTGAGTTGAGTCCTTTCCAGACATTCCTTATTCTACCATTCTTGCTGCTTATATCTTACATTCTTAATTAGCATTCCATGATTTAGGCTCTTGATGTTTTCCTGGAAAGAAGAGAAGTAGAAATGAGAAAGAATAATTCTGGAAAGCATTTTCTTATTGGATGCCAATAGTTTTATTGTGCTGACATGATTTGTGCTGACATGCATTACATGGTTCTGTCATATACACTTGGTTTTATAGGTACCTTAGTTATATTCCTGCTATTAACAAAACTATCTTGGAATTATTTTCAGAGTATAATTTGGTGTCAGGGAGTATATACTGAATTTCTTTCAGAGCAAACTAGGGTGAACATCTGTAAAAAGATAAAATTCTAAACTGAATTCTTCTGAAGGCTTCTGAGCACTTTCAGAGGGATTCAGCAGTAGGCTATATGTCTGCAAAAATGAATACATTCCTCTCCAAGCAGTTTATCTATTGAAAATACCAAGGAAAGGAGAGGGGAGAGGGAAAGTTGCTTTGAGCCTGACATAACTCTAGCTCCAAAAACTTTTACTAAGGCTCTTCAGTGCTGAAGCTCAGATAAAGAACCAATGTTCATTTGTAAAGGAACTGCAATATTTACAAGTGAGTTCTTTTTACCAACAAGATAATGGCTATAATAATTTATGTTGGCTGAAGAAGTTTTGTTGGATATTTTATGTATCCATGACATTAAACAGTAACCCAAAGAGCTCAATTTGAGTGGATATTGAAGAAATTATATTAAAAAATCTCATTTGCTAGAATAGAGCAACTCTTTATAAAGGCAGTTTAGCATTCCTGATTAGACTCAGTCTAACTTTGTTCATCCAGGTTATAATACCAGAATTATTATTAATGAATGTATAGCTTTTTTATGCCCATGGGAAATAATATGTCCTTTATAAAAGATTTAAATCTGAGCTTTACTGACATTTGATGTGACTTGAATTCAGAAAAGATTCAGCTGGAAGTGGTACGGGGAATTTGAATCTAGTTATTTGTTGAAGGTTCAGAATATAATCACTTCCAAACTTGAAAGGGTTATTATTGTTTCAACATTAGTGACTGATTTAAGCCACAAAAATATGCTGTATATCTCTCTATCTCTCATCTATCTCTCTATCTCTATCTATCTATCTATCTATCTATCTATCTATCTATCTATCTATCTATCTATCTATCATCTATCTAGCTATCATCTGTCTGTCTGTCTACATAATTGTATGCTGCCACAATCAAAAATTACTCCCAGTGGCTCACATAAAAATACAATATAAAACAAGTCTCATATTAAAATTCAAAATGCAACACTGAGACAAATAAAGAAAGAGAATAAAAGATGGCAACAGGAAGACTCTCTGAAAAAGTTCAGTCTTTAGAAGCTTATGGAAAATCAACAGAGGGAGCCAGACTGATCTTCACCAGGAAGCTATTCCATAATATTGGTGCTGCAACAGAAAAGCAGGAATTCCTTTCTTTAGTTCCCATAACCCCTAAAGTGTGGGTCTTGCAGGGGTTTCTAGCCAGCTTCTTCCAGTTATATCTAGTCGGACAGGCCAAAGTTTGATGGAATAGGTGGTACTAAATCTAATCAAATGCCAAGCCATGAAGGGTTTCATAGTTAAATTAGCCTCTTAAATTGTACGCAGAAACTAGTTTTGCAGGACCCACAAAACTGATGTTGTGTGCTCCCAAAGTTGGAAGCTCAAAAATATGCTGGCTGCTTCATTTTTCAAATGGCACTTTTCAAATATTCTGTAAGGGCTTAGTCTTACATCTTCACCAGGTCTAATCTAAAAGGGTGGCAAACAGGGAATGAATTATTGTTCCCATATCCTCCTGTCCAAGGTAGGGATGTAATTGACACACCACTACATTTGGGCATAACCCCCTCTGGCCATGGTTTTCAGCAGCTATGAGTCTAGAAGGACCTCCAAATCATGAATCTGAAGCAAGGTTTAAATCTCTCCTTGTTGATTTTTGAGACTGTTTCCAATATATGTTTTAAATGGGGTAACTTTGATCCCAGAAAAGATACACAACTAAAAATCCAAGCACCTTTGGGAAACCAGGATTGGTTGCAAATCTCATGAGGTCCATTTGATTCCCTAAATTGACTCTTGTGGAATGGGTCCAACTGCTTCTTTAGGTTTGCTTAACTGGATTTCAGATGATCAAGGCATTCCCAGAGATATTAACAGACATCTTTAGAGACCAATTAAGCAGTAATATTTTACAGGAATATTAACAAAGCCAGGTATTTTAGCCACAAGGAAAACAATCTAAAGCCATATTTGGACAGTTCCTTAATTAGGCCAGTTCACATAGCAATAGCATTCAAGTTGTTAAATTCTTTAAAATTCTTTATCAGGCAAGTTGGTAAACAAAACCAAGAAAGAGAGCAGACGGGGAAAAAAGTCACGTTGAACTTTTGAAGCTATATATTCTGTGCTTAGTCAAAATGTTCAAATGTTGTGTGAGAATGTACCTTTAGAAAGTGAAATCACAATTTCGGTGGTACAATATTTCTTCCTCCAATACAGGACTGAAGAACTAGATCTGTATTCTTTAAATTATATTTGCATTGCATACACGTATCCAAACAAACAAAACACAGATAATTGTGCTGGCTGTAACAAAAATTCCCAGTGCAGACACAAGACATTTAGGTGATGTTTTGTAATAGTGGGTCAGCATCTTTTAAGGTCCAGCATTCTGGACCTTAGAGATTCATGAGATTGTTTAGGAAGAAGTTGTGTAGATTCAGTCTCTCAAAAGATTAGTAAATTAATTTAAATCTTTTAGCAGTTAGTAAAGGTTTGGACCAGAAGAAATATAGAAGAATATATTGCACAGCTGTGATTTTGTCTTCATATATACTTCAGGAATGTTTCATATCACTTTTCCCTTAAAGTTGATAACCTGCATACATCTTTATTTAGGGAAGGAGGAAGCCGGGGGGGGGGGAGAGAGATGTGTGTGTGTGTGTATCCTATGTAATCTGATTATTACAAATACTTCATAAAACAGGCAGAAGTATTATAAATGAAAGTTTCAAGCATACCTGAAAGATAAGATGGAGCCAAAGTTGTATGTTGCCAATCTATCCAGAACATAGCAATGTTTTTTCTTTTTTCTTTTTAATTAATGAAAATTAATTGAAGGTAATGAGAATATTGACCCAAGAGCATAATGTTTGACCAGTAGGTATTATGTGAAACGTAAGAGTACCCAGCAGCCCTCAAAGCCTCTGATAGTTCAAGTTTCTTCAGATATGCTCTGAAACTGATGAAAAATGAATGTCTGCTACCCATCAAAGTAAAAGCAGCTTTTTGAAGAGCAGAAAAAGCAAATGAGATTAGATCACTGATCTGTATACGACATATTCTTTTTAAAGTCTTCTCTTGTGCTGATATTGACTCTCCATTTTAGGATAAATGCTCTATAATAATATTAGCTTCAATTTTAATTTGTGCTTGTCTACAATTACATTGTTTATCAGATAATAAAATTGGAAAATTGTAGTTATCAAATATTCTTTCAAGGTACACAGTACTGGGCTAAATAAAAGTTACATAGTAATTATTATAGATATTTATAATTTGAGAGATAAGATAAATTACACCACTATCACATAAATATTTAGATGGGGATTAAGAGAACTACTTCCAGTGTAAAATCTTTAAGCATCACACCATTTTCATACATTAAACTGACTGCCTTTAGTGTCATTTTTTTCCCTGAATTTTTACGCAGTTCTTTGGATCGAGCCTATAGTCCTTTGATTATTGGGTCAAATACCGGCAATTTTAACTAAATTATCTTAATTTCAGGCAGATCCCAATTAAATTTATGGCATGAGCATAAAATCCATTAAGATTACTGGCCCTGACATTCAAGCTATTGAATAGAAAAACATTAATTTTCACTGACGAGTGGGATTTGAGTTAGTCATAACTAATATTTCATAGTATTTTATTGGCTCTGAGTAATGCCAACAGTCAAAATCCATTTCTTGTTTCTGGTGAATTTTGAGAAGAGTTTCTGATGGTGGGTGTTCAGAAAATGTCTGTTTAGGACTTTCTTCTATATGTCAACTGTGAAGCAGTAAGGAATTCCAGTTATAACCACTGCCCCTTGAACAATTATTACCTTGATTCCAATTTCTTTCTAATATCTCCATGTTGAATACAGAAAGATGAAAAGGCAGATAACCTTTGTCACCTAGTGCCAAATTCAACAGCCAATGCCATAAGACACTTGGCTACATTATACATTGTGATTTAGGAATGAAACAGAATAGTCTTAATTTTTTTCCAGGATGTGCAATCTTATTCTGTTCTATTAGGGAAGGGTTTTTTCCCCAATTTTTATAAAATTGCTATTTTCCGCTTTTGATTCAATCTCATTTGGCCTCAGTAAAAAGTAAATTGGTTCCTGAATATTAGTAACAGACGTTAGGATTTTTTTTTTACATTTTAATATTTGCTTTTAACTGAAATAATCTCACAGTGTATAAAGGAATGTGGGAATAGCAAATCATGTCAAGAATATTTTCTCATTCAGTGTGGTACTTTCTATCTTTGTAGTTCTCCAGAAATACAATAAACAGGTAGTTCTTGAGTTACAACAGTTCCTTTTAGTGACCATTCAAAGTTACAATGGCACTGAAAAAAGTGGTTATGACCGTTTTTCACAATTACAACCTTTGCAGCACCCCCATGGTCATGTGATTAAAATTCAAATGCTTGACAACTGGTTCATACTTATGACCATTGCAGCATCCTGGGGCCATGCGATCACCTTTTGCAACCTTCCAACAAGCAAAGTCAATGGGGAAGCCATATTCAGTTAACAACCAGGTGACTAATTTATCAACTGCAGTGATTCACTTAACAATTCACTTAACAACTGTGGCAAGAAATGTTGTAAAATGGAATAAAACTCCTTAACAAGTGTCTCCCTTAACAACAGAAATTTTGGGCTCAATTGTGGCCATAAGTCAAGGCCTATCTGTACATATGTTCCAATAAAATGGAATCTATCTAGCTCAGGGTTGAACTGTGGAGTCATTGGTGGTCTCTGAGCTTGGTTGTATGCTTGCAGAGAGTAACTGATTCTGAATGTAGAAATATGAGGTTAGTGAATCAGTACTGAACACCTTGATAATCTCTCTGAAGCTCTTCTAAAATGTCATGCTTCACATCACTATATAACATCCCACTCTGAAGTATTGAGTGGGTGATACAGTTCCTTGTTCATTTCATCATTCTACTTAGGAGGCACAATCAATCTTTGAACAGGGTACTTAGGCATCAGTGCTTAGATCTTCTTAGATCCAATCTTTATAGTTCACTTGCTTTAATCACTTTCTTGCTTCTTTCAGATATAAAACTAAGATGCCACTAAAAATTAGCTCAGGAACCAAGAATGATAGTTTGAACCAAACTGAGCCATAGCCAGATCATTTAGAGAATCTGTGATGCATTCTTAGAAGTTAACTTTACAAGATAGTATAAAAAGTCAGCTGTCACAGCAAATCTAATTTTAAAATATTAAATATGATATGACAGTAGGCTATTAGGATAAAAGGTACTGCAAATATATCATTTGTTCTGAAGTATTTTGGCAATGACTGTTTCAGATAGCCATTGATTAATAAAATCATGACTGAAGTAATTTGAGGTGACTGCTTCCATTACAGCAATTGTACCATCAAAATTCAACATTTTTGAAGCAGTTGGTTAAAAGATCAGCTAATCATTCTAACAATGCATTTTGTATCCTTTAAAAATCATAGCTTTTATTGGAATATAATGGCCTATTTTGGGATATTCACAGCTTGTAATATAACAGATGCTTTCTCACATACATCTTAAAGTAGGCTTTTGTCACAGTATCTTCATATTTCCTTATTTAACTTCAGTTTACCCATAATCCTTGCCCCTGCTCATAGGGCTGGAAGAACCCTTTGAGGTCTTCTAGTCTAACACTTTGCTCTAGCAGAAGTCCTTATTCCATCTTGGACAAATGGCTGTCCAATCTTTTCTTGAAAACCTCCAGTAATGGAGCATCCACTCCTCTAGGAGCCAAGCTGTGCCACTGATGAGTTGTTTTCACTGTCAAGAAATTTCTCCTTAGTTCCAGATTCTTATCTCTCTTTAATGAGCTTTCATCCATTGCTTCTTGTCCTGCCCACAGCTGCTTTGGATCAATCCCTCCCCCACTGCCTTCTCTGTGAGGGCCCCTCATACTAGAAGACTGCTATCATGTCACCCCCAATCCTTCTCTTTGTTAGGCTAAACATACTTAGTTCCATTAACCATTCATTGTACAGCTTAATCTACTTATTTTTCACTAGATTTTGATATATCATTTGTTGCTCTAAGATACATCTGAATTATTAGAGTCACTGTATGCTTTGATTACCCCATAGTCCTTATTTCTCACAGCCATTTTTGTGTAAAATACCAGAAGCATGTTCTTTTTTTGCATTAAACAAGAGGTCAAAGAAACAACATAAACACATCTTGTCTCCATTGTAAATTAGCAGTGGCTTTTTACACTGACATTATAAAACGCATCAATTAATTAACAATATGAAGATGAATATGGATGCAGCAAGTATTCATATCTATTCTAACTCTGCATTTCTTCATTCATCTGAAGATTTAAAAACTTCATCTACAGATAAAAAATATTAAAGGCATTTCTTTGAATATATTTATTCATCAGTTAAGTGACAATATTTTAAGATACACCCCTAAAATACCATCTTTTTTTAAATACTAGGGCTGGGTGTATCAAAGCTGCTGTGCCCTCCTGGTGAATTGAGCTGGGGTTGATCCACCTTGGTCAGTCAACCATTCTCAGAGATATGCATAGAAATCCGTTCATACTCCTGCACCATTCAAAGGGTGTTCATCCCAAGGTGTGGGAACTGCTGAAAGGACTGTGTTACAGACTGGAGATAGATGATGTCATATCCCTCCCCCTCTGTTGAAAGAGGGTTGTTCAAAGAGGCCATCTATGTCAAAATTGAACAGTCCTCTCTCAATAGAGGGGAAGGGATATAGAATAGAATAGAATAGAATAGAATAGAATAGAATAGAATAGAATAGAATAGAATAGAATAGAATAGAATAGAATAGAATAGAATAGAATAGAATAGAATAACAGAGTTGGAAGGGACCTTGGAGATCTTCTAGTCCAACCCACTGCTTAGGCAGGAAACACTATATTAATTCAGACAAATGGTTATCCAATATCTTCTTAAAAACTTAATATGTCATCATCTATCTCCAATCTACAACACAGTCCTTTCAGCAGTTCCAAGAAGATTCCACACTCGTTTGCACTACTCAGGGGACCCTGAGGACACTGACAAACCTCCAAGTGGCCTCAATGACTCTCTAAAATAATGGAAATGACCAGCTGTCTGCAAGGAATATAAATCCTTCCACTACACACCATCCAGTCAGAGTTGAAGAAGGTTTTTGGATGGGAAGCGAAACATCTTCAAAAAAAAAAAAAAAACCCAAGGAAGTCCAGTTGCCTCTTGAAAAAAGCTCCTTTGGGACATGATCTTAAATGTTTAATTGCTATTTTGTTTGGTTATATTATCCTTTTCTGTTTGATCATGTAAAGTAAGTAGAAATCTGGATATTATATATCCATTCCAGTTTTATTTTATTCTATTAGGAACACTATATGGCATAATAATACAATTTGCACCATTAGAATCATACAACTATGACAGTATAATGACTTTTAACAAATGCCTGCAGCTGACCTACTCATAACTTTGCCCACCAGGTTTCCAGGTGCTGCACCAACCGAGGGCCCAGGGAAGGGGAGGCAGAGTGGCAGTTGTTATAAGGGAAGCCCTTAGTCCATGGGAGGTCACTGTTCTGCAGATAGATGGATGCGAAACCCTCCTCATGAGATGGGGTCCACAGGGTCAGTTGGGCCTGCTGATCACGTACCTATCTCCCAGTTGCGTGGCAGCAGCCCTGCCTGGCCTCCTCGACGCCCTGTCGGGGTTGGTGGTGGAGCTCCCCAGACTTATGGTGCTGGGGGACTTCAACCTGCCTTCCCTGGGTGGGGGGGGGGGGGGGGGGGGGGCTTGGGAGTTCATGGCATCCATGGCGGCCATGGACCTGACTCAGATTATTCAGGGACCGACTCATGAGGGAGGGCACACACCTGATCTTGTTTTTATTTTGGAGCAGTGGCGTGTAATGCTCGGTAGGAGGGGTATTTGTCGTTTCCCCCCTGTCATGGAGCGACCATCATCTCCTCTGGTTGGACTTCCAGAATGCTACCCCACCCTGCTGGGATGCGGAACCGACCATCTGGTTCCGCCCCAGGCATCTGATGGACCCGGAGAGGTTCCAGATGGAGCTTGGGATGGTTCTTCTCTCTCTTTCCCATGGCCCGGTCGAGGCCCTAGTGGAGGCCTAGGATAGGGTGGCTGCTAGGGCTCTCAATCGTGTCATGCCTTTGAGGCCTCTGACCTGCTGTAGACCCCGGCTTGCCCCTTAGTATACTGAGGAGCTCCAGGGGATGAAGCACAGGAGAAGAGGCCTAGAGAGCTGTTGGAGGACTAGTTCCAAATCTGACCGAGCCCAGCTAAGATCATTCACACGGTCTTACCTGGAGGGGATGGCATCGGCGAAGCATACATATTTCTCCGCCCTCATTGCGTCCGCAGATAATTGCCCAGCTGCCCTGTTTAGGGTATCTTGCTCCCTCCTGTATCAGAGGGCGGGGGAGGACCCTTTGCGGGGGCAAGCCAAGGAGTTTAGTCAACATCTGCAGGACAAGATCGCTCAGATTCGGGATGCCTTGGACTCTGACTGGGCAGGGTCGGATGGTGGGGAGGGGGCAGGTCTTGTTATCTGGGAAGAGTTTGACCTTGTTACCCCAGAGGAAGTGGACAGGACCATGAGAAAGCTGACTGTGACCACTTGCATACTGGGCCCGTGTCCCTCCAGGCTGGTTTATGCAGCTTGGGAGGTGACACGCAATTGGATCCAGGCAGTGATAATGGCATTCTTGGATGGAGGGAGTTTTCCCGCCACCTTGAAGGAGGCGGTGGTTAGGCCCCTCCTTAAGAAACCTGCCTGGGATCCAACCATTCTGGGCAACTTTCGTCGCTTTTTGGCAAAGATTGTTGAGAGCGTGATGGCACGTCAGTTTCCGGTGGCCCTGGATGAAGCAGATTACCTAGACCTGTGCCAATCGGGTTACAGGCCTGGTTACAGCACGGAGATGGCATTGGTCACACTGGTGGATGCTCTCTGGAGGACTCAGGACAGGAGTCATTCCTCGGTCCTGGTCCTATTAGATCTCTCAGCAGCTTTTGATACCATCAACCATGGTATCATGCTGTGATGCCTCGAGGGGTTGGAAGTGGGTGGCACCATTTTATGGTGGTTTGCTTCCTACCTCTTGGGTCGTACGCAAGCGGTGTTGGCGGGGGGGCAGAGGTTGGCCATGAGGCCCCTCACTTGTGGGGTGCCTCAGGGGTCGGTCCTCTTGCCCCTTCTGTTCAACATTTACATGAAGCTGCTGGGAGAGATCATCCGTGGTTTTGGGGTGGGATATCATCAGTACGCTGATGATACCCAGCTTTTTATATCCTTCTTGGGCTGAGCGAGAAGTTCCAATGCTGTCTATTAGGGGCGAGGTATTGCCCCCTGTAGACAGGGCGCGCAACTTGGGCATCCTCTTGGATTCATGGCTGAGTTTGGAGGGTCATATCACGGCCGTGACCAGGGGGGCATTTGCCCAGGTTCTCTTGGTGCGCCAGTTGCACCCATACTTGGACCGAGATGCCCTACACACAGTCACTCATGCGCTAGTCACCTCCCAGATTGACTACTGCAATGCTCTCTATCTGGGGCTGCCCATGAAGACCACCCAGAGGTTTCAGCTAGTACAGAATGCGGCCGCGTGGGTTGTTGTGGGAGGGATCCGATACTCCCATATTACACCTCTCCTGCACGACTTGCATTGGCTGCCGGTTGCCCTCCAGGTGAGATTCAAGGTGCTGGTGTTAACCTATAAAGCCCTTCATGGCTTAGGCCCAGGCTATTTGTCAGACCACCTGCAACCAGCATCAACTTCCCATCGCCCGGTGCGCTCTCACAGAGAGGGCCTACTCAGGGTGCTGTCGGCTAGACAATGTCGACTGGCAACCCCCAAGGGTAGAGCTTTCTCTGTGAGCGCCTCCACCCTTTGGAATCAACTTCCCTTGGGGCTCTGGTTGGCCCCTGACCTTTGCACCTTCTGCTGTGAATTGAAAACCTGGCTATTTATGTCCCCCAGCCTGGACTGATGCGGTAGTAAAATTTTAAAATTTTTTAAACTTTTCATATTTTTGTGTATATTTGTTGATTTTAACAGTTGCTTGGTCGATTGTTGTTGTGAACCGCCCTGAGTCGTTGGAGATAGGGCGGCATACAAATTTTATAAATAAATAAATAAAGTAAACTTATGTCCCATAATAAACTTCTGGGTATTAAGACCAGGAACTTGTTCCATTTACAGGATGTGAAGAAATTTCTTCTTTATTGTAAGATAGAAATTATTTACAGATACCTACCCCAGACCTTGTCAAGAGTACTGACTGAACTACAGATGGTAGGAGAAGTTTAGAAAAGCACATCAAAGTTATTATTGCAGCTAAGGCCTATCTGTTCTGATAGAAGAGTACAATCTCATTTGATAACCTATCATATAGAGATCTAAATGCCTCTTTTGGCAAATCAGAAAAATATGAAAGACTGGCCTTTTTTATTTTTCTGGTCCAAGTCCATTCTTCCTCAAGAATGGATTTATCAGAAACACAATATACATAAAATATTTGCTCTTATTTAGTTGAAGCTCCAAAAAAAAAAAGCAAGTGTTGTTTACAACTCTTCAGCAAAGAGCATTTTCTGGATGAGAAAATGTCAGCATCTGCCATTCCTACTTGACTAAGAACATTTATAGCATCAGCTTATCAAGTTCAAGCAAAATACCCCCAGAGGGCATAATGCTTCATGCCCTCAGAGGATCATTGGCATCAACTGCTATAAAGGGTAATTTTGATAGAGGATATTTGCAAAGTAACCACATGGGTTTCACTATGTGCCCTTTAAAAGACTCAGATTCAGGCCTTGATTTGTAGTTTAGTAACTGCAAAAATTAGCTGCTCTTAACATAAAAGAGAAGGACTAAGGGATGTTCTACCTTTTCCTGCCCTGCCAGGCCACATAGCATTTCCTCTCCACCCCCAGTAAAATTGAAGCAGACTCTGCCTCCTCAACAGAAGCTGATGAATGTTCTCTGTAAGTCTCAGTTAAGAGAAATCCAAAGTAAAAACAAAAACAAAAACCTCCTCATCCTGAGTGATGAGCTAATGAAAGCCTAATGGAAGGGCAAGTCCCTTTGTTTCACTAAGCAGCATTAATTTCAACAGACCAAAGCTGAGGCTGATAAGATCGGAAACCAGTCATATGAGTTTATATAAAAATTAATCAAGGGCACTTCAAACATCCTTGTTTTATTTTATTGTCAATGCTGAACCAATATTGCATTTATTCTCAGGCATGCTTTATTTTTAACATATAACTTTCTAAAACCTTTCCATTTGGTTTTATTTAAGACTATAGTGTTATTGGTACCTGAAGTAGCTACCCTCCTTTGTTTTTGCTGTGTTTTTTATATTATTTGGGTTTTTTTTAACTTCTCAGCAACTCATTAGATACAAATGTGATACAGTTTATTACCTGTTTTGTTGATTTGGGGGAAGTATATGATGAGTAATTAGTGGTACATTTTGTACGGATTAAATATTCATGGTTTCTGAATGCCATTAGAGTGATACATGTTAAAAATAAAGCATGCCCGAGAATAAATGGAATATTGGTTCAGCATTGACAATAAAATAAAACAAGGATGTTTGAAGTACCCTTGATTAATTTTTATATACCTACGTATATTAATATTAATCAAGAAAAGTATATGAATAGGTTCAGAGGAAGAGGAGAAAGTTGTAGTTTGATAGTGTTGATGATATCCTCAAAAAATAATAAAGTATATTTTCAGATGGTTACAGCAATATTTAGAGAAAAATAGGTATGGGTAGATAGTTAAGCAATATTATATTATTTGTTTAGCATCTGAATGTGGGAATATGGAAATATGATTTGCATGTTGTGAAGTTTCACATCTAAACTTTGCTACTTAAATTATAGAACATAGGATAACGGGGTTGGAAGAACCTTGGAAGACTTCTAATGCAACCCCAGTTCGAGCAGGAAACTCTACACCATCCCAGACCATCCTGGAGAATCCAGCCCAAAATCTAAGGAACCACTGGCAGTGGTTTCTGTTTCTTTTGACTACCAGTTAATCTGAATTGCTGAGCTCAGAAAGACTAGCTTTAACAAAACAGGATGATAGAGAAAGGACTGTCTGTGTGTGTCCAGAAGTAAATGCAGTGCCCTTCTACCCTTTCCCTTGGGAAAGAGTGGCTAGATCAGGGATATTTCTGGAGTTGGTAAAACTGAATTAAACAAAAGAAGCTTGGGTTTTTCCTCTACTTCTTAACTAAAATTTATCTTTTATTGGCCTTTTACCCTCAATACCCATTTAATGTTGTCAGTTGAAGAAAATAAAAAACAATTTAGGAGTGAAAGACAAACAATATCTGGATCTGACACAGGGATTCATTTCAGCTTCAACAATGTTTCTCAGTGAAATCATGACATTTCTTAACTATATACAAGATTATTGAATGTCCAGCATGAATGTCCTGATTTCAAAATATAAATATTGTATTTATAAATAGAAACATATTTTGAAATAGGAAAAAAAATGTTGACATTATAAAATTCCTTAGTTTTATGCTGCTTCCTTTCTCCCTCCCCAGCTTCCCCCCTTATTTGTTCTAAGGATTGCCAGCTTGATGCTTCAACTCTTTTTAAATTGATGTTACAAAGACTTTATATAGCCTGCATTGCCTTCTGAGAGACAGGGATGTAAAGGGATGTAAAGCACCTTTTTTTTTGTTTATGAATTTAAGTATGCATTGATGTACTTTCTTTGCAGATCTAAACTTACCCTAATGGGATTAATCAAGAGTTCAAAGGAATAACGATCTTAATTAAGAGGGAGCTCTTAACAACAGTTACTACACAAGCCTACACTTTTAACTGTTTTAATGCTCTAGTTATTTGTGAATTAGTTCATAATTTTTGTTTTTAAACCACCAATTTCTTTGCTCCATCTGTTTACTTTGCTGAGATCACCCCCAAATTTCTTGTTGAACAATTCTGTACTCTGGGGAATTTTCAAATAATAACATATAAAGTTTACTATAATAATGATACTTTAAAAAATGTTGATAATAATAGTGTTCATTTCAATTCTAGTTGTTTTTATTAACTGACAAGAAACAGCAATATTTGTTATGTAGGTTAAATGAATAAATAATTTTCCTAACTATAATTCAAAATATAAATGATAAAAAGCTACACTTATCAACAAGATGCAATATTAAAATGAATATAAAACAATGAAGCGGTATAATACCTCCGAAGATGAAAAGTGGCCAGGCCAATGCCAGGAAGATCATTGCTGCTGTTTTTAATAAGAGAAAAGTTTTTTGCTTCATAAGAGTGTGTATAGCAAGATTTGGAATGTTAGAAGTATAAACTAAAGAAAATGTGAAATTGCCAAAGTGGAAATTAAGCAAACAAATTGCATATCTTAGAAACAAGCAAGCTTAAATGGGCCAGAATAGGATGAGTTGATTACATGAAACTATACAGAGGAATGGATTGGCACTGATGCATAGTTCAATGAAGTGAAAGGTTTGTTTTTTTCAGCTGAATAATAGATAAAAATGGATGTAGTTTAAAATGTTTGATAATGAGTTTAAATACTAATCACTGTTCTAACTATGTGTATTATGTTCAAAAGGACATTTGAATATAATTTAAATCTAGATGCATTACAGTAGTTATTTTAAGTAAGACGGCTTGAAAAATATTCCAAAGCCTTGGGGTTGTTTGTAAAATGATCGTTTATATAGGAATGTATTGCTAAAATGAAAAAAGCTAACATGGCACAGGTGCTTATTTTGCACATTGTAATTATGCACCTGCTCAGGATGTTTCCAATTATTGTCAACCTGTAAAGATCCTGGGGTGAATTAACCTGAAGCTTGAGAAGATATGCTTGCCTGATGGCATTCTTCTTGACAAAACAGAATAGAAAAAAAATCCTCAAAATTTACTTTCTAAGAACACTACAGATGTATAACTTTTTCAGGTCAATCCACTAGATTTTATAGAACATAGATCTCTAGATGTGTCTGCCAAAGGAAAGATAACACAGTTATCTTCTATCCTTTCTTTCTTCTTTTGAAAAGATATGAAAATCATTAAATGACCATTAAGATATGCTTGAATACCAAATCATATGTTGTTTGGCTGAAAATATTGATAAACTCTACTGCTTGGATTCCAGACAAGAGAACTGCCCATTGGTAGCTGCCATAGCATAACTGATAACAGTTCTTTAGCACTTAAAAACAGAGAAATAAATTGGGGTGTCAGGTAAAATAAGAGCATCTGAATAGCACACTAATACAAAGCATTTGGGGACCAACATATAGTGGAAAAGTATTGTAGCTGTATTTAAATTGGACAGGCTGATGCTTTGCAGCATGCCAGATTCTTGTTTAACTAAAAATTCTATTGACAACCAAAGCCCAATAGGCCAAATGTTTGACCTTTGTTTGTCTTTTGTTTCTAAGGAAATATTTATCTATATGAATATAAAATATGGTTTATGGTTTATGGTTTATTTGATTTATATACCGCCCTTCTCCCCGAGGGGACTCAGGGCGGTGAACAGGCAGAGATAAAAAACATAAATACAGAATTTAAAACCGAATTAAAACCAAATTAAACAATTGCCCAACCATTCAAACCCATTTTTTTTAAAAAATATATAAATCCCAGATCTAAAAATTTGGATTATACAATTTAAAATTTTCTTATAAAAAGGGGAGATACTATGTCAGGCCCGCTTGATGAAATAAAAAAGTTTTTAACTCACGGCGGAAAGCACGAAGGTCCGGGATCCGCCGAATCTCTGGGGGGAGATCGTTCCAGATAGTGGGTGCTCCCACAGAGAAGGCTCTCCCCCTGGGGGCCGCCAGTCGACATTGTTTGGCCGACGGCACCCGGAGGAGTCCTTCTCTATGGGAGCGTACCGGTCGGTGGGAGGCTATTGGAGGTAGTAGGCGGTCCTGTAAGTACCCGGGTCCTAAGCCATGGAGCGCTTTAAAGGTGGTAACCAACACCTTGAAGCGCACCCGGAAGACCACCGGAAGCCAGTGCAGCTCGCGCAAGAGCGGTGTCACATGAGAGCGCCACGTCGCTCCCATCACCACCCGCGCGGCCGCACTCTGCGCCAGCTGGAGCCTCCGGGTGCTCCTCAAGGGGAGCCCCATGTAGAGAGCATTACAGTAGTCCAGGCGGGAGGTGACAAGGGCATGAGTGACCGTGAGTAAGGAGTCCCGATCCAGAAAGGGGCGCAACTGGCGGATCAGGCGAACCTGATGAAAAATCCTCCCGGACACAGCCGTCAGATGGTCTTCTAAGGACAGCCGTGAGTCCAGGAGGACGCCTAAATTGCGCGCCCTCTCTGTAGGGGCCAATGATTCGCCCCCAATAGTCAGTGATGGTACCAGCTGACTATATCGGGACGTCGGTAACCACAGCCACTCAGTCTTGGATGGATTGAGTCTGAGCCTGTTCTTCCCCATCCAGATCCGCACGGCCTCCAGGCACCGGGACATCACTTCAAGGGCATCGTTGGGGTGGTCTGATATATGAATATCATATGAATATATGAATATAGAGAGAGTGTGTGTATGAGAAAGTGTAAAATACAGCTTCTCTCTCCTAAACTGAGGTCAGGAACTCAGGAGTTTAATTATTCTAACCCTTGAAAACATACCTAATTAATTTCAAGTATGATAGTGATATACAATTCTATAGTGAAGCCACATGGCAAATATTAGAAGCTGTGCCCTTGGTTTGGTTTCTTTGCCTTAGAAATAGGTTGTGAAATATTCATAAAAATTAAATAATAATCATATTATTAAACAGCATGTTATTATTACATCCTTAAAGAGTTAGAAAACTATTTTCCATGCTCTGTCTCAAGCTGACCTGGTTTCATGGCATAACCAACCCAAGAGTCTACTTTATTCTGTCTTTGAACACCTAAGCTTGACTGAACAGTGATGTTACTGTCACACATGATAGTGAAAGTCTTTCTTTTTTATTAACTCTCTGTTATAGAAATGATCAGAGAAATGAAGGTAAAAGTGGCATATGGTAACAACTTGAAGGGCAAAGAAAAAAAAGCATGTAAATTGACAGAGGAATGGGCAATAGAAGCTTCCCAATACAACACTAAATAAAAATTCATTCCCTTTAACCATTCCTGGGTTTTATATGGCTCAAAGAAATGAAAGGGATTTGTTTAGGAAATAGGAGCACAATATTAGGCATCTATAAAAATTGAATGGGGTTTTACTTTATACTTTGGATATAGAAAGAACTTGAAGAAAAGTACTTGAATAAAAGTAAAATATGCTAAGCTTTTGTTTCTTGATGTATCATCCATCTCCACCCACAACTTATGTTGTGAAACATAGATGTTCTAAACACAGTGTGTGATTGTGCGATTGGTGAGGCCACATCTCATTCCAAAGGTTAATGAAAATCACTGCCACATTGGAGAGGGCAATGTTATTATTCTCTCTTATGCTCAAGAAAAAGCAGTGTTATTTCAGAAGCCATGCCCACAAATAACAACAAAGTCCTATGAGTGCCTCAACCTTCCTATTCCTGAGGAAAGGAGTTTACCACATTCTATAGCTCAAACTGTGAGCACTGTTGAATTCTCTAGTCAGTATTCCTCTGCAGGTTCACTACACCAATTTCTGTGGCAGCAAGTGACACTTAAGATAGCATCATGATGTTAACCTGACAAAATCGAGTGTAGGCATTATATTGAAAAATCAGACAGAGTTATTCTAAAGGGGTTTTTTTTGGCTATGACTGCCATCCCAAGTTGGTATACAAACAGGAATTTCCAATGGAGTTAAACAGGAGGAAGAAAAGGGAATCACCACAAAAAGGTTTGTTCTGAAGGATATATATACCCACCTGGAAGCAGTGAAAAAGTTTATCTCCTCAGAATATATCCTGGTAGTTGATAAGTGACATTGTGGATGACCAAATGGCTTCTTCTTGTGATCAAGCAGAGAAGGAAAGAAATATACCAGGAAGTGATTTATTAAATGAAACAGAACCAGAAAGTTGTAGGTGAGTTTGAATTCCTATCAATTTCTTTTCATAAGCCAACAGTATTCAGTTGACTAACTTATAAGGAAACCAAAGTGAAGATAAATAAAAAGAATTCTACAGTCATGATTTGTAATGTTCAGGTTTGACTTTGCTTCTGCTTGATACATGACTGAAAACAACATGTGTATATTTTTTATCCAAGGACAATCTGGATAATATTTGGAACAAATATAAGGTTGCAGTGCTCATTGTAGAAAAGGCAAGGTATCTAAGAGTTCACAATGTGTTGTCATCCAATCTTTCATTTCATGGGAAAGGACCAGGAAATAAATTTTAAAAAACCCTGAAAAGTGAATGATTGCCAAACAAATAGTAATTGTGAGAGAGATTTGGTTTCTAGGGACATTGTCTGAATTTTCTGGATGATGGACTATTGATTAAGGCAAGGTCTGGAAAAATATTTGATCAAAATACGTAGACAACTTTAGGAGGCTTCAACTGAATCTGTGAGAGCTGAAAATTAAAACCCTGAAGTAAGAACTTTTGATAAAGACATGCACCATAGAAAAAAGTTGGAATGTTGCTATAATGGGTCTCTTAAACCATTCAGTGAAAACTCAGAACATAGCTCATAAATTTCGCTGCCTTTATTGTCTATACAGCAATACTGAAAACTACAGGAAATAAGTTTCAACTTTTATTATAGGATAGTAAAGATTATTTAATGGGTATAATGGGGACTAACTGGGATGATTCTTATGGTTGAAAAATAGCACCTGAAGAATACAGCTTGTTCAAAACAATTTGCGCTATAAATTAAAAATACCCTTACCTTAGAAATTCAAGGGACTGAACTTGGTAATGTTGGAGAAAGCATTTGGGCTAAAACAGTTGAAGAATGAGTAAAAAGTAGTCTGCTGTTACTCATCCAAACAGGAATATGATGCAGATAATAATTCCAAAAACAAATTATAGATATTTCAATGAGACATGAAATAGTAGTGATAGAAGTAGTAGTAGTAGTATCTTTTTTTTATTGAAAAAGTTTTACACATACAAATTTTTCCCCCTTTCCCCCCCTTCCGAAATATTATAAAAATCACATTTATAGAAATATAGTTCCCTACAACACCCACCCTAACCCTCCACCACCACCCCTTTCCCTCCCCTCCCCCTTGACTTCCCCTATATGCAATACTAATAATTCCAAACAATATATATGTTATTCATCCCTTCCATATGTTTTTCTCTATTCACTAGCATTTACTAGCATAATCATCAATCCCCCTCAGCTGAAGGCTACATAATATTTTCTAGTCTGATATATATTCTGTATATATTCAATCCACTTTTTCCATTCCTGTATATACTTCTCATGCGTCTGATCTTTTAAAAAGGCTGAAATCTTCGCCATTTCTGCAAATCCAGTCATCTTCTGAATCCATTGGTCCACAGTCGGTAAGGCATCACTCTTCCAATATTGGGCAATCAGCAACCTAGCTGCAGTCACCATATACAAAATCAATTTTGTTTCACCCAGTGTAAAATCTTTAACTATACCCAGTAAAAATAATTGCGGAGAAAATTGTATTTTTTTCCTCAAAACATTTTGCATTACCCACCAAATTTTTATCCAAAAAGCCCTCACTTTCCTGCAAGTCCACCAGATATGATAATATGTAGCATCTAGACACTCACACCTCCAACATTTTGGTTGAACATTAGGGTACATGCAAGACAGTTTCTTGGGATCTAAGTGCCATCTATAAAACATTTTATAAAAATTTTCTCACAAGTTTTGTGACTGTGTGAATTTAACATTCTGAACCCATATTTTTTCCCATGTTTCCATCATAACTGGTTGAGCAAAATTCTGTGCCCATTTAATCATACAATCTTTGACTAACTCATTTTCTGAATCCCTTTCTAACAAGACATTATAAACTCTCTTAATATGCATTGGACCTATCTCTTTTATCTGTCTAAGCAATTCTACTTCATATTCCATTAAACCAGTTTGTTGATCTTCTTTCCATCTCATCTGTAATTGATTGTACTGCAACCAAGTCAAAGAAATCCCTTCTTCCAACAGCATATCCAAAGTCTTCAACCGCCATCTGCCCCCTTCAGGATAAAGTAGCTCTTTATATAAAAAACCCCCGAGTGACTTAATATTTGTATTCCACATGGTATCAGCAAGATCCAGCCATAACGGAATCTTATAATCCCATTTGATTCGGTGCTTCTTCCAAATTCTCATCAAGGCATTTCTAAGTAGATGACTGTTAAACACTTTATCCACTTTATTGTTGTAAAATAGATATGCATGCCATCCCCAAACAAGGTCATGACTTTCTATGTTCACCAATTCAGTCTTGGTTTTTCCAAACCAATCACTTATTTGTATCAATGCAACTGCTTCATAATATAATCGAAGGTTTGGAAGTCTAAGACCACCCCTCTCCCGAGTATCTTGCATTATTTTCAGTTTCACTCTTGGCTTTTTTTCATTCCAAACAAATTTATTAACTCCTTTTTGCCATTCTTGCAATGGTTTGTCTGACTTAAGCACCGGTATCATTTGAAATGAGAAAATAAATCTAGGTAAAACATTCATTTTTACTGCTGATATTCTTCCAAGTAAAGATAACTGCAGTTTCTTCCAAGTTTGCATATCTTTTTGTATCTTTTGCCACAGAACCTCATAATTGTTTTGAAACAGTTTTATATTTGAGTCTGCGATTTGTACTCCTAAATATTTGACCTTTGAAACAATTTTGAAACCTGCCACTCTTTCAAGTTCCTTTTTCTTACTCTCTGTCAAATTTTTAACAATCATTTTAGTTTTTTTCTGATTCAATCTAAAACCAGATACCATGCCATAATCTTCTATAATATCTTTCGTCTGGATTATTGATTTCATCGGCTGTGATAGGATAACAACCAGATCATCTGCAAATGCCCTAGTTCTATAGTCCTCTTGCCTTATGGCTATTCCATTCAAAGATTTCGAATCCCGTATTGCATTCAATAAGACTTCTAGAGTTAAAATAAATAATAATGGGGATAGTGGACAGCCTTGTCTTGTACCTTTTTGTATATTAAAATTTGATGTTAGATATCCATTAATAATAAGTTGTGCAGATTGCTCATGATAAATTGCTCCAATCGCTTGTATAAATCACTCCCCCAAATCCATTTTTTCCAAAGTCTTAATTATAAAATTCCAATTCACTCGATCAAAGGCTTTTTCCGCATCCAAAAAAACCAGCGCTGCAGAGATCTGTTTATTCTTATCTAGATAGTCCAATAAATCTATAATTTGCCTGACATTCTCCTTCATATATCTGCCTTCGATAAATCCTGCTTGATCATGATGAATCACCTTTTGAATAACTGGCATCAATCTGTTGGCCAATACTTTTGCAAAAATTTTATAATCTGTATTTAAAAGAGATATTGGTCTATAGTTTTCTGGTTTCTTAAGACCTGATTCTTCTTTTGGTATCAGTGAGACAAAGGCTGTTTTCCATGAGGAAGGTATCTTACCTCCTAATTGTATATTACAAAATAAGTCTTTAAGATGTTCAATCATTTCCTCTTGTAAGGTTTTATAATAGACTGCGGTCAGGCCATCCGTCCCTGGAGCTTTAGCTGTTTTTAGTTGTTTTATGGCAAAACTAATCTCCTCAACTGTTATCAATTGTTCCAAATTTTCCTTTTGAACTGATGAAATCTTTGAGACTCTCTTTTCATCTAGATATTTATCTATAAAACTGTTCTGTATATTATCTTTAACATATAACTTGGTATAATAATCCAAAAAGGCCTTTTTAATTAATTCTTGTTGATAAACTTCTTTGCCGGCATACTCAGTGCTATCAATAATTCGTGTAGTTGCTTGTTTCCTCAGAGTATAAGCCAACCATCTGCCCGGTTTGTTAGCATTAGTAAAAGTATTATGCTTTGCAAATTGCAAATTAGTTGCTGTTTGATCTGCTATAAGCATTTGGAATTGATCCTTCAGAAGTTTTATAACTGTTTGCAATTGTCCATCTGCTGGTTTTTGTATCAATTGTTGTTCTTTCTTCTTTATCTCACTTTCCAACTGTAGTCTCCTTTTCTGTTGACTCTGTCTATGTTTAGAGTTCATTTGAATCAATACACCCCGCTTTGCCTGCATCCCAGACTATTTCAATAGGGGTACCTTTATTCAAGTTCAGTTTAAAAAACTCCTTTAAGTGTTTTTTAAGTTCAATTATGTTTTTTTCATATCTAAATAGATTCTCATTTAATCTCCAGGATCTTCTTTCTCTTTTACCCATCTCAATTTCCATCCAGACCGGACTATGGTCAGTCAAGGTCCTAGGAAATATCTTTGTCTTCTTTACTTTGGGAAGTAAATCAGTAGTTAACAAAAAGAAATCTATCCTGGAAAAGGATTTATGCCTATCCGAGTAGAAAGTAAAGTCCAATTCGTTTGGGTTATGAACTCTCCAAATATCTTTCAATTCCAGATCCTCTTGCATTTCAAAAAAAGCTTGTGGTAACTTAATCCCTAATTTAGCCGTACTTTTTTTATCACTTTTAGGTTGAATTACTCCATTCCAGTCCCCCATTATTATAATAGATGTGTAGTTCCATTCCAGAATTTTTAAATGAAGCATCTTATAAAAATTTTCCTGTTGCTGGTTTGGAGCATATATTCCGACCAACAAAGTTGGACCATTGTCTGTAATAAGTTCAATTGCAATATATCTTCCATATTCATCTGTTTCTATAATTTTAGCTAAAAGTCTTTTATTTATATAAATCACCACACCATTCTTCTTTTCCGAATTTGAGGCAACAAATTGCATTCCCAATCTTGAGTTTATCAAATATTTCTGATCTTGCAATTTTATATGAGTTTCTTGCAAACAAATAATATCATTACGAAATTGCTTCAAATAATGAAATACCTTCCTTCTTTTTTGTGGAGAGTTCAATCCATTTACATTCCAAGACAAAACTTTAAGTGCCATTTGATCCTGTCTGAAGTTTTGAGAGCAATTGCTGAAGATTCTTTTTCACAGAAGTAATCTTCGGTTTAGCTCCTCCCATGACTTCAGCTTGCTGTTTTCCTTTAACTCTCTTTTCTTGTTGTGGTTTGTACTGTTCCTGCTGCTGTGCTTCCTTCATTTGTTTAGACATCGCTCTAGTTATGCGTTGCTCTTCCAATTTAGATGTTCTCAATTCAAGATCCAGCGCCTCCTCTGTAATAGTTTTAGATGTTTCTTCCAAAGGAGAAATTTCAAGTGGTGAAAAAGGATCAACCACAACGCCACCAACCGCTCCCTGTGCCTCTCTTGCCTCCTTTTGGGACTGTTTTATTTGTGCTTCAGTTTCTTGTTCATACTCAGCTTGTAATTGCACATCCTTATCTATTGGTGAAGATGTACGTGGAGGAGGAGAGCCCGCTTTCAAAACATTATAATAAAATTCTTCTGCTTTTGCAATAGTATTAAGACGGTATCTAACTCCTCGAATCTTCAGTATTACACCTGCTGGAGCATCCCATCTGAATTGTATATTCTGTTTCTTCAATTCTGCCACCAAAAATCCAAAGTCCTTTCTGTCTCTTAACATTTTAGGTGGTAATTTTTTGAAAACTCCGATCTCAACTCCATCAACTAGAACAGCAGTGACAAATGAGCTTTGCAAAATATCATTTCTTATTCTTCTATCTGTAAAATATATCACCACATCTCTAGGCAGTTGCCTTTGTACTGCCACACGAGAGTTAACTCTGTACGCCTTGTCAATCTTGCACAGGACCTCACCAGGTTCTACCTTCAGCAAAACCGCTAAAGCATCAGCACAGATTTTTCTAAGATCTTCCCTGCTGTTCTCTTTTACTCCTCTGAGTCTAATAGCAAATTCCATTGATCGGAATTGCATCATAGTAATCTCATTTTCATTTTTTTGTGTTATTTCTTCAACTTCAGCAATTCTTGAATCAGATACCTTAAATTTAGTCTCCACCTCTGAAGCAAGATTGTCCACTTTTTTATCAATCTGTAACACTACCTCAGACAGGCCTTTAACAACTGTTTGAATATCTTTATTAACTGCTTCATATTTTTCTTGAATAATTCCTTTGACTTCCTGTTCTGACCTCTTGATTTCTTTAATAATAAGGTCATGATAACTTTCTTCCTTTGTCTGAATTTGCAACTGCGCAGTTTGAGGCTGCTTCTGCTTTGTGTGGGGGAATCCCCCCCTGGTTGCTTTGTTGCCATTTTGCCTCTTAAAGATCTTCCTTTTCCACAAATTCTAGCAACTTTCCCCAAAAAATTCTCCAGATTCAATCAGGTCTATAAGAATCAGTTACTATTTTTATTTTATTTTATTTTATTTTGTTACTTTTCTGCCTCTTCCAGCCGGATTTGTTACTTTAAAGTGTAGCCGAATACACTGATCAGATTACTTTTGCTTTCAGCTGCTCTCCACTGAAAGCAAGCGCCATTTTTTTCCTCTTTCCCCCTCTCTCAATTCCAAATTCCTTTAGTCTTGCAAAATATTTCAGAAAACTGTAATACTTGCTGTTGGATAGGAAGTCCCAGTTCTCCTTTATTTTTGTTTGGTGATATAACTGCTGCCGCTCTATCTTGCTCTGCAATTTTGCAGAGTTTCCCGGTCGTCCGGAGCTTCAGTGGCTTGGATAGGGAGTCCCACCCTGTTAACTCCCCAGAAATGAAGAAAACTTTCTGGGGGTCTCACAGGGGACTCTACCTGCAGCCACCGGCTCTCCTCACGAAGTCTTCATGATTCGGAGGTTTTCGAGCCGTTTCCAACCTCCGAAACGGCTCTTTGACAGGCGACAGGGCTGGAGGTCTTCAAAAGACCATCAGCGACGGTCCGCGGCAGCACCGGAAGTCCAAGTAGTAGTGATATCTTAATAACTACTGGGGGGAAAAAATCTTCCAATCATGATTTTCTCAGGAAATGTTTGCTTTGTCTTGATAACTGCTTTCTCCATGAAAGGGTATAGAAAGCACAAGAGACTTGGATAGCCTTTATTTGATGCTAATCAATAAAGAAACTTAACTGAAGAAAGAGAAGAAACAGAAGCTTTTACAAGGAATAACAATTCATTTTTAACAGAAACTAAACTTAAACATAGTTAAATACAAATCTTGAATTTTAGAAAATAGATTGTAGTTAACTGAGAATAGCGCTAAGTTATATTATATGGCAGAAAAAGATAATGGGAAAAAGAAATCAAGATGGATGAAGTCAGTGTAGCCATCCAAAATATTTTCTGAAGATATGAAAGCTGAAATGGACACATAGTAAATAATTTTTTAAAAATGGTGATAAAGGAACACCATATAAACACAAGTTAGAGAAGCAGGTAGAGAAGTAACCCCAAGAGAGCTGAAGCCCAACATGAAATGGTGTTAGTGAAAATACTTAAAAACATCAAACACTTTTATTTAAAAATATTCAAAATACATAAAAAGTAATAAATATACTACCTGCTCTGAAAAGACATCAGAATGTTAACATGTATGAAAGAAAAGACAGCGACACACTACCTACTTTGGCTTAGCTTTCAATAATGGTGCATCTACCAGGCAAGTGTGAAAGCCACAATGACAAGGGTAATTGAAACCAGATATAGACTAAAACACAGTCAGGAATATTTATTTACTTTAAATTAGTTTAAATCTCTAGAGCCAGATGAATTGCAAAGAAGGATACTGAAGAAATTTGCTGATGGCTGACCAAATCCTTATATATTATCTTTGAGAAATCCTGGAAAATAGGTAAATTCCCAAATGACCAAAAGAGATCAAATGTATATTGAAAATGAGAGAAAGGGAAGAAAAGCAATCTACAGGCTGGCTGGCCTTTCTTAGGTGTTGGGATAAATTAAAGATTAATATTTAAGAAAATAATACAATAATTGCCAGATGTCATTTTACTGTCAGAAAAAAGGCCTATCAAATTATTTTTATTACTCTTATTACTACAGAGGTTCCAATCACTGGTCTTCATCAAATTGGAATTTATTTGTTTATTTGTTAAATTTATTTGCTGCCTATCTTGCCGTGGAGCTACTTTAGGCAGCTTACCACAATAGAAAGGAAGAAATGAAAACAGTGTAGACAGAACAGAAGGCTGGGGTACTTGCATGACCATCTCCTACCTGCCTCCCACCGTCCTGTCCGCTCACACAGGGCTGCCCTCCTCAGGGTACCATCGACCAGACAATGTCGGCTGGCGATGTCCAGGGGCAGAGCATTCTCTGTGGGCGCTCCTGCCCTCTGGAATGAGTTTATTTTTTATTTTTATTTATTTTATTTTATTTCAAATTTATATACCGCCCTTCTCCCTGAGGACTCAGGGCGGTGTACAGCCAAATAAAAACATACAATACAAACATTAAAAACAATTTAAAAAAATATCTCTGTTTGGCCCCAAATTTAAAAAGACAAACCAATTAAAATTATTAAAAGAATTTGTTAAGCCAGCCCGGCTTGCTGAAATAAGAAAGTTTTAAGGGCACCGCAGAAGGCACCGAGGTCTTGGATTCTCCTTATCTCTGGGGGCAGCTGATTCCAGAGGGTAGGTGCCCCCACAGAGAAGGCCCTCCCCCTGGGGGTCACCAGCCTACATTGTTTGGCTGATGGCACCTCGAGGAGGCCCTCTCTGTGGGAGCGCACGGGTCGTTGGGAGGTTGTTGGTGGCAGCAGACGGTCTCAAAGGTAACTAGGTCCTATGCCATGGAGCGCTTTAAAGGTGGTAACCAACATCTTGAAACGCACCCGGAAGACCATTGGGAGCCAGTGCAGCTCTCGCAGGAGCGGTGTTATGTGGGAGTGCCATGCAGCTTCCGTAACTACCCGCGCAGCCGCATTCTGGACCAGTTGGAGCCTTCGGGTGCTCTTCAAGGGGACCCCATGTAGAGAGCATTACAGTAGTCCAGGTGAGAGGTGACGAGGGCGTGAGTGACTGTGTACACGGAATCCCAATCAAGAAAGGGGCGCAACTGGCGAATCAGGCAAACCTGACAAAAGGTCCCCCTGGCTACAGCCGTCAGATGTTCCTCCAAGGACAGCTGCGTATCCAGGAGGACACCCAGATTGCGTGCCCTCTCCACGGGGGCCAGAGACTCGCCCCCAATAGTCAGCAATGGAGTCAGCTGACTATATCGGGATGCCGGGAACCACAGCCACTCAGTCTTGGAAGGGTTGAGCCTGAGCCTGTTCCTCCCCACTGAGTTACCCACCGAGCTCCGGATGGCGCCTGATCTCCACTCTTTCCGTCGAGGCCTAAAGACTTGGCTATTTCAACAAATGGGCTGATTCTGATTCTCGGGTTTTATTATTTATTTGTCTTTGTTTTAAATTAGTTTTAATTAGGATTTTCCTTTATTATTGTATGTTTTTAAATTTGTGTTCGCTGCCCTGAGTCCTTTGGGAGAAGGGCGGCATATAAATATTTGTAAATAAATAAATAAATAATAGAATAATAACATAAATGAAATAAACAGGAACACAATGGGAATACATCAATATTATAACTGAAAACATAGATGTGTGAAGAGCAAGGGGGCAGAGACAGAGTCTGCTATCAATCTAGCAACCACCAGCAGTGTGGAGTTCCCCCATTTGGACCTAGGTCAATCAGCAAAGCCAGGTCTTTAGGCTCTTGTGAAATGAAATATCAATTTCCAAAGGAAAAAATAACAGTTTCTGATCTTTAAATGATTATTTGAATTAAGATGTGGAGGAAATCTTACTAAATTCATTGATACAGTCAGATGAAATATCACATTTTCAGTGTGTCAGACCTGCCCCAGTCTGATCCCTTAGAAAAGAAAGACCCTTGACTCCATTTAATTAAAGTGATAGATTCTTTTACTAAAAGATGCTGGCAGCAGTATAATCAGGCTAGAACTAAATTTCTCACATGAATGCATGCAAACCTTTCCTATTAATCCATCCCACCCACCCCCCTTGTCCAGTCCAACACCATCCAATGAGCTGGTGACTAGGTGTTTTGGGAATGTCCAGTATTTGGAGCAATCAACATTCCTTTCCCGGCATCTTAGTGTCCTTGAAGGCTGGCATGAACTGGTTCAAAGCATCCCTGGTCTTCCTCAACTCTCATTTTCCTCCTCTCTATTTCCCATCACATACTAACACAGGTTTATTGCCCTTTTATTCATCCCCCCATGCCCCCTCCCCCCTAGCTTTTGATGGCAGAATGCCAGCAAGGCACCAAGCCAAAGGTCTGACATGAAAAGTCTTACAGTAATTTAATATAATATGCAGTATTTGGTGTGATGGCAACACTGAATCTTATAGTGGTTTCAATGGTGAAACAAGAAGCAAACAATAGTTTCTTAAATAGTAGCTTGATCATCATATGATCTGCTCCTAGTTATGGATGTATTATCTTTCAACTGATATGAGAATGTCACATTTTCAAATAACCATGTATGTCTACATCTCCTAATCCTTTCATTCTTCTGATTTTTTAAAATGGTTCTAGCTATAAGATACTGAACTGCAAAGCTATCTCTGGTCTCCTACATGAATGTCACTCCATGAATGTTTTGGTGCACTTCCCTGCTAAATGCAAACAGTCAGTTACATGGATAACAATTACAGAGAAATTAGAAAGACAGGATGTCATATCAGAGTGGCAGTATTTGTTCCTGTTGTAATTTAATGAGAGCTAATATTCACAGCAATACTCGCATACTGAACTTGTAGCTGAAGCTGTCAGTATCTAATGAGTCCTTTCCAGAGTGTTTATCTAGCGTTTGCTATTCATTTACATAATATATACATTATGGATACAGGGCTACCATAGTATTCAAATCTACAAAAAATACAGACTTACTTGCTGAATAAAAGATAGTACAAAAGGGGATACAATAGAGCTATAGTATGTAGCACTCCAGGACTATTTTTTACTGCACCCAAAATTGACCCATAGAGCTTTCATAAACTAATTAAACACCAGTTTACTTTACTGATTAGCCCTTGGGACATATCAAAGTGCAGAGTTCCAGACACAAATTATTACTAAAATCTGATAAAAAACAATTTAAAATGGAATTGGATAAAATACAATTTAATATGAAATTGTAATAAAATACAGTTTAAAACAAAATTGGAATAAAATATGATAATTTAATATATAGATAAATAAAATATGATAAAATTATATTTCGGTATCACCCCTACAATCTACCCCAATCAGTCTCATATATGCAGATCTGAACTGAACCATTTTGCTTAAGTACTGTGTCAAATGTTATTTTCAGATTCTGGCCGCACATAAGGTAAGTTATTTTGATATGGGGATCCCGGTGGACCATTTGTTTGGTACATAGATCAAGGTACCTGTCTCTCACTCTCTTATAAAGCCAACAATCAATTAGGATGTGAGCCAGGTCTATCTCTGCCGCTCCACAAATGCAGAGACGTCCGTTATAGGGTATAGAATGGATTCTCCGATATCTGACTATTGTGTCAAGCTGTTCAAATCTTGCTCGTGTAAATATTTCCCTAAGATGTTTTGGAAGTTGTAACTTTAAATAGCTGTCTATTTGAAAAGTATGTTTGTATTTGCTCGGCCATTTCAAGTTATCCACCTTACTAAGGATAGCTATATCATTTTGTGCTTCTATATCCTTAATTCTTTGGGCAGCTCTTTTTTTGAATTGATCTCTTGTTACGCAAGACCACAGCTTCTTACAAAATTTGTTAGTTTGGTGAGCCAGGATATTTGTGATGTGATTTTATTTGTTCTAGTAGACATAACTTAGGGAGTCTATCATTCTCCATTTCATTGACTTTTTGCCAGTAGTTATATGTGCTAATTTTGGATATCATAAACTAATTCAACTGATACAGTTAAATCATACTAGTATGTTACAAGATTTTAAAGAATCAGCCAGTCTTGCCTTATAGCAGAAGACAGTGAGTTCTGGTCCCACTTTTGTCAGGAAAGCCAGTTTAGTGATCTTGTTGCCCAGTCACTCTCACTCAGCCTGACTCACCTCACAGGATTGTTGTGTGGAAAATGGGAGGAAGAAGTTCCTTGTCCATTGTCTTGAGTTATTTGTAAATAAATAAGATAAATAAATAAAAAATAATTTCAAAAAACTTAACATCAAAATGACAGTTTTGTGTACATGAATTTTTCCCCATGTTAAAAAAAAAAGCAAAAGTTCTCTTGATTCTATGGAGGGAAACTTTGCTGTTTGATTGGAATTTGTCTTGGAATTCACTGTTTTGGATGAAAGACAGTATAAAAAATATTTCCAGAACATAGCATTAAAAAATGACCAATATATGAACAAAAGTTTCTAAGTCTGATAGTTCCTCATTAGATTCATTGCTGACAAATCCAGTTTTAAGAAACAGCAAAATATCTCATTGGCATTTAAAAGTGAGACAATCCATTTTTGCATCTTAGCATCTCATTTCCTAAAATGGACACAATAATTCAATTCTATAAATCACTGGGGCATATTCTCTTCCCTCTCCCAACTCATCTTTCTTTTAACTTTGAAAAGTTCTGGGTTTTATTTATTTATCATTAAATTTATATGCCACTCATCTAACTAGCAAGTGGCTCTGGGCAGCTAACAATGTTTTCTTCATTCATTTGTTTTTGAAATCCAAGAGTGGAGCTAAACAGCCATTAAACAGTATCGCAGGACACTGGATGTTTACCTTTTCTTTCTTGGAGAGGGATCTCCTGGGAAAACTGCCTGCAGAAAGAGCATTTGATGACAGACACTGATGACAGACAACAGGCTGTCTGGCTGCTTTTGCCCACTCTTCTTTCTGCTCCTCCCGTCATTATTTATGCATTTATGGTAATGATGGAAGAGAAGCAGTGAGTTGGGGAAGGATATTCCCCCTCCAAGCTATGCTGGGTCTCGTTACATGCAAGATCTGGTCTGGACTCTTCCGGAGTTCTGCACAATAGTTTCAGCTGAGGCTCTCTGGAGAGCTCCCAGCTTTTTCATCTCTGCCAGTCTGGTTGACATTGCAATACATGAAGTCATAAAGCACAGACATATGCTATTATGCTATCTTTTAAGAGTATTTTTTTACACACACTCTCTTCTTTGTACAAGAGAAAATTTTGTAGAGAAGAAAAAATTGCCTTCTTTTCCTCATACACTGTATGTCTGTAAGATCCAAATTATCTATTGCTGCAGACCAAGAATCATCTCTGTAATAAATCCCAGGCTGGTTATTTCTTGTTCACTAGACTCCCTTTATAGAGCCATCCATCTAATATTTTTCCTATCAGTCAATCAATACTCCTACCCTTACTTTCTATCATACACCAATTGATATCTTATTACAGGTATATTTGTAAGTGCAGATCTATCTGACAGAAAGAGTCAGGTGACTCTTATATGAGATATTTTTCCACCTTCCTTTTCTCTAGCAAGTAGAAATTCACCTTTCACAACAATGAGATGGATTTTCTTGGCAATGGCTTCACACACAGGTCATCCACCAGAACTCTGCTCTGTTTTGTCAAATAAGCTTCACGCATCAGTTCTCTCTGCGATCCACATCTCTGCTGGAACTTATGTACATCCTGGCAACCTTCATTCACATGCAGTGGGTTTCCTCTGCTTATAGAGGCAGGCATTTGATCTTAGTTTCATGGGTACAGATTTTTCTTTCTTTTTCTTTGCTTATGTTCAAGAGACTTGGCATTTACAATCTTCTACCAATATTGGCTTCTGTTTGCATTCATATTCATGTTGTATTAATCAGAGCAGGGATTGTTTAAACATTACAATCTGGTTCAACCAGCATGAGAAGCCTGCAGTAAGAGAAAATTGGCTCTATTTGGCAAGAGAAAGAACAACAGTTCTAGTTAAAGAGTTAGACATTTTCACTCATAACATGAAACGTCCTTGTAGTATGGCATGTAGTATTTGGATGAACTTTAATATGAGCATCAGTGGCAGAAAACAGACTTTATAAAACTGGAAGTTTACCTCTTCCCCTTTTAGTTTCCTCAATTGCTCTGACCATCTTCAGGTATCTCCATAATTTGAAGGGGACCCAGGGACAAGAGGAGCAGGAACCTTTTCATAATGGCATCCCATTCTGGAATGCTATTCCCAGTTGACTTAGTGTTGCAGGCCTTTACAATTTTTCTCCTAAGCTTTTAAATAGCTGAGCTGTTATTGTGTCCATCCATCCATCCATCTTTTGGTTTGGTTTAAAGATTTGTCCCTGAGTTCTTTCAGAAGCATTTGGGGGCCCAGAAAGTGGAAGATGCTGCCCTTGGAGAGAGGGAAACTGTTCCAGTTAGGCATGTGCAAATTTTGAAGTCCAAAGTAATGATAGAGAATGCTCAATCTTTAAACTGCTATTAGTATTGCTGAAACAATCCCACTTTCACATACATGTGTGGGCACTATCTGTTTGTGATGATCACATTAGATTAACTTGTTTTGAAGTTGACATCTTCATGAAAGTGCTTTTATTTTAAACAATCTGGAACTTTTGATGTGTTTGAGTGGAAGAAAAAAAATACCTGTCCATAGATCTAAAAAAAAGGGATTTAAAATTCTGCTTAGATTAGCAAGAATTGTACAGCTTGCAGTTCAACCTTAACATTAAACAACTTCTCCTGAGAAAGAAAAAAAAGTATGTATCATTGCAAAATGGGGCATTATTTTTCTTGGTAACAAACTACTATTATATATTTGTGCCCATTATGTAGCATCTTGTAATATTTCCCAAAACCCTAGCCCAATACTATTTCATTGATCAATAGTGACAACTTATGACCAAAAATAAAATTGTATTTGAAGGATTTTGTTTTAAAGGGCTTTAACATTACTCACTTCCTCTGTTCCTTTTCTTCTGTGTAGAAAAAGCTTATAATGGATGAAAACAAATGGCTTAAACATTTTGACCTTTGATAAGTTATGTTACCATTTTCTCATATTACATGCTTGTGTCTGGCATAAGGTATCTATAAGACAACCATCTCTACTGCCTTTTTTGTTTTCTCTTAAATATGTTGGAGAAGAAACCAAAAAAATATGCTAAAATGCAGGCAGTACAGATTTTGTAATAAATTTATTAGTAGGTAATTTTATTAGGGTCCTAGAAAATCATATTGGTGAGCACAGAAGTGGTTCCCTGTCTCTCCCCCATGTTTCCTTTATGCAATATATTATCCAATAAATCTTTATGCAGTATATTATCCAATAAACCAGTGGAACAGCTTGCCTTCAGAAGTTGTGCGTGTCACTGAGCCCTTTAAGAAGAGACTGGACAGCTATTTGTCTGAAATGGTATAGTGGTTGGACTAGAAGAACAGGGGTTGGACTAGAAGTCCTCCAGGATCCTTTCCAACTCTGTTATTCTGTTGTTCTGCTACCATGGTGAGTAGCAGGGAAGGAGCAGGACCATTCACCACCACCCTCCCCAGACAACAATGCACTTCTTGGATGGCTGCCTTCAAGTTACTTGAGAAAAAAACATAGTAAGAATATGGGGGCGTTGAGCCTCTTTCTGTTTGTGTTCTCTCTAGTCTATGCTCTTTTGAAATACAGTAAAGGGTTTTTTTTTGGGGGGGGGGAATAAAAGAACAGGAGAAATGTATGAAAGGGGAGAACTATTTGGATAGGCTCCGAGAAGACCACCATTTTGCAAGCACTACCAGTGGCTTATTTCTACAGTAAAAGCACAGCTTGTTTTTTGATGTACTCAAAGTTTCATGTAATTCAATTATATTGCTCAGAAAGCAGAACTATTTCCTGTTTTACGCATATGCAATATCATGAATGAGTCTGC
The DNA here is from genome assembly GCA_012654045.1 of Ptyas mucosa. Taxonomy (NCBI): domain Eukaryota; kingdom Metazoa; phylum Chordata; class Lepidosauria; order Squamata; family Colubridae; genus Ptyas; species Ptyas mucosa. The sequence goes on along the minus strand of WNWU01000006.1, from coordinate 51,128,652 downwards.
AAAAGGGGACAGATGGACCCTACGCATGAGCCATTATCTCCAGATTTCCAGCTTCCATTTTTTAGAGAGAGGAGAGAAAGAGATTGAGAGAAAGAGAGAGAAAGAGAGACAGAGAACCAAAATGTAGAATTATAACGAAAATATGTAGCCATTCTTTTGCCTATTTTAACAGGAAATCCTGCTCCTTTTTTCCTTCTGAAATATTTTGTTACAGAAATATTGATGAAATACATTTGTACAGCAATATTATGTACAAACTTTACATTATTAAAACTTGCCTAAACAGAATAATATCCATCAGGGTTTTTTTTTTATTGAATTCTGTCCTTTCTTGCTTTGCAATATGTTTAGTCAATAAATAAAAAGCTTCCTAATAACATTTAACACATATGCCATCTAGAAAAATATTTCTCTGGTGATTGCTTTGTTTAAAAACAATTCAGGCTTCTGGTGTAGCTAAGATTTTAGTGTAACTAACTGACATTAAAAGGTAAGAAAAATGTAGAGATTTATAACATTTCTAACTTGGATCTTATATTAATAATTGGTGATTTGTATCTGCATTGAAACATTTAAAGAGCTTTCCTAACCATCTATCCATAGTGCAAATATATGTGCAAACAATTTATTTTGGTCTCTAGAGCAAGTTTTCTTCTTTTTCTGACTTCCTTTTCAGAAATTAGTTAATAGTTATTTTTTGAAGATTGCCATTTTTTCCAATATTACTAAAAATAATCTTAGGAATGGAATACAGATTGATCAGATGTCATTGCATAATTGAAGAAAGCCAGTGAAATATTTATTTATTTATTTATTTATTTATTTATTTATTTATTTATTTATAACATGTAAATCCTGCTTTTCCCTGCAAAACATAACACAAGGCAGTTAACAATTCCTTGGTTTGCCTTTTGACCAACCAGGACATTTCTTTTTTATCCATATTACATATTAATTTCTTTTCCTTGATGTAGTCTGTGATGCAGAAAAATGCACTAAATTTCAGCCCTTAAGGATTTTAAACAGAGAGAGATCTCTTGATTTCAGCTTTACCCACTGGAAAAGGAAGGAAACATTGTGAACTTTCGTACAGTCTGCTAGGTCACCAGAGCTAGTAGAAATGGTAGCCTTGTTCTTAGAGCCTGTTGTTATTGTTGTTGTTGTTATTATTTCAAAATAATAAAGAAAAAAGTGGTTCTCATTTGCAATGGGAAAAAAGTGAGGTTTAAATTTCCCCTGTCCAGTCATGGTCAACTCAAGGGGACAGTGCTCATCTCCTATCCTCAGCCAAGGGAGCCTGCGTTGTCTGAGAGACACTTCAATATGTGGCCAGCACAAAAATATGGAACGCAGTAATCTTCCTGCCGAAGTATTACCTATTTATCTATTCACATTTGCATACTTTTGAACTGCTAGGTGGGCAAGAGCTGGGACGAGTAATGGAAGCTCAGGCCTTGAACCTGGGCTGTTGGTTTTCCAGTTGACAGGTTCAGTGTCTTAATTGTTGAGCCATCATGCTCCAGATTACCAACTGCCATCATTTCTGATCCCCAAACCTCCACAAAATTCACTTCTTTTCTCTACAGAATAATTATAGGAATGGTTGTAGCTCAGGGATAGATTTTCTAATTGACTGCATATGTGGAGATTTCCAGGTTTAATCTCTGGTCTTTCCAGATTCAGCTACAAAAACCTCCAGTATGATATCCTGAGGAACTGCTGCTAATCAGAGGAAACAGACCAGAGACTGATATGGTATAACATAGTTTTTCATGAATCAGAGAAGGGGGTTCTGATATACCAATTGAAGTTGTCAACAATATGAAAAAGTGATTGTCAAAAAATATCAATAACATATGAACAAATAGATAGATGCATTATTGCACACAATACATGTACAAATTATAATTCCATTAGACATTGCAGCTTTGCCCTGGTCCCAGAAATATTTTTGTAGGTCTCTTTCTCTCTCTTCCTGCCCTCCCTATCCCCCCCTCTTTCTCTCTCTGAGAGAGACAGCGATAGATACAGCAGCTAGGGTTATCTTAATAGTCTGCAGGTGGCCTAGCGATAAGATATTGGCAATTGTGAACAGGGTTTTATTTTTCTGCTCTCCAAGAAAGAAAAAAAAGCAATTTTCCATGTAAGCTTAAGTTTAACTTGTCAGAGAGTTCTGTGTTGATTTAAGTGCCCTTCCTTGGTGACCTTTATGTCTCCGTGCCTGCAAGATGTGAGACACACTATTGACACAAGCAAAGGCCCCAGCTCCCTGAACTCATATGATATCCCAGATGCTGCCAAGTTTGGCATGTTTGATATTGCATAGAACTATCCCCTAGACAGAGTAATAGCAGCAGAAAATATTGTGTTGATCTAGAAAGGATTGCTAAGCAGTATGAAAGTCCTAGTTTAAAAGTATGTGTGTATATGTGTGTTGGGGAGAAGGTAAGAAACCCCCAGATTCCTCCTTTTCCTTCCTTATTGCTGCTGCACCCACATGAACGGAAAGGTGAAATCAGTGGGCTGATTGTTTTAAGATACATCTTAGACGAATTTTGCATTTATAAAAGCTACTCAGGATCTTTATTGCAATAATGCAGTCCTTTAAAATTGAGCAGATTCCGTATTAACATTTTGGTACTGTTCTTGCTTTTCCTTTTGTGTTTTGTGTTTAACTTAAATAGGGAGAGCAGAAAGAGGCTTCATTGAAAAATAATTGAAATAAGAGAAAATAGTGAGGAGAAGCCAGCAGTAGAAGAAAGCAGATGTTTCATAACTGATAACCAGTAACTTTGTAAAACTCTATGTGGGTGGGTGTGTGTATGCATTTGTATATATGAATGAATGATTTGCAGAATCTTATAATTCTTCTCACACATTCTGCTGTAAAAAGTAAAATTCCAGTAAAAAGAGGTGGAAGAATGTATGGGTGATTCATTAAAAATAACTGAAATAAAAGCTATGGATACAATCTCTTTGAAATAGACAAAAGAAAACACAGCAAGTACATTTTCATGGTGCCTGCTTTCTTACTGTGCCAGATTGTGTGTGTTTATCTGCAAAAGTTTTAATACCAAGTAATGACATGGTCTGAAGGCACCTGAGAGGAAATAGCATGCTTTGCTACCTCAGGATGTCTTCTCCTCTTCTCATTATGTAAAGGAAGCCACTTGTTTTTAATAAAGTAAAGCAAGGAAGGTTTTATCATCTACAGTATAGAACCATAACCTCAAGGGTCTACTACCAATAGAAATAAATTAGCTTCCCGTGTTTGTGTCCAATAGGGACTCTGTTGTATGTAATTCTGTCCTGTTAGGCTTAGGAGAATGACATTGATTGTACCAAGTGGCTAATGGATTCCATTTGGACTCCACTTTCATTACAGTTTGCAAGACCAGTCATTCATTTGAGTAACTGATATTGAATAGCAACCTCTTGGGCCTGATGCTGTGCTATAAAGAATACTGTAGATGTGAGGATTTAATTTTATTTCTGGAATGCTAAAGAAAGAATCTATGAAAGTAGGTAGAATTGATTAGTAATTAAGCAATTAAATAATGTATTTTGCCCAATTTTTAAATAATTAAGTGGCTTCGATATTTAGAAAATTTAATTAATCCTGAAATTCACAAATAAAATTCCAAATAACAGGGGGGAAAATGCAACTCAGATCACTTTGAAAATATTGCTTACTTAGTTATGTATTTTTTCTGAAATATTTAATTAATAAAATCAGACCTAATAGCAAATGGTTATGGTGCCAGGAAGTTTGTGTAATGATGGAGACAATAGTGGGCATAAGAGGAAAATTTTGAAACTTCTTCTGGGTTCTTTAACTTTTTGTCTCGTGATCTCCATTTCCATTTTTCTCCCCCAAACAAGCCTTTTCAACAGTTAATAAATGCATTTGAACTTTAAGCCATACTTTGACACACAATTATGTCTCTTTCCATAATGCTAGGAATAAGTGCCTCTTTTCCCGTTTATTATTTTATTACTCTGTGCATTTACTGTGGCTGTTCAGTTCAACTACATTTCCTCCCATAAATTTGTTTTGGAATTAGACAGAGTTTTCCACAGCTTTTAGTAGCTTCATTTCATTAGTGTTTTTCCCCTTCTGTGTTGCAGATTTGATTGCATTTGCATTAGAAATACTTGGGAGGAAAAGTTATTTTGATACAATTATATGCAGTACTGTCTTTGGGGAAATATGATGTACAATATATATATGTGTGATATATTCTTTTTCTACTTATCCTATGCATTAAGTTAGTAATTGGTGTAAAGCAAAAGCCAGATTATGATGTATTAGGAGACTTCCGGGCATCTTCTTATGTGAAGAAAGACTGTGATCTGAATCTTGGTACTGAAACATGGCCTAGCAAGGAACAAAAGAGTCTCAGGATTCACCTCTCTTAATTCTGAATGTCTCTTTTCTAGATCACTATTGATTTCAGTGTTATTTACACTTATCTTACTCTTCCCACCATCAGAGTTTCATTGTGGTTTGCACAATGAACATATGGAGGGGAGGGGAAATCTCCTGCTGTTCATTATAAAATCATCTATCTGGCTGTTATTATTAGGGGATCCCCTGGCTTCCCATGAAGTCAATTAAATCCAAAGAGAAATGTCATGCAGAACTTCTACTTTTTGGTTGGAGTGCTACTGTGACATTGCCAAGAGGAAATCCTGTCCTTGAAAAATTGTTGGATAATTTCTTCTTTCCCTATAAAACCCTATAAAAATGCAAAAAAGCCATATTTCCACTTTGGTGACAAAATTTAAAAGATCATTTGTATCCTGCTCTAATGTTATGCATTCAAGAGGGCCTTCTGCTGTTATAGCTGAATACTGTTTTAGCTATAGTAACAGATTTGGGTCCAAGTTTACAGAACAAAGAGGCAGGGAGCAATTATGTGTGTACCTCACCAGATAGTTTAAGGACCTATTTTAAAATGCATTTGAATTCTTGGGAGTTATTACTAGTTTTATACATATATTATATTTATATTCACATGCAGGAGCTAAAATATGAATAACTATGCCAACAAAAGAACACTACATAGCTTTGTTTATTTGCTCATAAGCCAGGAGCTAAATTTCTGTTATCTAAATGAGTGGCATGATTTCCCAATGTGGTTACTTTCCACATTCTTTGTTGATTAGAATATAGAATGTAGATTAGAATGATGAAAATCAAGCTCCCATTTAAAAACTTACCTTGGCTTGCAAAGAATGCCCTTTATATTCTAAAAAACATAGAAGTGTGCATTGTTAAATCTATTTTTTCTCCACCAAATGCAGGAATTGCTGGATTTTTTTTTTACTGAATTGTGTCATTTATATTATATATATATATATATATATATATATATATATATATATATATATATATATATATATTTATTTACTAGGCCACCTTTTACAGTTCCCAGGAAGCAGCTCACTGAAGACTACTTTGCAAACACTTGAAAATCAGCTATGAAACAATTTTAAAGCCTGGAAATTCATTGTTTACCCTCACATCTTCTTTCCTTTATAGCAACACATGATATGTAGGGAGCTTTCTGGAGCACTGAAAATGTATTTGTGTTATAATAGATTAAATAGCTGGATATATTGGGTCATGTAATATGACATACTTCATGGAGTCAGAAATAAACAGGTGTGAAGAAGTTATATTAGGGTCACAGTTTATGATAAACCAGAAATGGGTTAAATGTCTGTGTCAGGTTCCAAGTGATGCACCCATTATAAATCAAACTCTGAGGCATTGCATTTCCTCAAAGAACAAATTTATTTAGATACATCATCTTGGTACTAGTGGTGGAAAGCCAGTACTGAAGCTTCCGCAATTTCCACCACAATATAAGTAATAGTTTCTCAATTTTCCAAAACAAACTGTCACACTGTCCAACCAAGATGAGAGCTGGTTGCTTGGCAACTTCTCTCCTCCTCCTCCGGTCAGCCAGCAGTTGGAATCTACCTGACTCATTGGCTAGATATGTTGTTTTGGCTGAAGGCTCTAACCTCCTTGGCTCTTTCCCCTTCAGCTCCAAACTGTGTCAAACTGAATTAATGTCAGTACCCAAGGATACAAACAATCCCACACCCCTATCAAATTCAGGCTTGACAGTCTGTTTGGTAAACTCTGTTCATCCATGATGAATTTCCTTGTTGGATATCTGCCTGTTGGTGTATGGAAGAGGGGAGGATGGTTTGCCACCTAGTGGCCTTAATTATAGTTGCCAGCTCATTCTTTACAGAAAGAACAGCAGGAAGAGCTGCACCCTAGCCTATTTGAATTGTTGGTAAAATATTTTGCAAATCAAGTTGTCACACTTGCCATTATCTTGTCTGGAGTGGTACTTAGAACAGTGTTTTCCAGTATTATCTATGACTCCTTTTGGCCTGTGAGGGAGATGAGGCAGAGAGGGAGTTCTTTAACATAACCTCTGCTACTTGAGCTTTGGATCCACATTCCTCCTGGCCCCTTTGAATGACCAAACAGAAGAGCATGACAAACTAGGTCTAAGAGGGAATAAACACTTCTTTGAGTTAAGAGGTAATGCCAGCTGCAATGAAAAGGATCTGGTATGCTCTATTCCCAATAAGCTTTTCTAGGACTCAGATACTGCCCAGACTCTAGTCTTCCTTTTGGGGGAGGGGAGGTGGGAAGAGTAAATGGGAATAAATTATACATTATTCTTGAGGAAGCAGATTATTTCAATCCTAATTCAAACCAGACATAGAAAAAAAATAGCAGTGATATCTCTAGTTGATGAACTTTGGTCTTTGTTTTTTGACTGACCATGTCTTGTATACAGGGTGTGCCTTTCCTGGTCTTACTGCACCTCAAATTGTATTCAGTACTATTACTAATCACTGTATCCTTATGCACCATCTTAAGAATTAGGTATTCTGTTTGCTCCTTCCTGAAGCAGCAGTTACACTTAGGAGAGAGGTTGACCCACCGGCATCCACCATCCATTAGTGGTGGATGCCGTAAGACTCAATTTTCTACCTCCTATTGCACTAGGTAGGGGAGATCATTGGTCTGTTTGGGATGAGGCAGAACTTCAAATCACCATCTCAAGTCAGGGAAGAGGTGCCAAAGAAATGTGGATCTGATGGCTGAAAGCTGTTATGGTCTGGTGAGGCAAACAGACTGAAACTAACCCCAAGAAAATGAAAGGTTCTCTGCCAGCTGTGTCAGTCCCTCTGATGGACCAGTTCTGCAACTTGGGGTCCTGTTTGGACTCATAGCTACTACTAGAGAAATAGATCTTGATATAAGGAGACTTTGTCCACCTTCAGCTAGTGTGCCAAGGTTACAGTCTTAATCAAATGGAAGGTCCTGGCAAGAGAGACACAAGTTGGACTACTACATGAATTTTCTTTGAAGATCACCTTGAAGCTGCAGTTGATGCAAAATGTAGAAATTTATTTGCTGGTTAATAAAAGTCACCCTAAGCACAAAATCCCTATGCTGCAGGCCCTGCATTGGTTGACAATACATTGGCAAATGGATTTTCAACTGGTGTTTTTAACCTATATAGCTTGGCTTCCACAGGCACTTTGAGAAATGCCTTTTTTGTGTGAAATCAACATTGGAAATATGCTCTGAGACAAAAATATGTTAAGTATCCCCCCCCCCCTTATCAAGGTTTAAGGGGCAGGGTTTCCCAGAATATTTTTCTTTTGCTTCCTTTTCTTTAAATGGACTTGCCTCTCCCAACGTAGGTCAGACCAGAACCACACTTCAATAGCCCCCAAAGCCACATCATCCTGACAAGAATTGCTGCATGATATTTATCTCAGTGACCTCCTGTAACTTCATAGCTGCTCTGAGAATGTGGTCTGGGTAGAAATTCTTTACTACCAAAGTTGTTACAGAGATAAAATTGTGTTGCTTGAGAGGATAAGTAAACAGGATATTTGTTCTTGAAATCAGTCATAGTTTCTAGATACCATATTTTCCATCCACTGCTTCTTCTTTGATCATTAATTTTATTAATTTTGTCTGCATTTCTTGGTTTACAGATTTTGTTTGTTCATATGAGCATGTGCATAATTTTTCAGTATTACTTGTATATGTAGAAGAGAAGAAATATGAATGGGCTTCAAAAGAGGCATAAATAAGTATACCAAATCCGCTTTCAAAAGCAGAGTTAATTCTAATGTTTGTTTGTTTGCTTGTTTGTATTTCTTAATTGCATCATAGGTTTTATTATCCACAAATACTTTCAAATAATATTTTTATTCCTCATAACTGAAAAAATGGACATGAATGACAAACTATAGAAGCTCACTCATCTTCCCCCCTCCAAATTATTATTTTAGATGTGTAAATTTATTATTTAATGGTAAACTTTTATTTCAGAATGAAAGATGTATTATAGAGGCTGTGAGGGTATGAAATAGGTATGAGCAAGTGAAAAACACAATAAGTTTGCAATATTCAGAAAGCATATCAATTTTGATAAAATTGTGTAACTAATGAATATGAAAAGACAATGCTATCTGTCCTTTCAAACTGGCTATAAAATAAGTTTTTTAAAAGCTCTGCTAATTTTGATATCTTTAAAGTTCTTAATGTAAGTGACAACCTAAAATAATATTGTTGTCTCTTTTGTGATGATTGTGAATTAATAATGTTAAACATTTCAAAGATTCTCTTGTTTTTGACATCGTTGAATCATCCTTATAGTGTGAGATCAAATAGTGTGAAGAAGAAATATGATAAGATAAAATGGATCTATAGGCATTCTCCACTTATTTCATAGCAATTCATAGCCTGGCCTAGCAATGGCGGTATACCTCATCAGCTTGGACCATGCTTACCAGCTTCATTCCATATGATTTTTCTCACCACCATATTCTGATTTAAATCAGTATATCATAGCTTTTCCCAAAAATGCAAGGTAAAGTTATTTGGAAAGATAAATTATATTGTAAAATGATTTAAAAAATGGAAAAATGTGGCTACTAAATGAGAATCAGTGTTTAAGTGCACATTTTTTACTGACATAGTTTTAGGATGGTATTCTCAAAGTAATCTGCCCAATCTTCTGGTGAGATGAAATTCTTCAGTGTGAGGAGGAAGTTGTGTCTTTTACCAGTCAGGAAAGCAAAGACCAAAACAAAGACTGCATGCTAGGCTTATTAATATGAATAGGGAGAGTCAATACATGAACAATAAGTGTCCTGTGATTGACTTGTATTTTTTAATTAACACTCAAAAGCACAAAAGAGGAAAAGGTTTTATGAAGGGTTTATAGCTTTGGGGGCTTTTGTCACCTGCAAATAGCAGGCAAGAACCATGAAGCAAGTTTTTTAGTCCATCTGGCTCAGGGAAAAATTTGCTTTTTTACTTTACTGTAAAGGATGATTACAGTAAAAAGAGCTGGACTTGAAGCTCCTTTCTCAGAATAATGATCTGAATTTCAAATATTTGTTGCAAATTTCCTTTCCTATATTCCTGGGCTGTCTCAGAAAGCAATTCTTCAGAGAAGGAGGTGGGGGCATACTTTCTGTTTTCCATTAAGCTCCAATCTGCTTCAACCTTTACATATGTTAAGCTGCTCCCAAGAGCCTTTTGCATTCTAGTGGTTGTCACCCTCACAAGAGCACTGGCTCTGTCTGCTCCTAGAAGAAAGAAGATGGCAGTGGTGCAAGGTAGTAGCTTCATTATGCATATTGCAGCTTTTAAAACCTAAGGGGGTATGAGATAAGTTTACTGGTTTTCTTATTTATCTTTTAATATGACCTAGGAGGACATAAAAGGAAAACAATATTTAGGACAATGCTTGCTGGAGCTTCTGTGGAATGGTATGCTCTGTCTGTATCTTCACACGTACACACTCAAAAGAACACCAACAACCGGGCACTGAATAAATTCCTATGTCGGTATAGATTTCATCTTCCCAACTCTACAAGTACTAATTTTGGGAAATTAATAAGAACTAAAAGATAGTAAATTCAGTTGCGGCTGAAGTACAGTATATAATGTTGCATCCTTTTGCCTTTATCTAGGCAGGAGTACAGTGGATAGTTTTTTTCCTCAGGGTATTTGCACTCACACCTGCCCAGTCTTAGAATGGTGGCCTAAAATCTCCGGTTTTTTCTTTCCACCTGGGAGTATGCATCTGCTAAGCACTCCTCATTTGTCTTCCCATCAGTAGGGATTTGTCCTTATTCCAATTTTCTACCTGGAAACTTGTATGTCAAAGGGAGGGAGCTGATCTGGTGGTTTTCAATCTGTTTATTACTATAGAACTATTTTATGAGTTTGCTGAATTGCCTCTTTTTCCTGACAATGAATATCCAAATAATAAATAATAATAAGAAGAAGTCCGCTCATGTAACATTTAATATAATCCACATATTGGGAATGATTGTAAGGAGTCCCCTCATGTTAGTGAAATTAAAGTCATTAAGCAGCCTGAATGAGTGCCCCTACAGCATTTCTTCTCAATTTTGTATTATTCCTCCCAATGCCTTAAAAGTAACTGCTGCTACTACCACTGTAGCTAGATGTTAATAAACAGTTGAAATAGATCTTTGCAGCATTCAGGTGGATCGGTTTTTCTCAATGGCTATCTAGTTCTAATATTTTTTTTGTTTAGATACTCAAATACCCAAACAACACATTTTGCATGGATTCAGGTACCCTTGCATTAATTTTTTTTGATAAAGATATTGCAGGTGAGCTTTGATATTTATGTTTCTTCCTTAAATATAAGGAGGAGTTATGCTGAAGTTTGCAGTACAGTGAGATTATTTTATCTCTTCATTCTCCAGTTATATCCCAACCAAAATCATTCCAGCTTTATAGCTTGGAGCTTCCAGAGAAACAATATTTTCTTTTAGCAGGAATGAAAATGGTAAGAAAGAAAACATTCTCCATGAACTGCATGCTGTGCTCAAACTAAATAAATCCAACTGTGGATATACAATAATGTACAGTAATGTATAGTAAAATGAAGACAATGTTAAAAATCTGAAAAGATTAACCACATAAATATTTAATCAAATTTACATTCAAAACCATTAAACTGTCAACTTCTGGAAGACATTCTTGGATTGCAGTTAATAACAATCTCATGTTTCCATAATACAAAATAGTATTGTTTTTCTTGCACAATTGTATGTATAGATACAACAAAATGGAGGAGGAGATTGAACGCTAAAAATGATGCACACAAATGAAAAATGTACTTTTTCATTATATCTATACACTACCAAAACACGTTTGTCTGTTAGTTTGTAATCTTCAATTGGGGAAAACAATGCCTCATAGGCAAATAATTTTGAACTGAGGTACCTCAAATAACTAATTTAGAGAATGCCATGATTCATTATTCCCAGGGAAATGAAATTTGGGGAAGTTATATGGCTGCTTCAGTGATGCCGCGCTCCTGCTGCTTCAGAGCTATCAGCTGTGATCATGTGATTATCAATTCCAAAGCTCCATGATAGCTTCCCACAAGTCAGTGGGGAAACCAGCCAGAAGTGTAAACTCATTGTGATTGCTGATGCCCCCTGTCAGCTTCGCACAAGCAAAATTTTTGCTTATGGGAAGCTAGTAGAGAGCATCAGCAATGGGGAAGCTGGCAGGGAAGGTTGCAAGTTGCTGAAGTAAATTTTCACTACACATACAACCTTCACAGCCCATTCTGCTTCCACTACACCAATCACACACTCTTTCCAACTCACGCCATTCCTTCACACACTGCCCCCACCCAGTACTTCTTGTGTATCCCCATGCACCCTTCCCAACCCATGCGGAGGGTATATGGAGGTGTATGAGAAATTCCACATAGTCAGTGGGTGCATATAGGGGTGCAAGAGAGTCCTGTGCAAGTCGGGGAGATTGTGCAGGGGTGTATGAGTAAACAAGGTAAGGAAATATTTTTGAAATGACCTGATAGGTCACAGGTTGTCTAGTTTTAGAATATAGAATAACAGACTTGGAAGGGACCTTGATTTTATAGGTTAACCCCCTGCTCAAGCAAAGAAGCTATACCATTCCAGACAAAAGACTATCCAATCTTTTCTTTAAAATTTCCAGTGATGGAGCACCCACAACTTTGGAAGGCAAGCTAGTCCATTGATTGATTGCTCTCACTGTTAGGAAATTTCTCCTTAGTTCTAAGTTGCTTCTCTCCTTGGTTAATTTCCAACCATTGTTTCTTGTCCTGCCTTTTGGTGGTTTGCAAAAGAGTTTGACCCCCCTCATCTTTGCAGAAGTCCCTCAAATATTGGAACAGTACTATCATGTCACCCCCAGTCCTTCTTTTCTTTAGACTAGACCCATGATGGCGAACCTATGGCACATGTGTCACAGGTGACACAGCATCCTCTCTGTGGGCATGTGAGCTGTCATCCAAGTTCAGCTCCACCATGCATGCGCACACACCTCCCACCGGCCAGCTGATCATCAGGTCTCTGCTGTGCATGTGCAGGGAGCCACATGTGTATGTGCGGGGGCACATGTGCATGTGTGTGGGCCCACACGTGCATGTGTGTGGGCCCACACGTGCATGTGTGTGGGCCCACACGTGCATGTGTGTGGGCCCACACGTGCATGTGTGTGGGCCCACACGTGCATGTGTGTGGGCCCACATGTGCATGTGGGGGGGGCGGGGCACATGGGGGCAAGCATGCATGTGCGGGGGGCTGGGGCACATGCAGGGGCCATGTGCACATGCACAGGGGTGGAGTATATGCACAAGGGCCTCACTCATTGCATTTTGGGTGCACGCTTTGGGCACTCAGTCCAGAAAACATTAGCCATCATTGGACTAGACATACCCAATTCCTGTAATCTGTCAGGTTCCGATGTTATCTGAAATAAATTTCATTCTCAAACACAGAGTCTTTAATGAAATCTTTCATTTATTGAAAAATAACGATCTAATCCTGAACTCATTAGACTTCATTAAAGACTTTGTGTTTGAGAATGAAATTTATTTCAGATAACATCGGAACCTGACAGACAGCCGAAACTGACCCTCTGATCCCAAACCCCTCCCTTTTCATTCCACAAAACTCAGTGTCTCATTGGCCATCTTCCAAGCCAGTCTTTCTCTCGACTACTTCAAGTCACAGGAATTTCCCCCCTCCCCCCATCACCCAGGTAACGTTATCTGCCAGGGAAGAAGAAACTAGGTGAAAAGCCAAGCTGCTACTTCTAATAGGGGGTTTCTTCCCCCCCCCATTCATGTCAGCACTGAGAGCAATCATAATTTGGAGCGCTGACATAATCATTCTTTGTATGTTTTAGCCTCTAGCCCCCTAATCATTTTTGTTGCTCTTCTCTGCACACTTTCCAGAATCTGAATATCTTTTTTATATTGTGGTGACCAGAACTGGATGCAGTATTCCAAGTGTGGTCTTACTAATGCTTTGTAAAGCAGTACTAGAACTTCACATGATTTATCTATCCCTCTATTAATGCTGCCTAGGATTCCATTGGCTTTTTTGGCTGCTGCTGCACAGTTAGCTCATATTTAAGTGATAGTCTATTAGGACTCCAAGATCCCTCTCACAGTTACTGGCATTAAGCAAATTGTCACCTAGTCTATACCTATACAGTTGTTTTTTTCTTGCTTAAGTGCGGAGCCTTACTTTTATCTATGTTTCATTTTGTTAGATAGGGCCCAGTGTTCAAATCTCTCAAGATCTTTTTTGATTTTGAGCTTGTCTTCTGGAGTGTTGGCTATTCCCTGCCAGCTTAGTTTCGTCTGCAAATTTGATGAATTCCCCTTCAATTCCCTCATCTAGATTCTTTATGAAAATATTGGAGAGTACTTGGCTTACAACAGAAACTAATATTAACATAAATTTTATAGAATATATAGTCTAAATGTGATGGAAATAAATTTCTAATGCAGTGAAATGTTCTACCTGAAAATTAACCAGAAATATTCCACTTCTTTAGTGAAAATACATATGGTACATTAAAGAAGAATTACATACAAACATTCCTTTGAAAGAAAGCTTTGTAGTATAATAGTCAGAATCTCAAGAAAAATCTGATTTTTTTTGCATTCTGTTATCTCTAGTACCAATATGCCTTAATTGCATTTCATAGCAGTTGGGGAAGGCAGGGATAGTTTCTGTTAATCTGTAGGCTGACTTATTAATGGGCTGCACACTTCATTGATTTTTAATTAATTTGTAAAGAGAAACAGAGGATAACCAGTACAGCCTACAGACATCTCAACACTTAACTGTAATCCACATCTCTATTGATCGACCACTGAAGAAGCAGAAGTCATACATTTAAAATACACTTCTTGGAGAAAGTGCATGTGCTATACAATGTACTCTCCCAGTTGTAATTGTATTGGCAAAAGGTCAATGATGAAGCACAGAGGGGACAGGGAAAGGCAGGGAAGAATTGTTAATATTCTGCTGGCTAGTAAGAAGGGCCATTCACATGCAGTTAATGTTTTTGGGAAAGCCTCATTGTCTTAATCACTAAAGCAGTGCTCTTCCTCCTGGACCATTTATTAAAACACAGAGGGGGGGGGGGTCTTGGTACTGCAGCTATTTTTATTTTATTATTATTTTATTTTATTTTACTTTACTTTACTTTATTATTTATAAGGCCATCCAATTCAAACAATGTGACTGAGTGGCACACAACAATAAGAAATATTTGCCCCCTCCCCCCCCCCAAATATCCCATCACACCATGTAACATACAGTGAGGGGGGAAAGTATTTGATCCCCTGCTGATTTTGTACATTTGCCCACTGACAAAGAAATGATCAGTCTTTAATTTTAATGGTAGGTTTATTTTAACAGTGAGAGACAGAATAACAACAAAAAAATCCAGAAAAATGCATTTCAAAAAAGTTATATTTATAATTGAATGTACAAAATTATCAGAGAGAACAAAGACAGGACTATAAAGAATTCCATGGCAAAGAGGAGGCTTGCCATTTTTGTGAAGGCAGACTGGTCTGCCCTTGCTCCTTGTTTTGATAACTCCTATTCATTTTATCCATAGGAGAAATATTCTCACATCAGTTTGCATAAAACAGTGTATTTGTTTAGGCATATAGACCAAAGTATGTCCAAACTGATCTATATTGTTCTTAGCAATACAAGTCTTTTATATGTTCATTTTTCTCCCCATCGCCCAGTGCATTCCCACAGAAAGGGTCTACTTGGGGTGCCGTCGGCTAGACAGTGTCAGCTGGCGACCCCCTAGGGAGGGGGCCTTCTCTGTGGGCGCACCTACCCTCTGGAATCAGCTCCCCCTGGAGCTCTGGATGGCCCCCAACCTTCGCTCTTTCCGCCGCAAACTAAAAACGTGGCTATTTTGCCTGGCTGGCCTGGACTGATTGGGGTTTTTTAAATGGATTTTAATTGATTTTAGAGATTTTATGTGTAACTTTTAACCCAGAGTTTTCGTTTTATTTTTCTGTTTTATTGTTGTGAGCCGCCCTGAGTCCTCTCGGAGAAAGGGCAGCATATAAGTCTAAATAAATAAATAAATAAATAAATTTTTCTATCCTAGCAATATAATTTCTATCTTCTGGAGTATTGGTTATCTCATCAATTTTGTTTATTGGCAAATGTTATAAGTTTTTCATCTAAGTTGTTAATACAAATATTGAAGAGTAGAGAATTCATGACTGAACCTTGTGATATTCCAGTCATTATATCTGTCCAATTTAATTAGGAACCATTGATGAGCACTTTCTGAGTATATATCATATACTCAACTTAATTGCCATTCCATCTAGGCCAGTGGCTCCCAAACTTTTGGGCACCAGGGACGATTCCATGGAGGGCGGTTTTTCCATAGATCATTTGTGTGTGTGGTTTCACATGCTGCCTGGATCTCATACATGCATGCATGGTGCTTTGCTCACTTGCACAGATAGGTTCCTGGTGGGCCAGTCCATGGCCTGGGGGTTGGGGACCTCTAATCTAGTACACAATTCACTAGTTTGCTATTCAGCATATTATAGAGTGTTTTGTCAAATTTTCATCTTAAATCAAGTTATATTACATTTGCAGCTTTCCTGCAATCTATTAAAGAAAACTCCATGAAAAAATTAGATAAGGATAATCTCACAAAATTTGTTGTTAATAATGCATGCTTCATTTTGGTTATTGCTGTATTGTTTTTAAATTATTCATAAGGTATTATCATAATGATCTCTCTATAATCCACCTAGTATTAGTGTGTGATTGAGGTGTTTGTAGTTTACTGTATCGTCTTCCCCCACTCCTTATGCTCTTTTGAAAAGAAGAAAAACATTTTCTCCCCTATTTTTTAGCATCTCAAGGTACAATTCATTTGGTCCTAGTGGTTTACATTCACATTTCTATTAGTTTAGCTTCACAACTTCTAGTGAAATACATACTTTTTTGTTTGTTAAGAAAAGCAACAACAACAACAAAAAGGACAGAGGTAGGGTTCCCCCCCACACATTTATTTCTTTTTTAAAAGAAAACATTTTTGTTATTCTTAGTATCCTTTGCTTCAGTCAATCCAAGCTTTTATTTCCTAAAACCAGGTCTATCATTCAGAACTATTTATTTTCTTTTTTTGTGGCATGACCTATTTCCATTTCCTTTTCAAAGTTTTGATCTTTCCTAAGCCTTTTTGTACCAAATTGGCTTTTTTCTGATGACCTCCATTCTTTTTCCTCACTGGAGTTGTTTACATTTATGCAATTTCTCCTTTAGGAATTCACATCCAATTTGAGCTTTCTCCATTACCTTTTCCTGTCAGGGAACCCTATTTATTATTACTGTTGTGAAAATTATGTGTTTTTTAAAAAATGCAATACATTTTTGACTATGCAGTTTCTATTAAAATATAAAAAAACCCTACATTTCATGGTCATTTCTCCTCAATATCTCTTCCCTTTTTAATTAAATCTCCTCTATTGATTAGTATCAGGTCAAAGATAGCCTCTTATGCCTTCCTCTACTTTCAGAAGAAAAAGTTGTCAGAAAGACAAATTGGAAATTACCTAGAAGATCCATGTTTGGCAGAGTTGGACTCCCAACAGATGTCAGGCTAATTAAAGTCTCCCATCATTATAATTTCATGCCTGTTTGAAAGAGCTGCAGTTTGCTTCTGGAAGGAATCATTCTGATATTTCCCTTGGTTAGGAGAGCAATGGTTTTCACCAACAGCAGTGATTACTTTCACTTGTTTCACTGCTTGTTTTAATCCAGATGCCTTTAGCCAAGTTCATACACTTGGTTTTCTGAGGACTGAATATATTTAATGTATGGTACACTTCCTTCCATTTTATGGCTTTTCTTCTTTTCAAACAAATTGTATCCTTTTATTATATATATAACTATATATCTCAGCAATAGCAATAGTATGATAAGACATAGTACTGCTATTGCAATTGAACATTAGATTTTGAAAATAATGTATCAGTTTGCTGGTTATCTAAGTAAATTACATTTAAAAAATGAGGATAATCCCATTTTTAAATCTATGTAAATCATAAAGAATAGAGGAAACCTTCTTTAGTGAATTTAGCGGCTCTCATTGAAATGCAAAGAGAACAGTTGCTCCCTCAGCTTTGAAAATGCAAAATTCATTAATACAGTTGGATACTTAAAAATAATTTCAATCCTTTGCATCATATGAGAGTTCTCATACTAATGAAATGAATATCAATTACCAAAACAAAACAGTTTACAAATGAGACAAGTTTTGCACTAAAAGATATGAGCAAACAAATGTTGTATAGTTTTAGCTTGTCTGAATATGTTTCTCATTTGAAAGTAAAGTACCACTAGAATTCTTGTGTTTAAACTTCTTAAAGTTTTAAGATTTATAAGTTATAAACCTTATAATAAATATTACAAATCAAAACTCTTAGATACTTAGTTTTGGGATTGTTTACTTTTAAATGCTATTTCATCCATTTACAGTGGAAGCTTTGTTTAAGCTGTTTGTTGAGTTCCTAGAACTGTTGCTCTTACACTTCCAGGAAATTCAATATAATTCCCAAATGGTAAAAGATATAGATTTTTTCTCTTAAGTGTGAGCTACAAGGTCTGTATTTCAAAATCTGGATGAATACTACATGGCAGCAGAGAAAACTCCTTCTTATTGTCAACAATAAAATCAACAATTTAATAAAGAATTGCAATACTTAATTGTGAATATTTTAACAGCTGCTAGAATTGTATTTGCAAAAAATTGGAAAGAAGATAATTACTGATGAAGAAATTATTAAGAAAATGTTGGAGTTGCTGAAATGAATAGACTGACATTTGAAATAAGAGAACAGGAAGATAAACAATATTATTTGATATGGGAGCTATTTTATCAATGGATAGATAATAAAGCATGGAGATGAAATATTATATATGAAATGAAATTTGGATAAAATGTTTAAATACTCGTTTTTTGCTAGAGGAAAGAACATTTCGTCATATAATGAGACTGTGAAAATTTTTTGAGAGCACGAAATGATTCCGACCGATCGAAACACTGTAATTGTTTGGAAGGATGATGTTTTTATGTTATTTTTGTTTAAAAAATAAAAAACTTTTTGTAAAAAACAAAAAGAACTCCATTCCTTCTTCACTCAATTATTAGAAATATCTAAATGTTTGCTAACTGCTTGCTAGGTCAATACAAGACAATATTTGTTTTTTTTACCCGTGCAAAAAAAATTGTCTTTTACCCATGTAAAAATGCACAGGACTGTATTATAGTTATTACTAATACTGATTTGTGGATCTACTGTTCTGAAATTATTTTTATAAATTGTTTGTTTAAGTCATGTAGCACATTGCAGCTAAACTACCTTGGGGTAAACTTGGATGCAAACTGGCCTGAAAATCCATTAATTTCCCCTGTGAATATGTGTTTCGCAGTTTCAATTTAGGCATTTTTTTTCAGGGGAATGGGATGTTCATCAGCATAATTTTTGCTGCTCATGAGAAGGCTCCTTTCCTGTAATCATTGCTTACCTCCAGGTAATCATATGGATTTCTGAACAGAATTGGATTACTGCATGGTTACTTGGGTTAATAACTGGGTTCATGAACCTACACCGTGTAGCCACTGGGACTGGGATTTTGCCTCTCATTAAATAAAAGAGAAAAACAAACCTCCATCAGTATTAATGCTTTGTTTAACAAAAGGAATAGAGAATTCAGTGTGTTTTAGGGAAAAGCCTCATCACCTCCTCTAAGTTATTGTCATTCCAACATTTATTTTACCACTTTAGAAAGAATGCCACATTGCTTATTAATTATGTGTACTATTTAAAAAAGGGGGAAGGGAAAAGACTCCCACAGTTTCTCAGTTGTGCATTTTCCTTTCCTAGTTGCAAAAAGCCATATTGCTCTTCCAATTTAACCCTCCTGAAGAAGAAAGAAAATGATGGTGATTCCTGGAAGCATTAAAAACAGTGGATGGAAGAAAATAGTCTTTTTTTTCTTGCCTGGTTTTTGTTTTGTTTTGTTTTGTTTTGTTTTGTTTTGTTTTGTTTTGTT